>JAAVTH010000407.1:0-144384 GCA_011947325.1 Phytophthora macrochlamydospora
AAGTAAATTCCGATGTGGCCAGCCATGACCGGAAGGGGCGGTTGTGACGATGTGAATTGTGTTTTTTCTATGGATCGCGCTGTGGAGAGTTTACATATGGAGTTTATTATGGAGCTAGTGTTGGATATTACGTTCAAGAGATGAAAAGGTGTGCGATAAAACGTGTCGCTTGGGAGAAGGCGGGGTGTGCTGTCTTACCAAGGATGGGCCCTCAAGACCAGGAAGTGCGCCCAAGAAAATGTGTTCTTGAAAGGCACGCCCAAGAAATGGCGTGTCCTTGAAATGCACGTTGAAGGGATCTCCGCTCTTGGAATGTACGCCCAAGGGCACATTGCTTTGAGCGTGAGTGCACGTTACGTCCTAGTCACCCCTCGTCCTTAAACGGGTCGCCAAGAACCAAGGTATAAATTGCCACAGTGAAAGGTATTCCTGTGTGCAACTCTCGCCTTGGCTAACCTCACGATGTGTGAGGCAAGGACCTGTAAATCCCCAAGCTGCCCAAGTGACCCAAGAAGCACGGCTGCCGCCCAAGACCCAAGAAGTTCTTGGATGAACATTCCAGGGTATATTTCTTGGGCGGCCATTTCTTCAATGGAGATTCTCTTGGATGGAGATTTCTTCGATGGAGATTCTCTCTGGACGTGGATTCTGGCACTTAGCGAGAATTCGCATTCACCATGGACCCAGTGGTTTGTACCCAGAATGTTTACGCCACAGATGATTTGAAGAGCGACGAACCCACGATAAGTGGCCGTCATCAAGTCAAGCATACTAAGATCAAGACTAATTCGTATCCTAATGACTGCACCCAAGATCTGCGGAAGAGCTGCAGATTTACTAGCTATAAGAGATATCAATCAGAGAGTTCTTTTGCCCTGTACTGCACAAGCGCCAGTCGGTGCTCTTTGCGTGTTAGTGCTAGGTGACCTGCTGCTCCCCACCTGTTTGTTAAGTCCAATTGGGAGGGGAGTCTAGGCGCCCCGACCATTTCGTTTACTAGTTGGGCGTCTGTCTTGCAGGCCAACCCATTTCATATTAAAACTACGCTCAAGCGGCTGGATAGCAGTCGCCGCTTGAGTTGCTTTGAGACTGCGTCTTACAACGTTCTGTATTGGGATTTGTATTGACTGATCTGTGTGTTCCTTCGATTGAAGGTGGTGCGCGTTCGCTGAACCAAGTCCAAGACTTTCCAGGTGTCTTGGGCGTTGGATTGAACCTGGTGTGAGACCCCCGACCAAGGGTCTATAAGAATAAGTGTCGGCTGTATATTTGCATAAGGATCTCTCTGTATATTGATTATCTGTGGTTGCTAGTTCTTCTTGAACTTGCAGTCCAAGAACCCCGTCTCTTCAACTGCCGCCCAAGGAAAGTGGGCTGCAGGGGCAATTGTGGGCAAACTAATCCATCTAACACTCTTTTGTGTCTTTGACTGTGAAAGGCCATCCGGTAGATTAAACGCGGAATCCAAGGGTCGAACCTATAGGGATTCACGAGGTGCACACGCCAATCCTCGACGGCAGTTCAAGAACCGCCGCTGAAGGAGTTCACAACTGATCTCGGTTCACCAAGATCCTGGCCACGTTGCCACAGCCCGCGCTGTGCAACAACCACCCCCTGGACGGAAAACATCACCAGAATTCCGCCACATCAGCTCGATAAATCTACTTGCATCTATTTTCCTGGTACCTGACTCGCACTGTTTAGCTTCAGCAGTTTCCAAACCAGGAAAAACCATTTTCTGTAAATCGTCATCTGATGTTATCGAGGCACGACGTAGCCAATAACCACCGCCTTTGGTCGGGAAATCTGCCAGCGCTCGCATTGCCGTTCGCGGTAATGTAGTGAGGTAACAGCTTTCTGTGTGTTCTTCATTTCACCTATCAGCACGTCGAATCTGATTCTCGTCTGCGCCTTGTGGTTCTGCTAGCTTAGCGCCAGATCCGCGATTGGCATGCGTTCAAACGGAAGTACCAATTCCACACGCAGTGAAAGCAGCCTTCACCCCTTCAATCTGCGTGTTATACGCAATATCGCGTGTCGGTGATTTTCTTTTGTGTAAAGAATATCATACCACAGCTTACGATCAGTAAATCCGGAAAAGGCTCCAAATCTACATGCCAACGCCAAAACAAATACATTGCCAAAGCATTCAATGGGCAGAGCTACACCTTCTTGGCTCACATTGCTGCACCATATTCAACTCGGCTCACTTGATCGCTCTTTCCTCTACGCATGATTACCACAAATGACGTACAGAGTTGGAGGCCCTCATCAGGCAGTGAAAGTAAAATCATGCCAGGAAACTGTATGAACCTCCGCAATTCTCCTCTAGCCGATGGAGCATGTTCAATTAAGAAATCCGTGCGGCTCCGTACTACCACAGACGTCATCCGTGATAACCAGAAAATGCTGAGCTCCCTCGTGTCCTCAAGATTGTACCCATCAAGCACTACTCCTAAGCCTCGTTCACCGTACGTTTCAGTCTTGTGTTTGTTCTCGGTCCGCCGTAGCATGTCCATTAAGCTCTTCAGCTCTTTACCCCTCGAGTTGGATATTGACTCATTTTTATCGACTTTTGAAACTGTTACAGATAAGCAATTGCTTTGACGTACGCGTCCACATCCTCGCAACCCTGTCTGAGTGCGGACCCATCCTCCGCCTTCTTCCGTTTGTTACCGCGCGGGATCACATAGTTGTCGAGATAGTGTGCTGATGCTGATTTTGAATTTTTCTATGGGTAGCAATCCCCGTGCTGTGATTGGTTGGACTTTAACTTAGTGGATGAGTGGTTGTGGAGACGTGTCACCAGTTGGGACAAGACTGTGGCGGGAGTCTTACCAAGGATGGTCCCTAGGTTTTGGAAGCCTGCGTCGGGAGAATGCGATCCCCGAAACGCACTGGAGGCTCGGTCCGAAGCCGCACCTCGTCCGTCAGCAAGTGCTCAAGAGTCAGCGGAAATCACATTGAGGGAACGTATCCCCTCTGTGACTTGTGTAGCCTTGGTCCCAAAGCGCACGATGAGCGAGACGCTATGGGCTCTCAAGACCCAGTCTCCCCCAACAAAGCACGTGTTGCACAAACACACTATATTTTCCAGAAGCTGCTACGCTTGATGAAAATGGATTTCCCGATACACTAGGACTCCGGAACCGATTCGGTATCCTGGACGTGTGGCGAAGCTCGGTGAAAAACTTGCGCCCAGGGGTGTACAGTGGCGCGACCCGAATGAACTGGTCTGCGGGGGTAGCGGTTCCAGAAGGCCCTTGAGCAATCTGGAACCGTTGGCGTGTACCTTGTGTGCAACCCCTACGGGTTCGAATGGCTGGACTCGACGACCAGGGAGGACACCTGCTCAGGATACAGGTAACGGGTAGGTTAGTACTGCGGTTCGGGAGTTCCCCGAACGCGCTTGCTACAGAGAGCGGGTTAGAAGAGTTAGAAGGTAGCTTGTGGTCGCACTCCAGGACCACACAGCCAAACCTTGTACAAGATAACAATTAACAATATAGAGTTCGATACCGATATGCAGCCACCACTTATTCTTTTGGACCCTCGGGTGGTGGGTTCTCGTCCAGGATCGATGGGGCGTATGCGGTTCGGGACACCTGGAAGGTCTCGAACACCCCGACGTTCGCGCACCAGCTCCTCGTGGAGCAACAGATACAGCACTCGGTTATAAAGCCTAGGTCAGTCGATTCACAACGCAGTTAGTGTCAATGCCCTGGTGGTCACTGCTATCCAGCCACACAAGACGGTCAGGTCAATATAAAATGGGTGACGCCCGGATGTACCGACGGCCCAACTAGGATATGGAATGGGTCGGGGTCAATCCAGGAGCGGCACGCCCTAGAACTCCCCTTCCCAACTGGACTTGAACACGGGGGAGTTCCACACGAGGCTAGTCCCTAAGCCAAGGTGCCCTTAACGCCCAATGCGGCCTCCGCTTCCTCGGAGCACTTGAGCACTTGGGGGAAATCGAACTCTGTTAAAATCTCATACAAACTAGCTATGCAATACTAAGTACGAATCTTGAACAATCTTCTGACAATATCTTGACTTGAATATGGACGGTGTAAGTGACTTGGTCCGACTATGGAGTCATCACTGGGTGCGCAATCGTGGAACATCTCCATTGCTCAATGGGGGTCAAGTTTCCCAAACGGGGTGACCTCTCGCAACTTCAACTCCAGATGCTCCACATCACTCGCACTGGGGATTGATTCTTCACTTGATGTTTGTAAAGGGACTTCCACAACCTCATACATCCAGAATCACGGTTCAGGGATTGGTCATCCTGGAACGCCAATCTGCGTCCAGGATGCCGAATCCGGTTCCAGAGTCCTAGCGTATCGGGAAATCCGCTTCCATCGAGCGTAGCAACTTCTTGGAAACGTAGTGTGTTGTATAACACGTGCTTTGTTGGGGGAGACTAGGTCTTGGGAGCCCTTAGCGTCACACTCATCGTGCGCTTTGGGACCAAGGCTACACAAGTCACAGAGGGGATACGTTCCCTCAATGTGATTTCCGCTGACTCTTGAGCACTTGCTGACGGACGAGGTGCGGCTTCGGACCGAGCCTCCAGTGCGTTTCGGGGATCACATTCTCCCGACGCAGGCTTCCGAAACCTAGGGACCATCCTTGGTAAGACTCCCGCCACAGCCTTGTCCCAACTGGTCACACGCCTCCACAACCACTCATCCACTAAGTTAAAATCCAACCAATCACAACGCGGGGATTGCTACCCATAGAAAATCCAAATCAGCATCACCACAGACGCAGATCGGTGTTCCAAGATGACCAATCCATGAACCGTGATTCTGGATGTATGGTTGAATATGGCAGTTTATCCGACTTCATTACGAGTTTGTATAGATCTTAAAAGCCAATGAAAGTTCAAATAGATATTATCAACCAATCGCTACGCATCTGATCCCAATTTTTGATCAATGACATGTCTAGAGAAAAGGCAAGCCATGTAAGCCAGCCATTCCGACGTATCGGGTCGGAAAACTCCATTAAATATGCGTATCTCCTCTCAAAACGGCAGTAGAAAAGCATATCGCTCGCATATTTTCCGTTTATCCGACTAGAGAGGCATGGGTTTAGAGGAGTTGGCGCCTGGAAACACCAAGCGTGCGAAGGCAACTGCAGTAGCGGCATTTATGAGGATTCTTAAGTCTAAGGGTGTGAGTGAAGAGTATGTGCGTGTGTGTATTGAGCGTGATGAGAGTGGGAGGTGTTTGTGTCCGTCATATACAAGTTTGGAATCATCTCGCTTTTAACGAGGGCAGGAAAGGCAAGCCGCTGGCTCGAAACACCTCGATGCAGTACTATCGGCAGGCAAAACTTTGGCTGCTTGATGTGGTGTGGAGATTTCTCCAAGATCCGTCAACGAACTGTCGCCTCCGCTATTGGCTGATGAAAGGCGTCGAGCTGGGCCAATGGCGACGCGAGGCGAAGGTTCAGTGAAGGTCGCTATCCTGAGGTGGTCGCTATTGCGAACCATCGCCTGATCGTGAATCTTCGGATGGGTAGCTCCGACGGCGACGCTTGCGTTTCACTTGACATTTGTATAGATTCATAGATAAGGGTAGGATTAGAAGAGTAAGAGCCCGAGAGGGCGATACAAACAGAGCAGAATTTTCCCCCGACTTCCCAAGCGGCCAAGCGTCCTAGGTAAGCACCTTGCCCTGTGGTCGTGGGTTATGCCTGCCAGCGAACACAGACCTTCGTGAAGTGAGTGTTCGTTTGGTCAGGCCAAGAGTGAAGAGTGGTAGTTAGAGTGTATTTTGGTTTGGCCCTATTAATAAGGGAGTGTTGGGCGAAAGAGCCCTTGTGTGTGGAGTGCGGGTCGCATTCCAACGTGACTTCCAGCCGGAGTTATACTCCGGCGCCCCCGTAAGAGAGTCCACGGGACTAGGCAACCTTCGTCTGCTGGTGCCACGGGGTTTTGAGTATGTGAGAGAGTGTTTGGACGTACAGGCGAAGACTCGTGCCTGTAGCGTCGGTTTATATTTGCCTTCAGCGTAGACAGTGAGCGGAAGCCACACCGGCTCGGGCAGGGTCGGATCTGGTTCCTTCAGATCACGCCCAACATTCGCCTGACAATCTGGAAGGTGTATTGTTGTGTGCGGAAGCTCACTGCTGCCTTAGCGAAAGTTCAGTGGATTCCTACACCACATTGATCAGTCTCCTCAGCATCGAGCCTCATTGGAAGCTCGCCTGCTCAAAATGGGGAAGGGCACTTGTTCGGGAGAGCCTCGGATCTTGCGCTTCTCCGGAAGACCAACGCGTCCATCGATGCCGGCAACGTTCTCTTCGTGCACTTCATCTGGATGGAGACATCTGAGGAGCAAGGTTTGTCTCTCTTCCCCGGGACAGAGTTCGAGACCTGTCCACTGCTTGCAGTGGCGCTGGCCCTGGTCATGCAGACGGCACCGTCGCCCGATGTTATCGACAACCTGCCCAAGACGCCCGCCCAAGCTGCCATCTCGCTCACTCCAGACGTGCCGTTGTTGGAGGTCCTCGACCACCCTGTTCAGTCTGCTGGGATCAGGCCATCAACGACAGCAGGAGCAGAGACGACCCTAACCATCTACTCCAACGTGAACCGCGTGCTGGACAGGATCGCTGCAGCTGCAGGAGTCACTACAGCGCTGACGTCGCATTCCTTCCGGCGTGGCGGTGCTTAGCACGCCACCGGGAGCGATGGGCTCACGGCACGGTGGATAATCGACCGAGGTGCCTGGAACATGATCACCGCAAACAAGGGGTTTAACTACATTTTCAACACCAGCAAAGAAGATCACAAGGTTAGCAAGGTACTCAGCGGGCACGAGGCGAAGGCATCTGTGGTGCTGCCAAATTTGACAGCATTCGACTTGAAGACGAGGGGCACGATCTCCAGATTCCAGCACCTCCTGTTCACCACCTGCCACAACCTCCAAGCCGCCCGCAATAACGTTAATCAAGCAGTTATCGACGTGCTCACCCCAAGTGGGATCCGCCACTACCCGTTGTTAAAGACCTTGAACGCTGAAGCCCCTGCTATTATGCGCATCGATGCCTGCGTTGCGAAGGCAGGGTGCTCGTTCGCTGAATTACTGGCGTGGTCGTCACATTTCGCTAGTCCTGCGGTGATATCACACCTTCACCTGCAAATCCCACACTCCACCAACCGACGAAACCAAGCGCAGAACAGAAGATCATCAATCACCAGGCTGCTGTGATTAACCACTTTATCGAGCACGCTCAGTGACAAGATGCTCGCATGGACACGCTTGAGGCTAAGCTGCAAGCTCCTACACGCAAACGAGACAAGCCGGCAACTAGCGCGCCCGATGTCAGTCAGATCAAGAAAAAGCAGCGCTGACTCGACTTCACGCGACTTGGTACGCTTGGTACGCTCAAGAACCACCGATGTGGCGGGCACCGATCACGAAGCAGCAGCGATCCGAAGACAAGCAGGTCGTTGCCTACATGAAGCTGTTCTCGGATGGCTGCTTTGTCCTCGACACGACGGCAGCAAACATCCGCGACCAGGTGCTATCCGTTCGAATCCGCGCGGAGAAGTCCGTCGCAGCCTTTCTCGACGTTTCTGGTGTCAGCTCGCGCGGCTCTGGTGCCGTCCTTAAGCACCTCCGTTCTCTTCACCGCTCTGGCGCGTTGAACTCCAAGATTGAGCGCCACGAACAGCTTCTGCAAACCCCCACTATCCAAGACCCTGCCCCCGGATACACACAGAACAATCTGGAACAGGTTAGCCGCTGAACACAGCCGAATACGCGTTAGTCTCCAGGTCAACTATAACACCGAACATGCGTTGATGCCCATACACACGCGTCGCCACGCTCTTGCCTCCCTCGTTTTCGCTCGCCCTGCTTCTTCCACACAAACATAAGAGATACTTCAAGTGGGTTTCGAACCCAACGACCTTCTCTTCCTGGTGCTCTATCACTGAGTTACTGAGGTGGGGGTTAGTGCAACTCAAGACAGGGGTATACTCGTTGGAGGCCCGAGGGGGAATTAACACTGCCACAGTTCTTCATGGCGGGCGACAACCCTGCTAGCCGCACCGCGTTCAACACGACCCCTCAATACACCCTCCGAGGCGGTCACTCGGGCACTGACACGCGTCGGCTAATTTCGCGCCGCCGAAGCCAGTCATTCGTGTCGGCGTATTTACTTTTTCGAGTTTTTACGGAACTATGTACAATTTGTATATGCATAATCATTTCAGCCTTTCCCAGGAGGGTAACTTGAGTTTTGTATTCATACAAACTACTAATGTGCGTCGGAAAGGCCGGCAGTCGGATAATTTTTGTGAAAATCCCTATACAAACATCAAGTCAAGAACCAATCCCCCAGTGCGAGTGATGTGGAGCGCCTGGAGTTGAAGTTGCGAGAGGTCACCCCGTTTGGGAAACTTGACCCCATTGAGCAATGGAGATGCTCCACGATTGCGCACCCAGTGATGACTCCATAGTCAGATCAAGTCACTTGCACCGTCTATATTCAAGTCAAGATATTGTCAGAGGATCGCTCAAGATTCGTACTTAGTATTGCATAGCTAGTTTGTATGAGATTTTAACAGAGTTCGATTTCCCCAAGTGCTCAAGTGCTCCGAGGAAGCGGAGGCCGCATTGGGCGTTAAGGGCACCTTGGCTTAGGGACTAGCTCGTGTGGAACTCCCCGTGTTCAAGTCCAGTTGGGAAGGGGAGTTCTAGGGCGTGCCGCTCCTGGATTGACCCCGACCCATTCCATATCCTAGTTGGGCCGTCGGCACATCCGGGCGTCACCCATTTTATATTGACCTGACCGTCTTGTGTGGCTGGATAGCAGTGACCACCAGGGCGTTGACACTAACTGCGTTGTGAATCGACTGACCTAGGCTTTATAACCGAGTGCTGTATCTGTTGCTCCACGAGGAGCTGGTGCGCGAACGTCGGGGTGTTCGAGACCTTCCAGGTGTCCCGAACCGCATACGCCCCATCGATCCTGGACGAGGACCCACCACCCGAGGGTCCAAAAGAATAAGTGGTGGCTGCATATCGGTATCGAACTCTATATTGTTAATTGTTATCTTGTACAAGGTTTGGCTGTGTGGTCCTGGAGTGCGACCACAAGCTGCCTTCTAACTCTTCTAACCCGCTCTCTGTAGCAAGCGCGTTCGGGGAACTCCCGAACCGCAGTACTAACCTACCCGTTACCTGTATCCTGAGCAGGTGTCCTCCCTGGTCGTCGAGTCCAGCGATTCGAACCCGTAGGGATTGCACACAAGGTACACGCCAACGGTTCCAGATTGCTCAAGGGCCTTCTGGAACCGCTACCCCCGCAGACCAGTTCATTCGGGTCGCGCCACTGTACACCCCTGGGCGCAAGTTTTTCACCGAGCTTCGCCACAATAGTTTACCAGCTTTGATTCGTACACAAGTGATCCATCCAAAACTTCTCCTTAGCACACCATCGAGAAAAACATCCTGCTTACTCTTGTGCTGCTTTATCGTGCTTACAGGTCGCGATGCCTCGTGGTGGATCATAACGCCTATGGCTGCGTGCTGAAGCTCGGTCGCGTTAGCTGCATCCACGTCCATTTCGTCGGTCATGTTTTAGGAAGGGAAGGTCGTAATAGTGTATCCATTTCAAAAATAAACATCGTCCATTTGCCCATCACCCCGAGATTCGTTACTACTGGCGCAATCTATGGCTCCACATCCTGGAAGAAGTGGTTAACCTTTATTAAACCGTTTTGAATGAGGGTTAATCCTTCGAGAAGCGTCGAGACCGCACAAGTCCATTGCAGGTGACGCACGCACGCGAAGCAAGAAGCCGACTCCCAGGACGACACCCCGCCCGCCGCGGCCTGGTGCGCTCTTGCCCACTCTATCGACGTTTCCTTGCCCGCGCGGGAGTTGACAGCAGGTGGACGCGGCAATTCATTCGCGCTTCTGCCTCCCCATCCAGCCGCTCGCATCTCGCCAGAGCCTCTGCAGCCACACGCGAAGCGAGCGCTGAATGGCAATTTCGAGTACACTCAGTGCACTGCCCGCGAGTCGCGAGCAGCTCTCCATCCGCAAGCCCGCCGCTGCGCCGGACAGCAGCGACGAGGCGCGCACTGATACGTCGGCGGCCTCCTCCATGAACTTGAGCGGCCGCCCAGCAGCAGCAGCAGCAGCAACGCCATCTCCTCCAAGAATCGTAGCGCCACTGCCCCCACCGCCAGCAGCTCCGCTGCGCCCAAGCGGCGGAAGGATCCCGCAGCCTCGTCAGGCAACGACGACAAGCCGGCGCCCAAGCAGCGCAAGTACGAGCGCAAGACCAAACGCTTCATCTGGCCCGATGACCTCCATCGGCTCTTCGTGGCGGCCATCTTCGATGTCGGGCTCAAAATGCCTCGCCCAAGGCGCTGCTGGCATTGATGGAGGCGGCGGGCCCCAACGCAGGCCTCACGACCGAGCACCTCAAGTCACACCTGCAAAAGTACCGACTCAACTATGAACGCTCGAGAACAGAGTTCCTCGAATACTACGACCGTAGTGCCAAACGCAACCTCAAGCGACGTCGTCGCCAAGCGCAGCAGCGATCGGGTGGAAGCGGCGGGGACGGAAACACCATGTTCGTGTTTCCCATCAGCAACTCAAGCGCCGCTCGAGACATATAACGGATAGTGACAGCGACAGCAGCTCAGACGTTGGAGATGACAACAACAACAGCAATGTGGACGCACAGGGCTCTACCCGTACAGCGCCCCAAGGACAGGTCACTCCGACTGCAGCGGCTGCTGATGTTCATGTGCGTAATTTGAATTTTTCGCAGCTGATGCAAAATGGACAACCGGCAACCATGCTTGCTGCAAGCGGAAACCCGCGACAACCAACTCCGCAGTTACTGAGTGGTCGTTTACCTGCACCAGCTCCGCTTGGCAGCAACTTTTGGTGATGGCTCCCAGCACTTGCCACCCGGCTATGCCGCTGCTGCTCAACGAAGACAGAACCCAGAACACGAACTTGCCGCTGCAGCAATTGCTGCTGCAGCTTATCGGTACCCACCAGGACAGATCTCCGCTCCCGTATCGGCTGGTATGCCTGAGCTCTCGGACCCACAGTGGAGCATTCTTAATTCTCTCATGTCACCGCAGATCGCTGGTATGGTTGGGCCAGGAGGCGAAGGAGCCCTGTTCCCAGGAACAATTCCTTCAGGCGAGGCGATGACTCGTGGTAGTACCGGTGGGGACGGATTCATGCTTCACGAGGAGCCTGCGAATAACCTGCAGCAACAGATCCACCTTGCGATGCAAGCCCAGATGAACCTGCATCGTCAAATGCTCACGCGCAAGGTCGAGGTTTCCCAGCATCTTGCTCGCCACAGCAGCTTGGGGGCCATTGATGCGAGTTCTGTTCCGAGCAGCAACACTGCCGTGGACTCGCACGCTGCGTCGAGAGGGCTCAACGAAACTTGGAGCTGTCCACAGCAACTCCAGCAACAGCAGCCGTTTCAGCAGCAGCATTATCCGCTGCCTCGACCCTCTTTACCTACGGAGGCTTTGGGAGCACAACCTCCTGAACCAGCAAGCAGCGCACCAACCGCAGCAACAGCAGAGGGTAGTGTTGTTCCCGCGACAGTTGATAAACCTGTGGCGCCGGCACCATCTACGACCGAAAGTCTCCCAAGCGGAGCACCGGACGGTGTTGCAGCTGCAGCAATGGGGAGCGAGGCCAAGAACGACGATGACGGGATGGATCTTTACCGTTGGGATCGTATTGATCTGAACGTGGAGCTGGACGATGATGACCTCTTCGGCTTCTTGAAGTCGTAGGAGAGACGTCTGGCTGTGGCGTAGTGCATGAGGTAACAATGAAGAAAAACAGTATTGATGTCGGAGTAAACGCTTGTTCGCAGGGCGCCAATAGATACGAGTCCTGTGATGGTCGCGACGTGACACGGGGAGCTCCTTGCTACTGCTTGCTCGGCGTCTGCAGTAATGGTGACACCGCAGAGTTCGCTTTGCTATTCCGCTTGGGTCTATTGGGCCATCGGCTCTGCTCCATCTGTGGGCAGCTCGGCCGGCGGCTTCTCGTCGTCCAGCAGGCCGCGGATGAACAGCACATTGTTGCAGCGCACGAGCGTCTCTCCCAGGTTACCTGTGAGCTCTCCGTTGATGTACTCCTCGGTGTTGGCCAGCTGCAGATTCATGTACGAGTCCACGGAGAGCAGCACGCCCTTGTACTCCATCCCCCACTTGAGGCGAGCCACCACCGGCTTGCCCGTCAGGTTGGTCAGGAACGGCTTGGGGTTCAGGATCAGGCCAGACTAGCACAGGAGCACACGCAACAGCAAGGTTAGCGCAGCGCAGCGCACGGAGAGCGACGCAGCAGTCGACGTACCATTCTCGCGCGGGAAGGCTTCGACTGGAGCTGCTCCAGTCACAAATGAGGCAATCTTTGGGTATCACTTATATTGAACCAAAGGCAACTAGCCTACCGCTGCTGCGCGTCCAGCGCGATCACCTTGCGCTCGATGCGCGTGAGAAAGTTGTCGAGCGTCTCGGAGCCGCGTACAAACACGTTGAGCACAGGCACGCCGGGGACGACGTACCTGTCGTGGGTCAGCAGCTGCTGCAGCGTGCAGAACGGCGCCAACTCGATCCAGAACTGCGACTTGGCCTCGTGCTTCTCTTCCTTTCGGATGCGAACCACCTCCTCGTCCTCCTCTTCCTTCTCGCCGCTCAGCGCCACGTGCCACTCCTTGGGCGACTCGAACGGCAGCACCATGTCGGCGGCCGCATACACCACCAGCTTGGATGCCACGTACTCCTCGTTCGTGTCCCACTCGGCGAACGGTCCGTCCTCGGGGAACATGTTGGCCAGGTGCTCGATGACCGAGTCCTGCTCGCCGAAGAACTGCACAAAGTCCGACGTGCCGTGCTGGTCGTACAGGAAGAGCACGGGCCAGTACATGACGCCCGAGTCCGGGTCCGTGTCGGCCTTGCCTTCGTACTGGCGCACGCGCTCGTCGTCCACCAACGCGCGCCCCACTCGCACGCCACGGGAGGCGCACAGCTTGCGGTACTTGTCCGTGGTAGCACGACGACGCATGCGCTCGCGCTCACGCTGCTGTTTCTCAACGCGCAGCTCCTCCACGAGTCTCAGCCCTTCTTTCTGCAGCTTGAGCAGCAGTTTGTTCTCCGGGTCGTGTTTGAGTCCTTCCTTGCAGTACCGCAGCGTGTCCGCCGGCTTGCGAAGCATTTTGGAGGCCCTGGCGCCGCGGTAGTAGGCCTTGACGTTGGTGGGGTCAAAGTTGACGGCTTTGGCAGCGTCTGCATGGCAGCTGCCGTAGTTGCGCAGCTCCAGGTGCACGGCGGCGCGGTTGGACAGGATCTGCGACGTGAGCTCCTTCATGTTGTAGGACGCGTCCCGCTCGTCCTCTGGCAGCTGCAGCGCCTTGTAGGCGTAGGCCAGCGCGTCGGTGTAGTACTGCATGGCGTTGGCAAAGTAGCCTCGATGCGCGCGCTTGGCGTCTGCGAACATGTCGTTGCCCTGGTTCTTCCAGTGCAGCGCCAGACTCTCGGCCGTCTCGCCCTCCTCGATCAGCGCCTGGATGGCCTTCACCATCTCGTCGCCCTCCACCAGGTGGTCCTCGAACAGAGTCATCTCCGGCAGCGCGTCCATGTAGGCCTGGCGCTCGGCCGGGTCCCACATTTGGCTCTCATCGTACTCGAGGTCCACGCCCACCATCGTCCGCGGTGGTCGAAGGAGCTCTTCCTGGTGGTGCTGGTGGTCCTAAAGTGGATCTCGACTGAGTGACATGTCACTCGGTCGAGGTGTCTAAACTCGCCTGCGTTTTGTACCAGTATTCGTTGGCGATGGTCGAGACGGGCAGCAAGCGCGCGCTGGAGAGCGCGGCCGCCGAGCCGGTCGTCGGGGCCAAGAGCGACGTCGTGTGCTGCGGCTGCGGCAAGGACGACGTCAAGTACCGCTGTCCGCGCTGCGAGCGCATCACGTGCTCGCTGCAGTGCTGCGTGGCGCACAAGAAGCAGGTTCGAACGGCTTGAATAAACAGGTGCCTGTCTTGTTTCCAATGCCAACAGCTAACTCGTCCTCGGTCTGACAGTTCGATTGCAACGGCAAGCGAGACCGCACCAAGTACGTGGGCCTCAAGAGCTTCACAGACGCAGATCTTTCCAGCGGTAAGTCGCTCCATTTGCTCTTGTGCACGGCCACCCATTGACCAAGCTGCTGTTGCGTCTCCGTTTCCTTTACAGACTTTTTCTTCCTGGAAGAAGTATCCCGGTCGACAAACAGCGCCGCGCGATCTCGAAGCCAATTGAACGCGAACGCCAAGCGCTACACCACCAACAAAAAGCGGAAGGTGGCCACGAGCAAGCCCAATGCTGGAATGCCAATCAATCCCGACATCCCTGCTGACTGGCTGGCTCGCTTTCCCATCGCGGTACAGCTCTTTGCCGAACATACAGCCAAGCGCGGCGTGGCGTTGACACTGCTAGCTCCGGGCATGAGCAAACGCGCTTGCAACACATCCTACATGGACACCAAGAAGAACACCTTGTATTGGCGCGTCGAATGGGTATTCCCGCGTGCTGAAGTAGCGGTGAATCACTTTGAGGAGCGCGCTAAGGACAGCGCCACTCTTTTGGGCTGCTCGCAAAGTATCTAACGCCAAACCAGGGCAATGTTGGCGTCCGCGGAAAGCTGAAGAAATATGCCGTGCAGGACTGGGAGAGGCATATTCTGCTGTTGCTGCGAAAGGAGTTTACGCCTGCGTCACAACCGCAGTACTACCGCCTGGACGGCAACCTGAGCTTGGAGAGCAACCTGAAGCGTAAAGCGGTCGTCGAGTTCCCCGTCATCACCGTAGTGTTGGCTGCCGACGCCGAGCAGTATCCGGTGGCGCATGATGCGATCGAAACCATTCCATCGCCAGAGGACTCGGCAGTAACAGAAGCACTCGAGGCCGAGCAACCGTCGGCAGAACCTGAGGCCATGGACGTGGAGCTGTCCGAGGACGACGCGACTACACCAGAGCTGTCCACAACCGAAGACGAAGCGGCGAGTTCAGCAGAGAAGCTCTTCTCACTCTCTGCAAAAGACCTCGTAAACGCTGCTGCTGCGCCGAGGAGATCGCTGATCCAGGAGATAAGCCAGCCACAATAGCAATTTGGATTGAACCGTCATAGATCTTTTGGAAGGTGACGCTTGACCTCGCGATGACGTCCTGGTTCGCGGACTCGGAGCTCAAGCCGACGGCGTTCTCGGCGTCCTACGTGTGCAACAACCTCTCCAAGCAGGGCGAGATGATGGTCTGTACAGCGGATGCAAAGCATTCGCCAGTGACTAACTGGTTGTATGCAGGCGTACGCGACGGTGGACGATGTCGTGTTTGTGGACACCACGCACACGCCATACATGACGCACAAGTTGCCGTGCGCCGAGAAATCTGCCGTGCACCAAGTTCGCTTCTGTACGCTCAAAGACCTCGTGCTTATCGTCGTTGCATCCGACAACGGTATTCAGGTAAAAGCTACTGCTATCCGGCGAGTCGATACGCCTGGTCCCAACGCAACCTTTATGGCAGATCTACGACGGAACGGGCGAGGAGAGTTTATCTGAGATTGCCCTCAAAGACATTGCAGGCGGCGACGTGGAGGGTAACATCGCGTTGTTGTTTCTGGCGAAATGTGTGTGTGTTCCAACACTCGCTTGATCGCAGGCGATACGCTCTACTGCCAAGGAATCTGCTCAATCCACATGAAGCATCCATGCCTTGTCGTCGGTTAGTAGTGCAACATCGGGGAATCATTGTCGACAATCACTATCTGTTAACACAGTCGTCGGCAGGTACTTCACTCGGCAAGCTGCTGGTGATCGAGAAGGAGGAAGAGGCTAAAGCTGGAGAAGGGTCTTCTTTCGATGTATCCAAGACCCTGGCTGCGCATGAAGCGGCTATTTGCTGCGTGGAAAGCTCTTTCGACGGCACGAGGCTGGCAAGCAGCGACAAGAGCGGCGCCGTCTTGATCCGCGATCCTGGCGAAGCGTTTGAAATTGTGCATCGCATCGTCATTGACGAGTATCCTGCGACCTGCTTGACATTCATGGCTGAAAACTGGCTGGTGGCGGGTTACCTGACCGGGTGCCTGCGGTTGTTTAACCCGGAAGATTTCCGCCTGCACGCCGAAGTCGCTGCTCACACGCGCGCAATCACAGCCCTTGACGCGCACAACGAGTTCGTTGCGTCTGTGAGCGAAGACACATTCCTGAATATATGGGAAGTTTCCTCCGGTAAGCCGGGAGCTGGCCCGCGAGTAAAGCTCGCGAGCTCACAGCCGGTGCCGAATGACCTCCTCACAGGCGTGGCTTTTGCGTCCACGAACAGCCTTTTCACCGCCACATACGACACCGCGCACCTCAAGCTATGGAGCCCCGAGTAAATGTAGGGCTGCAGCGGATTGACTACCAATTCTGCCAACCCCCAAGTCTTGAATTGACCCAAGTTGACAATATACCAAAGCACACTTTGACGTGCATTTTCCATGATCACACAAAGTTCAATCGCGCTTGCGCTCCGTTCTAATGCGCAGCAACTGCACGTACCCAAACGCGCACGCTCTAGTCGTACAGGCTGTCGTCGTACTCGATGTGCTCTTCCATTTTCTTGGCAGCTCCATTCAGCGAGCTCCACGGCAGCGGCTTTGCCTTGAGCAGTGTCAGTGTCAGTGTGTCCTTGTTCGCCTTCCACGTGACATCCTTGATTTCTTGGAACAGCGTCGAGATCACGAGGCTTTTTCCCGTGCTGCAACCAGAAGCACCGAGCAGGTTCATGGACAGCGACGTCTTGGTCCATTTCTGCAAGCACCGCGTTAAGAGTGATATCACAACGAAGCCCAATTGTCGAAATGCTCACCAGTACAAGTTGCTCGTCCGTCATGTTGACCACGGACTTGTCGGTCAAGAAGATACTGCCAGAAGAAAACAACGGCAACAACCATCAGCCCAGCTTCCTTCCAAACCCGAGCAACCCATCGTTCTGCCGCTACCTGACAGCCTCCTTGCTGTCGCTCCAGCCGTAGGACGACACCTGGGTCTTCTGCGCGGACTCGTCCTGGCCCTTGTGCGCGTAGTAGTAGCTGTTCTCTCCCTTCTGGATCAAGTTTTCCTCTCTCTCTTCCTCCTCCGCCCCCTCGCTATCCCCCTCTCCAGCTTTTCCCTTGTCCTTGCCCACCTTCTTCTTGAGCGTCTCGTTAAGATTCGCAGCGCAGCGCCACAGGAACAGCGTGAACACGAGCACCGCCACGCTGCCCGCCAGCTGCAGCAGGAACCCCTTGTTCATCTGCACACTCCCCACGGCGTCACGAGCCTCACGTACGCCGCCTCGGCGCTGGGCACGTACAGATACGGCACGCCCATTGCCCCCAATGCTAAAATGGAGCAGCTTTACTAAAGCAACGTACCACAAATGCGGCACATTTGGCGTTCCGCAACGAGCGGCTGAGGACCAGCAACTTGCCGTCGACCGACCAAAGCAGATCAAGCGCGCGCCAGGATGAAGCCGCTGTTCGGGAAGATCGTGTCCAACAAGATGCAGAAGTCGGTGCTGGTGGAGGTGGCGCGCATCGTGAAGGACCCCAAGTACGGCAAGTACTACAAGAAGACCAAGAAGTTCATGGCCCACGACGAGGAGAACGCCTGCAACATCGGCGACTTTGTGCGGCTGTCGGCCACGCGCCCGCTGTCCAAGCGCAAGCGCTGGAACGTCGACGAGATCACGCGCAAGGCCGAGGTGTAAGCTGCGCCAAGAAGAGATAGGGCTGATGGCTGGAGGGCAGGCACAAGCAATGCACAGAGAGCAGATGCGAGACGCAGACGCTGTTGGCAGTAAGTTAGAGCTGTTATTTTTCCTACGGACGAGGCTATTGTGGTTGCCTACATTGTCTACACGAAGCCGTCCTCTTTCATCGGTGGACTACAGCTCGTCGTCGCTGTCCGACAGACCTACGAACGGATCCAGCGTGGCGTCCGCGGACGCACAAAGCCGCTGTACTTTGGTGCCCTTGACGGAGCCGTTGCCCTTGCCCACAGGCTCACCGAGCTGCACGCCCACCCCAGTAGCTTGGGGCGATTTCTGCCGCGATACTACGGCGAAGCTGCTCTCTCCTGTCGCATCCGTCGGTCATCGTTCAGCCTCGTGGAGACGTGCCCACACTCGGGCACCGATAACCGCACGACCGATACCGCAATACCGATAACCGCAATACCGATATCGCGCATTCCCCAAAGATGGAGCTGCCGACGATCACGACGCTCAAGGTGCACGACGTGCTGCTGCTCGCCGCCGTCGTGCTGCTGCTGGACGTGCTCATGAAGCTCTGGAGTGGGCGCGGCTCGCAGCTGTCGCCGGCCGAGCAGGAGCTGCTGGGCACGTACAACGAGCAGGTGCGGCTGGTGAACCGCCTCAACTCGGTCGAGACGTTTGTGGAGCAGTCCAAGGCCACACGCAAGATGAACGCGATCAAGAAGGAGATGCAGGAGCTGGCGGGTGGGGCTGTAATGGTGTTGCTTGTGCTGCTTGATGCGGGCGCGTGTGGCTAATGGTTTGTGCACTGCGCCAGTGGAGCGGATGGCTGCGAGTGCGCCGTCCGAGCTGCAGAAGCAGTTTGACCGCATCCGAACGGTGCGTTTACTGAGCTGCTGGCCCTTACTACGTTATCCCTACCGAGAGCTGACGGTCGCCTGTGCTTGGATGCAGCCGGCTTTGATGGCCGTGGCCATGGTCTACTACTGGGACGAGCCGCTGGTGGTGCTGCCGCAGGGCTACATGCTGCCTGTCGAGCGGCTGATGGCGATGCCAGGCTTCCCGTTGGGCGCGATCTCTGCAATGGGCTGGATTGGCATTTGCCGTCGCGTGAACAGCAAGCTACTAGGCTAGTTAACCTGCACAAACAATGAGCAACCGAGCACTGCAAGACAACAGGATTCACGAGAAAACCCTCCCTCCCTGGCGGAAGATGGCTACGTGCTGTGTGCGAAGGCGTGCCATGCTCGACTAGGCATGCACGTTCGATTTAAGCTGAGGCTACGCGTGGCTGTCTGCACCTGAAGAGCGCGTGATGGATCGAGCTGCCTAGTAGTCCTCGTCTCCGCCGAACATGTCCATGCCGCCGCCCATGTCGACCTCCTCTTCCTCCTCGACGGCCTCCTCCTTCTTCTCCTCGGCGGCAGCACCGCCAGCAGCGGCACCGGCAGCGGGGGCGGCGCCCACCGTCACCGACGAGAGCTTGGCCTTGCCGGCCGCGACCACCTCCTCGATGTTCTTGCCCTCGAGCTCCTTCACGAGCAGCTCGGCCTTCTCCTGGTCGAACTCGCCGTCGAAGGCCTTGACGACCTTCTCGAGGTCTGCGACGGACGGGGTGGCGTTTCCGCCGAGCACACACAACAGCAAAGCAGCAACGTGACGCATCTGGCAGCAGCAACGACAACAGCAACGACGACAACGGTTAGCTGGGGCTCTATCTAGACAGCACGGCCGGCCAGCCGGCCGCCAGCAGCAGCGCACACACACGGACCTTGTTTAAGGAGAAAAGAGGTCTAGCCCGACAACGTCAAAGTGCTGCAATGAAGCTATGCTGGCCAACCACTTGGAATAACTACCGCATGACTTCCCGGTAAACGTCCCGGCCAAAAATGACTACCCAGAGTTGCACGACACCAAAATGGCTCGGATTCGCCGCAGTCGAACCAGTAGACACAGTCCGCCGCAGCGCCATCTCATGACGCGAGCTCACCACCTTCCCGTGCATCCGACTTTGGGCCTCTTGGGTTTTGCTATGGTGCTTGCGTAGAGTTAACTGCTGCTGCACTCGCTGGCCTCCGAGGTTGCCAAAATGCTGAATACGATGAGCCTGCTCGGTTGACGCTTTCACGACGTTGGACTGCGGTCCGTAGCGCTGCAGCTCGATCTGAACGTCGTTGTCTGCGTACACTGGCTAGTGTCCATGCTTCGGGGTGGGCATGCCCATGGGAGATATTGGCGCAACGGGGCACTCGCAGTAACTATGGGCACTCACACTGCACGCAGGGCTACTTACGCTGCCGGATCGGTTCCGACGAACGAGGAGGTGGAGGCAAATGCTCATCTGATGAGGTCGACATGGCATTGGCACCCGATCGAGAGCGACCGTCGGAGCTGGCTGTCGAGGAAGTTCCGCGACGATGACGATCTCGCGAAGCCTCGCGATCGGACATGACAATTACCATCGGAGGGTCCTGCGGCTGCGAAAGCGGCTTGTTCGCCGCCAGCATGCAGACCTTGCACACCGTCATCTTCCGGAACTTGCCGAGGATCCCGTCGGCCAGCATTTTGAAGGCCTTCTTGTCCAAGCGGCACCTAGAGCAGGTGAACTCGCCACAGAGTCTGCACGCAGCGATCGTTGCACCGCCGAACAACTTTTTCTTCTGCCGACACATGCTGCACTCCAGCGCTAAGGCTGCTCGTCGGTCCGTGTGCTGGCGCTGCTTTCGTGTGAGGCTGCGGGCCTCGTGCTCCTTCCACATGTGCGTGATCCGCTTGGCCTCGGCACAAGCCACCAGCGCGGAGATGCTGAACAGCGAGTCGGTCGTCGCTTTTTCCGTGTTGCCCTGCATGAAAACCTCCACGACGTCAGCTTGATTCTCTTCTTGGTCTTCTTTGTCACTTACAGATACTTTTTCATGTGTGCTGCCAGCGCTCTTCATCCGAGTCGCCCAGTGGCGCACCTTCACCGCCGTAGTCTGGACGGAATGTTCTCTAGGTCGGTCAGCGTCTCCATCTCCTTGAGGATCACGCTGCCCTTCAGCATGTGAACCTTCAAAGTAGCAGGACAAGACAAAAGCGATCACTACATGTGCCACAATCTAAAAGCTGATCCGACGCACGCACCTTTTCACGTGTGACGGGGTCGATCAACGGCTTCTCCATGCGCCAGATCATGTTGAACCAGCCTGGGGCTGGTTGTGGTATCAACACCGAGTTCTGCTCGACTAGTACCATGAACGAATGAACAAATGCTTTCATAAAACTTTTACAAGTGTACGTCGTCATCTCCTTCTGCACGTTGAAATACAGAGCATCCGTGGGCGCGAACAGCCCCAGGAGCAGCAGCAGCAGCAGCAGTCGTGGCATGATTTTCCAGATCCTTGTTCTCTTTTTAATGAATTGGGCCATCCTGCGATTTGGCGATCTAGAGCAACTTCGACATGCAACGACTAGCCATGACTCCACGCTCAATTGCTGCCGCGGGGCAGACGCCTGACCAGCCTTTGTTCATCATTGCCCGGGGCTGTCGCCCAGTGTTGGTGGATCTCCTCCATGAACCTGGCAGCTACAACAATGCAAAATGGTTAAAAATGAAAAGACATCACATCGCCGCCCACGCACCAGTTAGTGCATCCTGCAGCACAATGAAGTTCTTCGTGTTGGTCTCGAATGCGGCGACGTTCCAGTTTGCACTCCCGTAATGACCCACGCGCCATCGATAACCATCACCTTGTTGGGCATCAATCCGATCCGGGTGTGAAATCGGAGCTGGACGTTGCTTTGGCGGAGTTGCGTGATCGCGTTTGCAGACACGCGAGCTGTAGCCTGCTGCCGATCCAAGTAGAGGCGCACGGTCACGCCACGGCCCGCGGCGGCAATGAGCTCCTCCACCAAGTCGATGTGCGTCAGTACAAACAGCTCGACGTCAATCGTGCGAGTCGCACGACGTATCAGCTGCAGCAGGAGCGACACCGCACGTCGATGACGGCGGTGCGCTGCTGTAGCTGGTACATCGCCACCCTGTAGTAGGGGGCGAGCGATGACCGAGCCACGCCGAGCGCTCTTGCTGCTGCTCGCATCGATGATCTCGTCCCCGTGGTGAGTGCTGCGATCGCAACGGTGATTGCCGCTTGGTGGTGGCGTGGAGGGCGCCCACCTCGACCCGCCGCCAGGCCACGCCCTTGATGGCACTGCGCCCAAAGACGTCGTACCGTCGAAACGTGGATCGTGAAGGCCTCCGCCGAGCCAGCGAAGTTGGGGTCGTCTCTGAGCAGCGTGCTCACGGCGAGGAAGCGGATGATGGCTCGCCGGGTACCTGGAAGTCATCGGGTTCTACCCGGAAGTCCATTTACGAAACCAGGAAAACGCAGAGCTGTAGCCATTTGCGAAGCACAATGGCGGGCGACAAGAACGAGGAGGTGGCGGCGCTCGAGGCGCTGCGGGACTCGTCGGCCGACCTGGTGCGCTACCTGGACAGCATCAACGAGAAGCTGCTGCAGATGAACCAGCAGAACGAGCGTGCGTTCGTGCGCGCGTGCGTGTGTTTTCTCTAGGCCGTGCTAACCAACTTTGCTTGCGCCGCAGAGTCCCTGCGCGTGCTGGAGAACTGGTCCAGCGTCATCGCCATCTCCAAGGTCAGCGTAGCATCATCCGCGGCCGCTTCGGCGGGCAGGAGGCAGGCGGAGAAGCAGCTCGTGCGCACCTCTCCATGAGAGAGACTGGACTATTGATGGAGAAATACAAGCGAGTATTTATACACCGCCATATGAATGACGCCTTTGCGCTTGGAATAGCTGCGTGTCTGGCCTGAACTGCGCGACGCAGTGTTGTTCAGGACAGAGACTGCCGCGCAATTGACACCCATGCGGACCACTGGGTTCCAGAAGCCCTTCTCACGCGACCAGGCTGCGAGCTGGGTCATCCAGGTCGCCTTCATCAGTGTAAGCCCAGGCCATGCTGCTGAAATCCTCCATGTTGTTTGAGCTCACATTGCACTGCGCAAAATCCACCAGAGTTTTGTTGCCTTCGTGGCAACGCTTTTGAGTCGGGAGAAGGTGTGTTCAGCTTTGCATTGCTCGTCCCCCATTAGCGAATGTGGCT
This sequence comes from Phytophthora macrochlamydospora, assembly GCA_011947325.1. NCBI lineage: Eukaryota > Oomycota > Peronosporomycetes > Peronosporales > Peronosporaceae > Phytophthora > Phytophthora macrochlamydospora. The sequence goes on from JAAVTH010000407.1 coordinate 22,906, forward strand.
TGACCATTTTTGTTTACGCTGTGCGTGTGCAGTGTCTCGCGATCCTTCTTCCCAACGCTGTTTTGGTGACAATCGTGCTGTGGTCTTGGAGCGTCTGCGAGTCGAGGGACCCTTCAAAGCCTGTACGCTTCTGTCGCTTGCCGTGGTCGTTGCTGTGAGTGTACTAACGGATGAATTGTCTTTTCGCGCTACGTGTAGATCCCACCAACGGCATGGTTGCCCTCCATCCTCCGCGTTCCCCACAAGGAATCGCGATACTGCGGCTTGTGCTACAAGAACAGCCCTGGTCTCGACCACCACTGCACGTGGCTCAACACCTGCATCGCAGAAAGCAACTACGAGTCGTTCTACTGCCTCGTGGTCGCTGCTACATGTCAGACCGTGCTGCAAGCCGTCATAGGCGTCCTCATGTGCACGCTGTGGGAGAACGAAGTGAGGTTCAACGCTGCTGGCGGTTGTGAGAATGCAGTGATCGCGTTGCTTTGGATTCACAACGCCGCTTGCATCTCGCTCTCAAACTCGTTCTTTCTTCTGGCCGGCTTCCACACCTACTTGCTGTGTGTGGGCATGGGAACGTACGACTTTATCCTCGCGAACGGATCCGACGGGTTGTGCACTCGCTTGCTAAAGTGCAATTGCCTCCGTCGCTTGAAGCCGAAGACCCAGAAGTGCAGTCACGTTCAGCACGGCAACGCCAAAGGCGCCAAAATCTCTGCTGCTCGATCACGACGGGGACGCCTCCAACGATTGTAGTTCCATCAGCGCCTTCAGCGGTACCAATGCAGACCCCTCTTGAGCACGCGGCAGCGGTTGCAGTAGCTCTAGAGCTGAGTCGAAGCAACGAGCAGACTGCAGCAAGCAAAGTACAGGAAGTCACAAGTCCGGCGATTACAAACCCAGCCGAAGTCATTGGCAACTCCGCAACTGCTTCAGTGCAGCCCGTGATGGTCAACATGAGCGTGCATGAGAGTGAGGGTGTGTTTGAGGACGTGGACTTGGGGCCAAGCCCATCCAAACCAGTAAAGAAGTCGCCCAGCGCGGTGATGCCTGCCACCTCAGAGTCGTGAGGGATATCGAAAAGGCAATACCCAATAGACCAGTAAACAACCTCGTACGAGCTGCACGCATGGAGAGCGTTGCTTCCGGTTTCTCGTGTCCTGTGGAGCAATATAAAATGCCACGGCGAAAAGATGCTATTGCATCTCCTGCTCGCTGGAAATTCCACAGCATTTTGCGTTGCGTTTCCCCGAATAATTTGCATCGATCAAAGTAGTCAACCGATTTCAGTCGCTTTCTCTTGGAGCCGCTAAAGCTATTGAGAAGCACGACGAAAAGACTGCAGGGGGTCGTGGCACGATCGGGACATGCAGAAGCAGTTTTGGCACGAGTCAAAATGGAACTGATGAGATTGTTGAGATAGCTGAAGTGTAACCGGATTGGCTGAAAAGGCTTTATTTGTAGCCTATCCAAGGACAGAATAGAAATAGCTAAAGCTTGGGAGAATTAGTAAAACCCAGCAATAGTAAGGAAGCAGACGTGGGGCAGCCATGGAAGCTTCGAGAAGTTTTCACCTGCCTGAACTGCGGGGGCGTCTCACTTTCGTTTTGGCGCGCCCTCCCCCAAGCTCGCTTCGCTCACAGTTTGATATACTGGTAGCACTTGTTGGTCCCAGCCCCGTTGAAGCCCATGCCTCCCACGAACGCTCAACTTCGTGCAGAGATCGATCGACTCAACCAGGCGATGGCTGACCGCTCAAAAGTCCCAGGCCATTTGCCCAAGTTGACTGGGAAAAAGCGAGGGGAAGACGTGAGGGGTGGCCTTTTCAAGTGGAGAACGCGTGTTGGATCAGCGGCATCGCGATCGAGGATACAGGCATCCGTCTACCAGGAATCGCTGGTTCAGCGATGGAGAAGCCGGCGTCGGGCTGGTTTCTCCAGTGGTCATCGACGACACCGAGTGTGGAGCACAAGAGGGGGAATTTTCGTGAGCATGTGCTTCAACACTTTGAGGCGTCGAGCTACCAGTCGGTGCTGCGTGAGAAGCTCCAGCGCCTCGATCAGACAGCGGACACCGAGACCAACAACGGCGAGTACTCGGCTCTCATCTTCCGCGTGGAAGGAATGAGCGTGCTCGCCCAAGTCCTGTGCTATGCCAATGGCATCAAGTCCCGTACGCGCAGCTACGTCAAACTTGAGAACCCCGAAACGCTGAGCGAAGCAATGGATCTCGCAGTCAAGTATGAGGCCACCCACTTTGTGGAAGAGGCATCCGACCGTCAAGTTCGCCAAGAGAAGACGAAGGCTTCAAACAACCGCGACGCTAGCCAAGGGAAACGATCCAAGAGCAAGACTTTCGTGGCAACAGTCGGTTGAAGCCGAGATCGAAGCCCAAAGACGGCAAGTGTCGCGCTTGTTTCTTCTGCAAAAGCCTGGCCACATTAAGGCCAACTGCTTTGCTTCGAAGAAGGAACAAGCCAAACGGGGAAACGAGAAACCGCGTCAGTGAGCGAGGGTCCTGGCGTGGTCGAGATCGTAGCCGGAACTGTTAAGCTTGAGAATATCAGCCTTAATCTTCTGTGTGAAAACCCTCTGGTATACAAGTCGCGTCCGCTGTTCGCCGTGTCGAGAGAAATCACAGTGAACAATGCGTGCATCAAGACATAGAGCATGTTGCTCGGTAGTAGTGCCACCACAATCTACGTGTCAAGACGATGGGCCAATGAGCACCAGCTCAAGACCACCAAGCTCAGTGGTAAGAATATGCGGGTCAAACTTGGAGATAATCACATCGTCGAGGCAGCACTGGAAGAGTTGCAGCTACAACTCGTCGTAACAGGATTAGCCGAGGCGTACGAGTGTGTTGGCGTTGTCTATGATGTCCCTGACGAGTTTGACTGCATCTTTGGGATCTCATTCCTCGAGGATACGCAGTCAAAGATTAATTGGAAAAGTCGCAGGATCAAGGGAACTGCAACGGAAACTCAGCGACTCAAGCGAGCAAGTGCGGTTGGTGTACCGATCGGGGAAGGCGGACCGGTGAATGCCTCCGGGCTTCGGAGATCTGTCGGGGCGAAAGGCCTATCGGCGAAAAGACCCGATCCCTATCAAGGCGTCGCGCTGGAAACGGGTGTGAAGTCGCCAGCCAACCTTGTTTGCGAAGCTGCGCCGAGTGGTTCCCCCAAGGGTTGTCCGCGGACAACAAGATGAAGCTTCAGTCGGGGAGATCCGACGCAGGAAGATGACAAGAGGTCGTCTTCAACGAAGGACGCCGTGCCTGGAGAGAGCAGAAGCGTCCGGGGCAAAGACACCGTCGTGGAGAAGATGTTCAAGCTTGGTGTTGTTGGTGACAACGGTTTGCAAACCAAATGCATAACCCGAAAGAAACTTCGGAAGTTCCTGAGGATCCGACCCTTCGTACTCTCGTAGGTAGTACGGAGTCTCCAGGTATCCATGCAGCAAGAAGCTGTTCGTAGTGTAGCCTGCCGGCGAGTAAAGCGTAGTCGCCGCGAAACAACATCATGTCCCCTATATTTAGGATGATGATCTCTTCTGTGGAGCTCATGGCAACGAGGCGGTTCCATCCGTATCCATACAGAACCGTGTGGTCCTGTGTCGCTACCAAAAGCACTCCAGGTAGTGCGGTCATATCGGCCGCGTGGATGTCGGCTTCTGGCGGGGAGAAGTCACGACGAACGGGTGGGTCTCGCGATCCAGGGGTCGTTTTCAACACGCTCCACTTGGCCTTGGTGGTGTGTGGAAAGAACGTCATGTAGTGCGGATAAAGGGTAGCCGTGATCTCACGTTCCAGCGGATGGGGCAGCTTGGCGCGAGTTCGTAGGGTGTCGAAAGCCTCTCCATCGAAAGTTCCGTTGCTCCGCACACCTCCGCACCACCGAGCGGATGTCGTTCACGAACACCTCCGGCACAGCGTTATACAGGATCAGATAGATATCCACGTTCACCCAGCTGCTGACGGGCAGTCATGGCGTTCATGGCTGTCTTGACGTATGTGTGAGGACGTAAATTTGAGAATGAGCTCATATACGAGGCATAAGTGCCACATACATACATGTGCAGAAAGTATGCTGGCGCTTTAAATGTCGTTGGCAGGGAGATAGGCTTGTACACACTACACTAATCATCTCGACGCTCCATGTTGAAGTTACATCGACACGTCAACATATATCTATACAACAACGAAGCAAGAGTGAGGATGCTTATGCTTCTGCAACGAGCATCGCGCTAGTGCAGCATATCTTGGATACACATTTTACTGTTATGCCCGTAGGACACACGCGGGTAGATTCCCTTCTTGGAGGGCTTTGTAATCAGATTCGGGGACAAATAGAACAACATATAGTGGAATTCAAGCGGGAAACAAGTACTCGCTTACACTCAAACGTACGGTATATGATGTCGGATATGCCTACAGCCAAAAACACATCTCCATTGAAGTGGTCTCTGTAATCAGATTAAAGGACAAAGTGGGAATTGTTGGGCCGATAAATCATTCTGAAGGACATTTCAAACTACGACAAGTGCGTTGCGTTTCCCGAACTCAGGTACAGCTTCAACAGCGATAGCATTTTACAGATTCAACCGAGACGCGGTGTCAACTATTATAAACCTCTTGCAATTTCATGCAGACGTATCCAAAGCTTCCTACTACAGTGCTATCTTCAAACTTCCACAACACTGACGACGGGGTAGTCGTCATCGGTCTTTATGAAGCTGCTTTTGCTTTATGCGGCTGTGCTCACAATTTGAATTTCAGCATGGCAGGCAAAGGTCGCCAAGGAAGAAGTAGCGCGCCTGTGGCGAAGACGCTTGTCTTGGAACCCCAAAGCACACGCAATGTGCATGCTGAGATCACATCGAACCGAACGCCAAACCACCGTATGCAAGACCTTCTTGCTGGCTGCGGCGATGGTAACGGTGCACGCGTCATTTCCACCGCCGAGAATATGGGGGTGCTTGACTACACAATACTAACTTTCGAATACTTCATGCAGACCTTCAAGACTACCTCAAAACGAGCTCAGCAGCTTAGAGCGAGTGGTTCTCCGCATGAAGCTGCTGTGGGTTTCTGGCCACGAGCACAAGAGCTGGAAATTGACCCGACTTCATTTAGTTGACGCCGACTCTCCGGAGCCACTTGAGGAGCAACTAAAGGTGACTAGCCTACTGAATGCTGTCTATTCTGTATGACATTATGTTGCTAACAAATGTGTTGAATGAGCAGGAATTTCGTGATGTTTACGAGGACAACGCACGAGACGTGGACTCGCTGCTTTTCACTGCTACGGTCTGGGACACTGATGTTGATGATGCTGCCCTACCACCAGCGGGAACCATTGTCCAAATCTCGAGGTGCTCAAATCTGGGTCTCTTTTGCGAGACTCAGTGCCAAGGCACGATCCGCCTGGCCAACGTTAGGTGGTCGTAGTGCAGCCACATCCTGGGCTGTCTGAGGTATGCGTGTCAGTTCTTTGGCCAGGTACGCTTCGGTTATGGCAGAGTGCGGTCTTTACTTAAGTTCAAGTAAACTCAATCTAGATAAATGATGAGCCGCACATTCCTTGTGCTTCAGCGTGCCATTCTTCGTTTTGCGCTCCAGCGCTGCAGAGGACGCCACAATTCTCGGTAATAGCACGCTTTCATCACTAGGAGCCGTAATTCACCTTGCTAACAGCTGTATGCAGATGCCCAAGAAGCAAGGCTCACGGAATTACAGCCACAGCGAGCAAATGCTCCTCGTGACAGAGATTTGTCGCGTTCTCTCGACAGAAGCTGACGGCTGGAATGCCGTTGCGGCGGCATTTAACGAATCGGCTACGCTTGGGCGTCAAGTTCGCAGTGCGGAAAGCTTAAAGCGCAAGTTCAGCAGCATTTTGCGGTCGTGTAAGCACGGGAATGGAGCGCATTTATCGGTGTTGCACAATCTGGTACTTGAAGCGAAGAGCCGCATCGACCAAATCAGGTTCCAGTACCGCCAACATGAGATACGGCTCCTTGCCACCGTACGAACCGCGTCTCGCCGCCATCGATGAGAGTGGAAGGAGAACATCATGAAGCTGCTGCAACTACAAGCCAAACGCTAGACAGCGCCCCGATGCCGAAGTAACACGCCTCCACGAACCAGGCTCGGTCTGGATTCTGGAATTGAGTAGTATTGTGCAAGCACTCGCACACAAGCTCCAAGACATAGAGCAGTTGGAGAGGGCTGCGCGATTGCGATTAAACAAGCTAGGTTTGTGCGCTGCGTCTTAGATGAGCCCGTGCGCGGTTGAAGTTGTGAATGGAAATGCTGGGCTACAACTTCACAACCGAGGACAGTACGTTGTGCATGTGTGTAGGACAGAATGATATCTAACTGTTGAGTTGGCTGGAGAGTTGAAATTGTCAATTTTACTGGACTACAATTTCACGACACAGGACACAAGGTAGTGCATGCATGCAGGGCGATGTGCTGTTTAGCGATTCGCCCTAATTGAACGGGAGTCCATTCTCCGATTTACCAGGTTAGTGCACTTGACGACTTGAGCACAGCGGTTAATATTGACTAACATAAGGGTTTTGCTGGTATTGCTGTAGCGAGAGTTTGAACTACGTGCGTCTGTAGTAGTCTACTGTGTTAAGGAGTGACTGCTAACTCACCTTTTGAACGCACAGGTTTGACGCGATATCTGGACGTGGCATGGGTGCCAAGGGCCGCGGAAAAGGTGGTGCCAAGCGCAATCGTATCTTCTTGCGCGATAGCGCCAGGGATTTCGAGAGTATCGATCCGTAAACTTGCACGCCGTGCTGGCGTAGTACGCATATCCGGTCTCATCTACCACCAGACCCGAGCTGTACTGAAGGTGTTCCTGGGGGCATCGTCCAGGATGCTGTGGTGTATGTGGGGCACGCCAACCTCAAGACAGTCACCAAGATGGACGTGATCTACGCGCAAAAGCGCCAAGGGATAACGCTATACGGCTTCCAGTAGGATAGCTAGCAATGCCAAAAGCTAAGCTAAATTAAGCACTCTGAGCCGGGTTATTAACCTAAAAATTGCTATAAATTTCGCTAGATGCTAAATTCTACAAACTGCGATCTCCCCGGGACCAGCGGCCCGGGTAAACAGTGGTCTCTGAGATGCGTTTACAGAAATACTTGTTTAGAGTGGTATTATCGATTCGACTCGTGTTTTCCAAGGTCAATTGGTTGAATCGCCAGAGGCAAATCGCCAGGCCTGTCCAAAAACATTGTTTATTTCATCTGACGAGTGTGCACTCGAGCAGGAAGTACGCAACGGAGAGCGCGATGGAGAGCCAGGATCAGCGCTCAATGGAGAGCTCGCTGGAGCGTCAAGATCAACGCCCACCTGAACAGGCTGTGGAACCATCAACAGGTCACAGTCATCCGCCACGCACGAGATCACACCTTCGCTTCTCGCCGTACCCTTCGACGATGCGCTCGCTGTTGCGCGACAATCGCTCACTCGACGACCAACTACCCCCTCCACGGGGACTAAAGAAAGCCACTCCGTCGTGGATGAAAACCAGGGGTTCCTTTACCAGTTGTTGGTGAAACCAATCGTGAAGACAACCGTAGGGCAACGCGATACATCCGGCAATACGTTGCGAGACACCGTCAAAAGCGGAAACTCGTTCGAGAAGATTGTCCAGCAGCTTTGGGACGAGTTCGTCCCTCGGGTGAAGGGCCGAGTAGTGAAGACGGATGGCGTTTGGACCAGAGAGGAGCCTGACTTCTCGGACTGGTCGAATTTGCTGCAGTTTAAGGTGAAGAAACACGTCGTGGATGCCTCCAAGACTGAGCGAACATGGAATCAATGGCTGGTAAAGATGCGCGGACAGACGGTGAACTCCTGATCTGTGAATATGGCGATGAAGTCATGCGGACCCAGGACCTGGAAGAATTCAAGGAAGCCCACGTCGTTCCGGACACGGATCGAGCGGGAGCACCGTCAGAGCGGTCACTTGGAGATGTGGCTCAAAGTCTGAAGGAAACTTGGAAGACTGCATTCCAAGCGGAAGATGTTGTGTGGCGGCTATGGGCAATCATATCACGAGGAACCTGGTCCGCTCCACTTGGGATGCGATGATTCAGCAGCTGCCACCTCAACAACTGGTGCATCTGTTCCGGCCTGTGAACACAGATTTGGAAGTGTTCGTCGCCGACTTAGCAGAATCCACGAACGTGGCCTTGGACTGTGTGAATGGGTCTTTGCAAGACTATGAGCAGCTACGTCTTGACTGGGAAGCCTTTGGTCGACGCCTGGATATGCACAAGGCCATCCTTGAAACACGCAGGGCTGTGTTCATCGCATTCATTCGAGACCTCGCTCCACCGTCTCCGTCATCCGTGCAAGACCCGATGATCCGATTGGAGAACGCAGACGACATCGATCACGCTGATTAGATAAGCTTCCTTAGACGCTCCAGCCGCAGTGCTTGAATACTTTGCTCATGTCGAAGTTTTCAAAGCGGCGAAAAGTCTGAATAACAAATGGAAGCAAGTCCCTCTTGCTTAACTCTGCGTAGTGACGCTTAAATGGCCGTTTCATGTAACTGAACATGAACTCAATGGGATTGAAGAACGGACAGTACGCCGGAAGAAATATGGGGACGACGCCAACACTTCGCAAGTAGGTGACAATCTCGGGGTGCCGGTGACTCGAGGCATCATCCAGGATCCAGACACTGTTTCGACCAGGATGCAGCTGAATTCGCGCCTGTGAAGAATACACGAAACTCTGGCAGCACTCCGTGAACAATACGCGGTCGAAAGTGCCTTCCGTATTTAAGTAATCGATGACTCCATTCATGTTGATGAATGCCAGCACCGAAATACGCGGCTTTCTTTCAAAGTCACCTCGGACCGCGACCTTGTTCCTACGGAGAGTGTAACCTCGCTTACGGATCATACCTCGATTGTCAAATGAGACTTCGTCGGGAAATACAAGGTTCTGATGACTCGATTTTGGAAGATTTTTTCCGGGTCAACAGACAAAGAATGCCAATCTTCCGACAATCACTGGATAGGGCATGCAGCAGTGTTTGCGTACGTACAAGACAAAGAAATTCCTGCCAACACTGAAGAAGAGCTGCACCGAGACTGGAATGGGAATGACATGAGAAAAGTGCCAATGAGAGCGCCGACGAGGCCAAGAGCGACTTTGTTAGTGAATTTAGTGATGATCGACTCGCTGGAACTGACGGTAATGAGAGCGACCACTCTGATGATGCTGAAGATGTTGCCGCTGAAGTAGCCGTTGGCGATGTCGAAAGTGAGGGCGATAGTGATGAAATAAAGGCTACAAATGCTGGCAAGAAGAATTCAAGCAAGAAACGTTGACGATATGAACTAGGCAATTCGTTTGGGCCGTCTCCGCCAGATGCCATCTGGAGGACTGCAGATGACGACATGCTCCCCTCTCGCCGAGCTTACGTTGCTTCATCCTGCTTCAAAAGACCGCTCACTGTCACCAATCAGAATCTCTCAACGCCCGCGGCAGTTGATCTAAGCTTCAGCGGTATGAGAAACGTCTTCCCCATCTCCCTTAGTGCCTACTCACACGGAGTTGCTCACGGAGTCAGCGCATTCACCTGCTTCACGAAAAATAAATCTGCAGTCTTCGAGTAGAAACTCGTCTTTGCAACTCGGTGAGCCGTCGACAAAGTCATCAAAGAGAAAACGCCAAAACACTGACACCAACACCCACAAATTCGAGGCCCAAAAGAAGAAGAAATGATCATGCTCTGACAGTCCGGACACTTTTGAGAGTGAGAAACTGAAGAAAATGACTGGTCACAAGAGCCGAGCGTCCCTGTCCGTTGCATATGCAAAAATGAAGAGGACAAGATCAAGCATATGCAAAGTAAACTGGCGTTCAACAAAAGAGTGTGAGAGGAACAACAAAAGTCTAACATGGCGCTGCAAAAGTTTGATCAACGGCTACGATCTCGCGAGATGGAAGAGCGCCGAGCTTCTCGTCATCACGAATTTTTAGTGTTGTTGGTGGCCGCACAGAAGACCCCTGATGAAATCAAGATGCTGATGCAGCTCTACGAAAGCGGGAGCCAGATCCGACAACGAGCATTTCCGTGTTAGTGTTCTAGGTGCCGTAGCAGCGATAACGTTTTTGGTGGGCATAGTTGCTCATATTTAGTGCTGCAACTGCACTTGACTACCCAACAACAAGCCCAAATTAACATCAACGATGGAGCAGCAAAATTCATTGTGTTGTTCAATTATTTTGTGTTAACAAGTTAGTTGTCTCGGCACAGAATTCCACCAGGAGCACGCCCACGAGCGATTGCTTTTGCCTTGATATGACGACGAAATACGTATGGGTCTACATCACAACTATCCGAAGCTGCTTCGTCGGAATCACTATCAGGGCTTTCGTCATCGCTAGGCCAACCATCACCAAACGATAGCGCCATGTTGTGAAGAACAACGCAGGCTGTAAGCCATAGCAGTATTCGCTTCATGTCCTCGCGCTTTCGTATCTGCACTCGCAGCTTACGCAGGGACGACCATCTCCCTTCAAGACGGCAATAGTATGCTCGTTCACGCCGCGCACATGAGCGACACATTTGTTGAAATCCACTTGCTCGTTTTCCAAGAAGATGACGCTGGTATAATTGTGTTGTGCGTTAAGTCAGCGGGGTACGCGGAGTCAGCCACTAGATATTATTCGTGGTCGGAAAACAGAGATTTGCTTGTGTCCTCTGTCAGCCACATCTTACGATACACAGCGCTATCAGCGCATGATCCGGGCCATCCACTGTAAAACGAAATGGCCCAGCGGTGATCATCGCATACAACTTAAGCGATCACGCTGTGCCTGTGCTTGCGATCAAAAAATACTCTCCATCCAGAGCAGGCTTTTGTGATAACAAGATTGTGGTTCCATCAATAAACCCAATAGAACCAGGAAATCCTTCTCCTTCCATGGGGCGCGAGATTCGTCTCCTTTCTGCTGAATCTAGCCACACAACAAACTCATCACGAAGATCACTTAGAGCGATGATGCCGCGTGCTGTATAAAGAGGAATAGTTCCTTCCCCCCACCCCACACACACAATTTTCTTGAGCTACCAAGAGATGCCCCGTTACCGTTGGTTCCAAGCCGGTCAAGCGCGACGGCCAGCTAAAGTCAGACAGGAGTTTGAGATTTCTTGCTGGTGTTGCTGGATATGTTGTGACCTTCAATCGTTGTGAGAATTTTGTGGAACGTGCTGCCGTAGTCCTTCTCCGCTGCTTGAAGTCGTTATTGGGAAGCCGACAAAACACGTTGTACGCGAAATCAGAACTCAAGCGGATTCGCACTTGTGGGACGAGATATCGAACTGGAGCAATTCGGCAAGCTCTTTTGTAGGAGTATCCATGGCGTGGTCCATCCCATTAGTCTGCAGAGCGCTGAAGCCGAGATCTTCGTCGCCCTCTTCCTCCAGTATCAAGATCGCCGGGAGGTCAATGATCTCGATGATGAACTGCCCCTCGCTTGATCTTGGCATCTTTGGCGGAGTGCGGAATGCAGAGTGGTAATCCTTGTGTTGCCTCTCGGCAGGAATGCCGTGTATCGCGATGGTCATCTTGTTGGGGTTGTCAAAGTTAGAACTTCGATGTGAACCCACGTTATACTTTAACGCTTCTAAAGCGGGGGATTATTCTGTATTCTACAGAATATAAAACATCTTGAATTTAGTATAATGAGAAAGCGCCAAACTTTATCTGTTGCAAGTCCCCTCGCTGACGACGTGAGTTAGACAAGACAAAATCACACTTAGGCATTGCGAAAATCAACAAAAACATTGCAATTTTACTTCCAGCCGCTCATTTGGAGCTCTCTTATTGGCGACTTTCTGCATGCATCACGTCGTAATTCCTCGATCTCTGTATTTCCCCTCCAATCCGATTGCAAACTGATTTTCGCGCCAAGTTTCGCGCTGATGGACGGGAGCCAGTGGTAGGAAGTTCGCTGACTAAAATTTCGGCCAGTTCTAGACTAGACAGACTGCTAGGATAGTGCTGGCCGAAAGTTTGGTACTACCAACGCTTTGCTGGTAAGTGGTGCTCTTGATTGTCCATCGCTAAGTACGCTCTTACTCGCTACTGTTATTGTCCTCACATTTCGCTTCGTTGTCGTTTTTGCGGCGTCGGCGCTTGCGGGGTAGAAGCGAATGCGCTTCTTCAGATGCGCAGGAATGGTTGTTCCGTTCGCCCAAAACTGGTGCCAAATCTGGCTGCAAATTTGCTTGTTACCCATCTCTTCGCGACGAACGCGATTGCATAGCGGCACGGAACCGTTGTGAATCTCGGTGCAGGTGGGGAAATAGTAGCTGGATTCGAAGCTTTTTGTCTTTGGTGGCGTCAGCGACGAACACACCTTGCAGAGATGCTGACGTCTTTTGCTCTCTTTGTCTCCACCTTTCTCTCCTTCATACATGTCATCTGTATTTACGAGCGTGTGATCAACTCAAGGCGTCAGTTCTGTAGACAGCTCCTCTGAATTCAAGTTGCTGCGCAAAGTTTCCTTCGTGATGATCAGCAGCTCCACGTGCAGGCGACGCATGTATTCCGCGTGAGTGGGTGTGCGCTCTCCTTTCTTTTGAAGCACCAACTTGTGGAGGATTAATCCATTCACGATGGCCACGTCGACGAATGCTAAGAATAGCTGTCTGTAGTATTTTGAAGACGATACACTGCTGAATCGAATAGCGTTGCAGCCTGAGATGATCGTGGTGGTCAACACCCCCATTCCGGCATGATACTCTGCAACCAATTCTGGGCCCGGAACTACTGCTCGAACGCTCTCGCCTTTGGCTCTTCGGTTCACCGTCGTCTGAGTCGTCGCGCACCCTGCCGCGACCATGTGTACTGGCCGGGAATCCATCCAAACCACAGCAATCAGCTCCGGAAACTCGCGGGATTGAGCAATTCGATATGCCCCATGTGCCATGCCCTTTGGCCGAGATTTTTGAGCGAACTGGATGGTATGGGGCCAACCAAGACGGTCGGTGCGATGTGTCCCAACGTAACAATAGCCCTTGTTCAACAACGACAGAACCAACGCGCCCGAGGTGTAAAGTTGCCCGCAATAATTAGACATTTTCCGGGCTGTCCATCGAGAGCCTTCACCACGTTCCTGATAACTGCTTTTTGCGCGACACCTTTTGCCTTCCTGGTATTGAACCGTGAACTTGAACACTTGACGAGGGGAGCTGGCTATGCTCCCAGGAAGTTGCACCTTACGTGTATTCGGCAAAACCAAAAGTGAGAAGAGCTTCGTGGCGCCAAGTCCGTGGCGCTCAAGGAAGCTCTTCGATGATCACCATCAAACTACCTTAGTCTAACATGTCCGCAACTCTTCCTTCTCAGATAGCTTTGTCCGGCGCTGCCGCAAGCGTTCGCCAGCAGTGTGGTCGAACTGCCAATTCAACACCTGGCATTGTCTTTTCCTTCCAGGTATACTCCAACGCTGTAGGATACAGCATAAGATACAGAAGATTGTTAGAGCCATCAACCATACTCTGTACAGTACAGAACAAATATTCTGTGGGTACAGAACAACTAATTCCGTAGCGAGAGAAGTAGAGTTTACCTCGAGCAATAGCCACTCTCTGCGCAGCAGGTCATGTAGCATTTGGTCCCGTACTTGTGCGGTTTGTCTTTGTTGTAGATTCGAATCGGGTTGTTCTTGCTCCGGTTTGGAATAGTGCCTCCGTTAAAACTAATCCGCGCCCCCGGTCAGTAGCCTCGGCGAAATGTTTTTCGATGGCTTGCAGCACTGGTCTCACCTTCCATGCTTTATCGGTTGCTGCTCCACTGCTGGTGTTGCTCGAGAAGTGCAGATAACGTGTGACAAACTTGAATCGGTCACGTTTCATGTATCTTCCAAACGTCTCCCACGGCACAGCGCCGTCCTCACGAGTAGACCAATGCTTTGTCAGGCCTTCCGTGTGACCACTCAAAGTGCGAGCAATCAACAGTCCAATTATGTGAACAATCTCATGAGTCTGAGCTATTGCTCGATCTCTTCGAACTCGCGACCGTTCTCCGTGGATCTTCGGCCTGGGCTTGCAGCTGTTTGGCGCGCTGCTGCTGAGCTACCTCCAGGATGCATTGCAGTCGATATTCATTGGTTTCCTTCTCGATGTGGATCCACGACTTCTTCGGCAGAAAATAGAAGAACATACCAAGCGGCGACATTGCAAAGGCCGCCGCAGACTTGGTTGGTCCCCACAAGCCTTGATACAAGTCATCAGCGCCGGGTAGTTGCAACTCGCCTACGTAAAACGTCATACAGAATTAGTTTTTCATAGTCACCTTTATTCTGTAGCATACAGACTTACCGGAATGCTGCTCGTCATAAATGTCCCATCCTGATAGACCAAGACGACGCATGGCGGTGTCGTCTTGCCCAAACGCGTCGCTCTTGTCTTCAAAGTCACTCTCTGATTCGATGATTGCTCAGTCCTGTTGGCCTCCTGGACTTCCACCCAGCCTTGAGGAGCTCCTTCCAGAGCTGCTGGAACGGCTTCTCGTTCGGGGCATTCATGGTCGGGTTGCTGGAGATGGCGAGAAAGGGGAGATGTAAAAGTGATTTGCGTTGAAAGCTTGCCAAAACATGATTAAAAAGGCTCCAAACAGAATTTTAACATTTTTATATAGTTTTTATGTGATGCGAAGAAACCGCGTCTATCTTCCGCGCAACAATCACTCAGGATAAATTGACTTCATATTTCGACACGCGAAACGTAACTTTGACTCCCTAATTTGAAGAGATGTTGAGGATATCGCTGCAGTTTTGCCACACGTTTACTCCCTCCACCAGCTTAGTGCTGAACAGCTAAACGCATCAGGTTGGCTGGTGCAGCCAACCTTTGTGACATATCCATGCATTCTCCTGTTGACCTTCCGCACGCAAACGCTGCACGGCCTTCACCCTCACACATTGGACCCGTACTACCCTAGAGGAGCAACATATCTATGTCGTTAAGGACATACACTACATCATAGCCGCTACCTACAAACTGAGGTCTAGCAGTGTTATTAAAAAAGAGGTGTTAGGGCTTTACAGCTAAGTTTTAGAAAATCCACAAATGGCCCGGAAAAGCTCGTTTTGAAATTCATGCCTTCCCAATTTTTTGAAGCAGCCTTTTCACCCAGCCGTTAAAACCGGCAGATTTAGCGAAATAGCTCAGAGTTTTGGCAAGACAGATCAGCGTGATGCTTAATTCTAGGGCATATGTGAAGGAAAAAATATGGCGATCTGCTTGCTGCGTAGCCTGCCAAAGAGCTATGAGAATGTCGTACTCAACTTATAGGCAAACGCTACGACCTGAAGACGCACAATGTGATCAATGTGCTGACAAATGAGCATATCCAGGCGGAAAGACTGCGTCTGTTAACCCTTTCGTGCCCATGCAGTCCAAACCAGACCATCCTTTTAGTTTTGTCAAGTTCTACACACAAAAGGCCTTCAAACAGTCCGGAATAGAGTGCTCTGCAACTTCTTTAACCGCGTCGCTTATACTGTGTTAGTGCCACCTCCTGCAGTAATAAAAACGTTGGTGAAGTTGTTGGTCAGCGTCGAAGCGTCAACCGGTGTCATTAAAATAGCGAATCCAAGCTGTGTGCGTGTTGCGAGCTTCTATCTTTTCTTTGGCGCGATGGAAAAGGACGACTGCAGAGCTCTCTCAGCGACTAAACGGGCGTTCAGAAAAATTTGAAGCGTTTACCACCGTGCTATATCACTCTTGTCCACCCCTGTACGAGGTCGTCAAAGTTGCAAGGTGGTCCACATTTGTCATAACCAGCATCTCGAGTAATCTCGCCGTTAAGTTGGTCCAGCCTCCAGAGAAGGCCGTTTGCGCCGACACTCCAAAGCTGCAGCGCATCAAGTCTATTGCAGGCTCAAAGTCTACCGGAAATTTTGCTGGAAGATATGACATCGCTGGAGCTTACTGATTTGCCGGCGTCGATTTTTGCGGTGACTTATACTTTTCTGCGATAGCGACCTCGAATATTACCACTTCTTGAGTGGCAGATCCGTGCGAGATGTTGATTCACCTCGGTGAGCTACAATCGATTTTGTTGCTGAAGGCTGTGGCTACATGCGAACTCAGCAATGGCAACAACGTCGCGAGTTTGCTCCCTTTCCCTTTGTTTACCTCATAAGCTGCTATTGTTGCCTTTAAATGCCAGGGGATCTGCTACTGGTAGGTGTTGGTGCTCAATTTAATACCGTGAACAACCTATTTGTGCCGATATCTAGGAAATTATAAAATCTTGGGGCGTGTTCGACTTGCACCTCAAACAGCTGGTTCACAGGGAAAATAGCTGGTTGGACCTTGAAATAGCAATTTCGTCATTGACGTGAAGTAAAACACACCAACGCTGAAAAAGCTGGTTCATCACGGAATGACTGGTTCTGAAATTTACCGAGGAGGTGTTTTTCGTAACCAGCAATTTTACCATTCTCTCAGTAGCGACACCCGTTCATCTTGGAATCGAAGTTCGCGGTGATTTGGCTCTGTAGTGCAATCATGAAAAAGAGTTGATCTTGCCATAGCTATAAGATGTGGAGTTACATGCACCAGGCGTACAGCAGTTATCCCTGTCCGTGATAAATTCCTTTGCGGACGCAACAATCGTATTTTGCCATAGTTTACGGGTGAAGCCATAAGCGGTATCACATATCAAAGACGAGGTGTTCATAATGACGGACGTGGAAGTTGCTGCCTTTACCCGCAATCTTTGCCAGAGCTTAAGATTTTATATTAGATTCATACGAAGTCAGATACCAGCTGAGACTGCGGCTACAGGTACTGTTAATGGAGTTAACAACTTGGGCTTCCCCAATATCGACTCTGCTACCGAAACACTGCTGGTGGCCGATACTAATCCTGGTGCCATGGTTTAGGCAGCATCATAGTCGGTAGATGCTCGGTCTACACCAGCATCCAGCGGAGCAAAACACCCGAAAATCGAGAGGCAGACAGATAAAAACAATCGTCACCATTGGAAGATCTTATGAGACAATAGAGTGATAAATGCCTTCAACTACTACTTGCGGGAATGCGTCTAAACGGTTTATACAGCCGAGGAACTGTGAAGTTGCCATTTCCTGACCCATGTTCTTCTCCAGAAAAGTGAATTTGAGTGTGGACACTATCGCCAAGCATCTCCGTAGCTCACTAAATGGTGGCACGATCTTGGTTTGATGGTGCTGTCACTAGAATGCTGTCGACTGCAGACAAATCAACAGTGACAGTGCTAACCAGGCGTGTCGGAAGCTAAAATGAAAAAAAAAACTCCAAGCGCTAATTTGTATTGGCCGATACATCGCCAGTATGCAGGGCGTTGATAGACTAGATTAACTGTGCGCACGGTTTTGGTGAGCTGGTGGTCACACATTCAAAAAGTGGTACAAAAACCGTGGGATTGCCGTGGTTGATATAGCGCGCGTAAACGCGTTTGTCTCTCGCACGCTTGTCGTCGACATGACTAAGCAGTGGGACTCTCACCGCGACTTTGTCATTCATTCAGCTCGCGCACAAGTTACTATCTGGATAATTAATGGCTGGACGCCCCCGTTGACACGAGGAAATTCTACACCAATAATATCGCGAGTACGGAGACTGATTTTGATGCTAACAACTTGAATCTGACGAGGGTCATAATCTCGTCCAAACGTGTACTTCGTCCTCTAAAAATGGCGTCCTCAACGTGCTGGCCCCAGTAATCGTGCACTACCCTTTGTCTACAAGCTCCATATTAAATAAACAATATCTCGAAAATTGTTACCAACGGTCGTGCTCACATTTTTGTACTTTCATTTGAAACTGAGTGTCTAGGCATTGAATTTCAAAATAACCTCGGTTCTTGTCGAATCGCGTTACCCGACCAGGAATGTAGGCACATCCAGCATCATCAAATAGTCGATTTGACACACACCTCTTTCGCCGGGGAAAATGCCACCCGTTTGTCGATATAGCGCAGCCGTGGCAGGGCCATACCTACGGTGCGTCTTTGGAGCCGATTCTCGTTCTTGAGCCTCGTTCGAAAGAGCAGTAATGCTGTCCTGGGTACTTCGCAATCCTGGCTGATGTTAAGGTCTGAACTTTGAAGAGCTTCATCTAAATTCCATCTTCGCTCTAGAGGACACTTGACTTTGCCGGATGGTTGTCTTGTGATCGCAGCGCTTCTCTTCTGACTCTGTGAGATGGCAGGTCGCTTCCTGCTTGCTGCTAGTCTTCTTGCGCTGTGGTCCTCGACGCTCAGCCTGCCCTTCTTGGCAGCGCTGAGACACCCCGGTGGATTGGTGCGTTCTAGGTCCTGACCACCTTGTTGAATTGGAGAGATTTGCTCATCCTGCAGCATGTTGCTGGGCAAGCGACGACATAAAAGGGAATGGTCACTTTGAAATGATATGCACATGCAACTGCATTACGATACTTTGTTCAACATGTTTTTCCATCTTCAATACTGTACTAAAATTAATATATATTATCACGGTGCCGCTGTCGTCAACTTGCCTTGAGGTAGCACCTCTATCTGACTTGATCTTCTCTCCTCAACGTGGGCAGCTTGCATGAAAGCGTCGTACCAGTACATGAGAAGATATGCGATTTTCACCATCCGCTCGACTCCATCGCGATTGCAGCTAAAGCATCGGCGTCAATCAAAACCGTCTGTGAACTTTGCAGAATCATTCCAGCAGCTCAAGTCGAGCGTCAACCCAGAGACGACCTGCCCGTGTAGGTTCAGGGTGCTGAAGGTGCTGACGGCGATCTCTCGATACTGAAGTTTTCGATCGTTGAGGATAAGATCTTCATCATGCTGAAGAAAACGGGATTGGAGAGGCTAGTTCCATACCAGCCGCCTTGGTCGGACTGTGCTAGTTGCCCGTCAAGAGAATCAGCTGTCGCGATCTCCGGGGTGAGTTGCTAAAAGCAATTTGGTTAATGAGCTAGACCTAGAATGACCTCCTATGACCTTGTACTTGCAACCAGCAGCCCGTCGCTCTCCAGAACACTTTCCTGTCCGCTGGATTGTTGAACTAGCCACAGGAATCAGCCGTCGGGTCCGACCGGCATGCAGACGACGGTGATGTCTTCATGTTCAAGCTCGCCAACCCCGAGCCAAGCAAAGCCGCCGACATACTCGGCGTCGATTCCCGCTCGGTGCTGCAGCTGGACACAATAGCGATTGACACGCGACATCAGCGCGCCGTCCCATTCCTGTTTACTGAGAGTTGTGGCGCTCTCCAACAACATAATTACCGTGCCGCCAGCGACGTTCGTCAAGTCAAGCTTTACTCTCTTTGGGACGGTCAAGTCCCAATGCTGCTGCACGAGGATACATCCGCTCCCACCGACCAGAGGTGGTCGCAGCGGCCATGAAGCCGTGATCGAAGTGGCAGTTGTAGCGGTGTAGTTCGTAGTCGCGCTCGATGTGGTGGTTGTGCCATCGCTGGAAGCTAGCGCAGTCGGTGGTGTCGCTGATGCAGCCGTGGAGTCAATGGCAGTGATCAACGCAGCGTGGAGTTTTTGTTGCATTGAAATTTATTAGCTAAACGAGTCGAGTGAAGCCTCTCCGGCCGATGATGAAGCGTAGTCTTCAGCACTAGACGACGTAGTTAAGCTATCCTTTGTCGTCGACAACAAGAAGCTAATCTTCCCAGCACTAGACCTGAACGACCAAGGTTTTGAAGTATTCCCGGCGCCAGTACTGGAAAGATGAAGGACAAACTCTATGTACGTCTGCATGGAGTCGATGTTGCTGAACGTCTGTGCGGAGTCGGTGTTGCGCACGGCGATCATCGGGATAAAGCGGCAACAACATGTGTGTGCCATCTCCAAGCACCAGATTAGCGGTAGTGCTTGTGACACCGCTGTTCACGCCTGACAAACCGTGATTGACGAACACTTCAACTTACACGTGGTAACGCATCTTGATTTCAGTAGGTGCTTGAACATCGCAACGTCTTGATCGCTAATGTACTTCTATTGCAGCATTCGCCATCTTGCCGTGGAGTGCTTGTCCGTCTCGTCTCTCTTTGGTAAGCGCTGCTCAAGCTTCGCCTACTATCCAGCAGTGCACGACCAAATGCATGGCCAAGACCACGACGCCGTCAACGTCAACTGTGAGCACCAGTTCCGCAGCGTACTCTGCTGATTCACGCAATGACGGCGCGCTGGATGCCTGGTCGTCGGGCTCCAACTGCCTTGGCCACAATAGTATTAACGGTATACTGCGGCCCACCCTGAGTGCATAGCGTCTGGTGGAGTAGTTGTTGAGCCTCACCATGATCTCCGTACCGCAGAGCATAGTAGTTATTACCGCACGACACCGAGTAGCCGCCGTCGTGGCGGGCGATGCTTTGACGATGACCGTGTCGGTCCGACGCTGCTTCAAGTCAACAGAGCTTGGCACCGCCAATCCAGGACGCTACTTGCCTCACGCCACAGCACCTAACTCATTCTCGGTCGGTCAGACTGCGCTTTCAATATGAGCAGCAGCGTCAGCATGAGGAGAACATCATCCGTGCGGTAATTTTCGTCCTTGAGCTGAGAACACTAGTCATGAGGTTGCTGTTGGTGGTAGATACCAGTATATCCTTCGTGCCTATCCGTCGACGCGCCTGCAGGAACGCAAAGATGATCACCGCACTAGTCAGTACTGAGTCAACAGGGTCTCGAGCAGCCACTGAGGTCGCCGTACGAGCGCACCATGCAGCTGCTGGAGCTCATATTCGGCACAGTTCGTGCGGCGAGATCAAGTCGAGATGCACCGACACAGTAGCATCACCGCGCCATCCACACCTTGTGGCGTCAGTAAGTACTCAGCGTTCTTCCCCTTTCGTTGCCCCCCACACACACACACTTCTTGTCGCAGCTGGCGCGCTGCCGATGGCAAATCCGCGAGAAGCGTTACCGCCCGAGGCGCTAGCAACTCTTGCTTTGGTCGGCGGCGATCAGCGACTGCTGCTTGGCAGAAGGGGTCTTCCGGAGTGGCAGCCTGGGGTGATGCTCGCGATGCAACACTGTAGTTTACACGTAAATTTCGTGCCAGTTGCGTGGCATTGGCGTGCAGCCATATTCAGCAACCAACCACAGCTCGGCCGTCCTGAATTTCTTTTGGTTAATCAAAGCGAATAACTAAAACGGTCCGTGTTGGACCGCTCTGATGACCAGCGCATCCTCGCCGTACCTTTAATTGCTACCACTTGAAGTTCCGATCTAAAGAGTAGTAGATGAAAACGGTACGGAATAGACCGCTTCGCTTCGCGCTCGCCAAGCTAGTATGGACGCTTCTATGGAATGCAACTCAAGCCATTTGCGAAAGGGTTAAGATTACGTTGCGATGCGTTCAATACTGAGCGTGAGACTCGCCACTGTATCTACTGCGGAAACTGGAGCACGTTGTGAACAAGTACTGGGCCAAGCAGAAGGGTGATAACCGAGGCGCACGACGTGGTTAAATTGGCCGCAGTGCAAACAACACCCAGTGGCGGGATGGCTTTGTTGAGCTTCTGAAATAGTTTCACCTTCAACGAATCTGAGTTGGTCGCCACGATAATATCGTCTATGTAAAGCAACCGCAACATCGTCACATCGCCTTCGCACACGGTTCAGTCGAACACTGCGTAAAGCCCTGCTCTTTGAGCCACATCGAGATCAGCTCGTACCACTCACGGCCGGATTGGTGCAGTCCGTAGAGTGCTTGCTTTACTTTCCACACCATGCCTTTCGGACACGGAAAACCCGGAATATGCTTGACAAACTGTACGATTTTTAGCAGCGCGTTTAAGTACGCAGTGGACACGTCACACCGTTACGGAGTCATGTCCAACATCAAACACAACTCCAAGAACAGTCTAAGCGTAGCCATCCTGGCTACCGGCAAGAAAATCTCGATGTAATCAATGACAGCCAGCTGCTCATTTCCAACAGCCACAAGTCACGAGCGAAATCTTTTGACGTTCCCAAGGTCATCCGTTTTTGCTTGGTACCGCCACATCGTGTTCAAGAGTTTCTTGCCGGACGGTACCTCGTCTTCCGACACGAGTTCCAATCGTCCTTGGCCTCCATGGTTACCATTTTTGTTCCATCCCTTTCCACCATTCCTGGCTCTACAGTGATGCCAAGGCAGCCTTGTACGTACGCGGCAGTCGAACTTCGGAGATATGCCACTCATGTTCGACGCCTTCTGCGGCAGTTTCCATGGCGTAGATCACGGTAGAGAAGAGTGGATCCATACGATCATCGAGCTCAATCAATCCAGCCTTTCTTTTCTTTGGCTGGTGCTCGCCACTAGCCTCACTGCTAGTTTCTTCACGCAAACAGCGCACGCCGAGGTGAGAGCCTTCAACACACTGCGCTTCAACTGTAGCAGCAAGAATTTCGTTGTCCATGCTCATCTCGGGCAAGTTAGTCTCAGCTTCACTGGCCTGGTCCTCGGTACTCTGGCACGACATGACTTCAGTGTCGGCTTTCAGGTCATCAGCTGACTCTTCATCGACTTCGTGGCGTCGGGGCCATCGTCAACAATAGTTCCGTTGTCTGTGTCTTCATCAACACCATCGTCTGCACCAATAACTGCACAATTGTCAGCAGGAACATCTTTATTTTGAGCTTCACCTTCTTCCTTGGTTGGCACTAGCACTTCTCCACGTTCATGAGTGCGCGGCAGATTGAAAACCAACTCTTCATCAGTTGCTTTTGCTGGAGCTTCATAAAAGACGCTGCTGCTCTTCTCTGGCCCATCGAGGTGCACTTCATCAGTGCTCTCCTCGTCATCAGAAGCAGGGTAGTCTTCATCTGGGGTCTTGTCTTGCCAGCTACTCCATCTTGTTGAGCCTCGTAAGACCACTCAACCACTTCATCTTCCTGATCGTATCTCTCCTTGTACACTATTGCTTCATTGTACTTGGCATCCAGCATAAAAACCACCGTGTGTGCCTGCGGAAAGTAGAGCTTGCAGCCAAGATGGCCCTCCTGGTAGCTCAGCACGTAGCCAATCCGGCTGTTGTCGTCAAACTTCGAGCAGTTCGACCCCACCTTGGTGTGGGCGTAAGCTAGAGCGCCGACACAACGAACGTAATGCAAGTCCGGCCGTCCGCCCTACATTATCTCGTATGGGGTCTTTCCAGTGGCGCGTGTATACACTCGGTTCTTGAGGTAAACGGCGGTCGCCAAAGTATCCACCCAAAACGAGGGTGGAAAGCCTGCGTTGGCCATCATCGTCTCAACAATCCCGGTCAGCGTTTGGCGCGAGCGTTCGCACAAATTTAAACGCGAAGACCTCGGAGGAATTTTGCTTGGACGATGCCTTGGCACTGATACTAAGCGTCAATCTTGCCGTTGCAGAACTCGCCTCCATTGTCAGTGACTATTTTCTGCACACGACAACCGGCACGTTGACGTTCAGCCCACGTCACGTACCGGCGAATGTAAGCTTTCACCTCACTTACTTCCTTGGACTTCATCGGGTAAGCCGAGTTGTACCGACTGTAGCCATCCAGGATCACGAGAACGACTGAGTAGCGGGAGCTGTTAGTTGTCTGTGGGAACAGCAAATCAGCAAACACGAGCTGGCTCTGGCGGTCGACATGACGCTCCAGTTACTTGTTTAGTCCTCGTGCTTTTGCTTCCCCAAGTGACACGCTTCACAGTCCTTAAACTCGCGTTGTTGCAGGCGCTGTCCATTTACCAGCTCGCGATCCGCCATGACCTATACATGCAGAGGACAAGCGTGGCCTAAGCGCTCATACCACCTTTGAAGTCCTTCCACACCATCAGTCACTACATAATTCACGAACACTCGCGGGGTCGTCACCTTCTTTGAGTTTCCATGCAAGAATTCATTACGAGCAGTGATGACGTACATTCCAATCGAGTTACGGCGAACCCACATGCTGAGAGTCTCTTCCTTCTTGGCCGAGTAGATATGCTTATCAGTGTCGTAAAACACCTTGAAGCCTTGGACTTCCAACTTGTACTGCGACACAAGGTTCACATTGTCCTTGGCGTAGTAGACATTATCAAGTTGAACAGACACCGACTTGCCCTTTGCATTCTACTAGACTTCCACAGTCTCAACACACTCAGGCATAGAAGCTCCGTGACACGAGAAGAGTGGCACTTTCTCCGACTCATCGAGGTCTCGGCAAGCCACAAAGTAGCGCTTGTCGCCAACTAGGTGACGGTTGCAAGCCGAGTCGAAGCACCAGTTGCACGCATCATACTGCATCCCATGCGCCTTCCTTTCAGCCCGAGCTGCTCTTCCTCTAGCCTATGATCCAGCTCACGATGCAGTACCATTCTTCTTGCCGTGGTCACTTCCGTTCGAGTGCTTCTGCTCTTGGATTTTAGTCGCAACACTGGCCGAAAACTTGGCGTGGTCTGCGCATTGTTAGCAGAATCTCCTCCACCGGAGTCACCACTGTTTCTTTCTGGGCACTCAGCTTCCCTGTGCCCTGGCTTGTGACAGAAGAAGCAGGAGCCTTGCTCAGCATCAGTACGGCGTTGAGCAGCCCGTTCATTGTTCTTTCTCTATTGTTGTGGGGCTTAGCTATTCTTGCCTTAGTTCTGTCCCGCCGTGACTTGTCCCTTTTAGCATTGGCACTGTTCTGGTTTGGCTACCATTCCCGTTGCCTCCACTGTTCTTCCGGTACTGCATCTGCTTCTCGACCATGATGTTGATGTTCTTATCCATCATGAGGATCATAGCCTTTGCTTCCTCCGGAGTGCGAATCTTCTCCCTACCAAATAGCAACACGGACTGGAGGTGCTGGTAGTAGCTGAACTGTGACATCGATCGGATCATCAAGTCCACCATCCAAGGGTCTCCAACAGTCTCTTTCAGCACCGCCAAATGCTCGCGGAGAGAAACCATGTAATTGAGGTGATTCTTAACATCAGCCCCGGGACGACACGACACAGCCTCCAGCTTCTGACGGAAGTACGCTGGGTAAAGAGAGTCGTCGTCTCATTTTCACGGCCTTCAAATCTCTTCGACAGGTAGGTCCACATCTCCGAGCCTTTGTCGTAGCTTATCACTTGAGTCGCTAACGTAGACGAGAGAGAGCTTGCTATGATTTCCCCAGCAAGTCTCGTACTTGGTAACTTCGGTGAGAGACCAGTTCGTTCCAGGAGTGATTGTACCCCCGCAGACGTCATCCAGGTCGGTCAGACCAACACCCACCTCGTAGCACTTCAGATAGCGCACCATGACGTTCTTGTAGAGCGGCCAGTCACAGCCTTTTCAGTCCTTCGGGCGTCCTTCTTTCGTCCAGGTGACGTCCGCGACCTTCGTCGAGCCTTCTGTCTTGTTACCAGAGGTCGCCATTTGGGCTCAGAACCCTATTGCGATGCGAAGCCCACCAAGTCACTTGTGAGTTCGAAGGAGTATTTGGGAATGAATGAGCGAATAGTTCTCCTAGCTACTGCTACACAAATACAAGCGATCCCTTTCCCAGAGCCGTGGCTGCGGGTCAATATCGCCGCGAGTCCAAACTAAATCTCATTTCAACAGAAAAGATTCAACGTCGAGGACCACGCAAGCAGATAACTGCTTGAGCTCCGTCTACAACTACTTGAAGCTCACCTACGCATGCGCATCATAGAGGTAGACTATCGAGGCAGAGGAACTTCGGTAGGATAGCTTTCATATATCAAATTGTAAGCGAAGGGGCTTTGGGGGAGCGCGCCAAAAGGAAAGTGAGCCGCCCCCCACAGTTCAGACAGGTGAAAACTCATCGAAACTCGCTTGAACCAGTTTATCTTCGCCTTGGCCAGGCTGGACTGGTTTCGAGTGGGTTCCGCCTCGACACGGCCACCATGGCTACTTCGATGGGGTCCCTTGCTTCTGCTGCCCCCTCGCCTTCGCAGGCGTTGTCTGAGGCTTCGTCTGCCTTGCTTCAACAGTTCCAAGCCACAGCTGGTCTCCGTGTCACCAAGGCTCGTCTGGAGCGCGGTGCTCCGCCCCTCCTGCTCGTCGTGCCCAGCCGTTGAAAGAGGTGCTGCCGTCGCCTTCTCAGCCTGCGTTGCCGCTGCTTCTGGATCTCCGAGCCACTGCTGGGATTCGTGCCACAAAGGAGCGTCTGAGCCGTGCTGGTGCGGCTCCTACCGTGCGGTTTGCGGTTTCGCTGGTAGTATCGCCGTCGTCGCCGCTGACGACGTCGCAGTCGTCGCTGTCATCGTCGCGTCCATCATCGCTTCAGTCATCACCTTTGCGCCCAGTCTCTGACTCTGCTGAAGATGACGATGCTCGGGCCGCAAGAACTTCTGATGCTCTCGATGAGTCGGTGGAGGAGCTGCAGAGCCGTTCGCAAGAGCAGGCTTTCAACGACTTCTTTGACATTTCCAACGACGAAGAGGAGCATGTGTCTTCCGATGACGAATCCGAGTTCTTATCCACGGTATGGCCGCCATCGCCGACCGCGTCCGACTCTGAGCTCTTCGACGGTGACAGAAGTGACGACGACACTGGCGTACTGGATAACACGCTGCAACGCTTGCGGGGTACTGAGTCGGGTGCTTGGCATCCAGTTGACTTGCCAGACACCCCGAAGACGCGCCATGCCAATGGTCGCGAGAATAACTACGACAAAGTCGCTCCACGGGACTATTCGGAGACATGTCCAATCATCCAGCTTCACGACGTCAAGGGCGAGCACCCTCATTTTTGCTACCTCGTGGAATGGAAGACCAAACTTCTGCAATTGAGCTGGGTTTGGGAAGAGCATCTTGTTGCCAAGTGCAGTCTGATGATGGCGCAAGTCGATGCTTGGATCGACGAATTGAGTCCGCTCACTTTCGCCAAATATCCCAAGAAGTATTTCACCAATCGAGACGCTGCGTCTCGAAGCGGTGACTGCTTCCTAGTTGCTGTGTGCGCGGCCTGCTACCATATTTCGGGCTCCGAGCTCGCGTCGCAGGTGGCTGATCTCTGGCCAGCCTTTGCGGTTGAGTACCCGCTCACAATCTACGGCGTCTCACGTGACGACGCCACGAATTTCTACCGCGTTCTCCAAAGTAACAACACCCTCCTGGATTATGAGCTCTTGTTCCCAAATCGTCTTGTGGGTTCGTATACCTACGTGAAGACGTTTGAGAAGTTTGACCAGACACTGGACACAGGGGTTCACATTGCGAGCGTCGGGGAGAAGCGCTTTGGTCACTGTGTGGTTTTCCTCACACACGGTCCTGGTGTCGGCGTGACTATTCTTGATAGCGTGAATCCTGCTGTGGACCCAGAACCTCTGTCAACGCTGGCGTACCTGGACCAGGTGAAGTGGATGAGCTTTGTCAAGCACAATCCGGGGTACCTTTGCCGCCATGGAAAGCGCAAGGCGAGGCCCAATCGGAAGAAGACTCGCCGTGGGAAGAAGAAGCAGCAGACACCGTAGGGGATGTATAACAGGAATACATGTAGGCTTTGGCCCCCTTCACGTTCGACTTCTTCGTCTTCGTCACTTCTTCCTTCGGACCTTCTCAAAGTTCGAGATCTGGCCAGGTACTTGTGAGAGGTTTTCTACGGGCTCCCATGTTGGCGTATCCTCCTCCCACTCCACAAGAAATTCGGTACGTCTCTTTCGGTGATGCTTTTTCAGGAGTTGTTTAATCACTTGACTAACGCTCCCGTCTGCTAGGACCACATCGCTTGGTCGTGACAAACGTGTTGTTTCCTGATACAGTTTCAGTGGCCCTGTGTTAAACACTGGATACAGTCTGTTGCCAGCTTGGATGTTAAGCTCATACGCGTGGGTGTGAACCTTGCGGACGATTGTATATGGCTCTATCCACTTGGTGCCAAACTTGGCCGAGTTGAGCAGATCGGTGTGTTTCGGATCCAAGTTCTATGCGCTCAAGTACACCCGATCGCCAACCTTAAAGTTTTGTTCGACGCGGTTCTTGTCGTAGATGTCACGCATGCGCTCTTCAGCTCGGGCGAGAGCTTCTTGATACCTTAACATAACTGGCCAAATACAACCGACGTTGTATTTGTTGTGCTGGAGAGAAGAGGATTGGACGAGCGGTCCTCCTGGCTACAGTTCTGGTGATTGGTAGGGTTGATACCGTGGCAGAATCATTGGTACCATGTGCAAAAGTGGCTGTACAGTGCGTTTGTATTGTAGCTGGCTTTTGCTACCACGACCATACAAAAGAGAAGTGTGCATTTTTCTCCACGGTACCATAGCCAGACCCTCCACGAGCAAAAATACTAAAGAGAAGAAGAGCGATGCCGGCAAACAGATACAAGGCGATTCTCTGCGAGTTTATGGCGTTCAGGGCTGGCCACGCCTTCGACCTCGACACCAGGTTTACCCAGGACAAATTGCTGGAGATCACGCCCGACAATATGTGTCACTGGATGAATTTGCGTGCGTTTGGGGAGCCGAATCCATCAGAAAACGCAAAATCAGTTAACGCTAGATCCTCTACGTTAGAGCACACCAAAAAGCCATCCCCTTCATGCCACGGCGCGCAGTACCTTGGGATTCCATTCGTGGCAAAGGCAACCCGACAGGTCAGAGGAAGTGAATGCAGTTATCAAGAAGGTGAAACGTTGCGAAGTTCGAAGAGTGGGAGTGCAGTCTGCAGCAAGGAAGGATATTGAGTACGACGAATTTATTAACCTGCTCATGTTGGTGAGCACCAGCACTAACAAAGGAGTCCTCAAGCATCTCATGAGTGCTGTTCTTACATTGCAGTGGCATCTCATCGCATGGATAGACGACATGATGAAGATGAAATTCTACAACTTTTCGAGGAGCATGTATTACCCAGGAATCCTACTTTGCCAACTCCGCTGGTCAAAGAACATATCTAAAGAGCGCGATGCACCAGAGCAGATTACCATCGGTAGCGTGGATCCCCGCGTTTGTGTGCTCCTCAACATGCCTGCCTACGTCGAGATGAACGGCCAAGAATCGCTGTCTACTTATGTATACGGTAACCCCAAAGATGGTCATCTTGGTGCCCGTCGGTATGTGCAAGATGTGTTCGAAGGCGACAGCTTTCGGAAGCTTAAACAGGGCAACCTGGGTACGCACAGTTTGAGGAAAGGTGCTGCCACTTACGCCAAGAGAAGCGAGCTTTCGAAGGATTACGTCAATTTGCGTGGAAGGTGGAGAACGCGGAAAAGCGATGTCGACACGTACATTGACAACACACAGCCATTTCTGATGCAGTTGCTGCGGCCACTTTGACTGGACCTCTTGGTCCATGCTGCTACATTCTTAAGGACGGAATGCATTTTTAATGGGCTTGTGCGTTGCACTGAAAGATTGAAAGTGAACAACTTGTTAGAGACTACTTGTGTCGTCTACCTATCAGATCTTAGAACCTTCCAGAAGCTGAATCCATGGGAGGTAGGCAAGTTGCAATACCGTGCACGCTCTTGCGATGAGTGCCATTACAATGCACGCTGCTACCGGTGCGCTATTAGTGGATCACATCGGCCCTGTCATCAAAGAAGCAATGGGTACAGAGGTTGCTGGAGTTCTCGCACTGCCACTGCTTTGGGCGTCACTGGTGCCGAATGAGCGTTATGACTACTGATACCAGCTGCGCTGAAACAACGCATTGTTCATGCGTACGTTGGCGCTGGAGGCAATGCTGCCGTCAATCCTGTGAAGCGTGTTGTCCACCACCGAGATATTGCCGGCACTGTTCCTCTTGAAATTACAGGTGACGGCGCGCAGCTGCAGATTATAGAGAGACACGACCATGCAAACGACGGTAACAACTCAGAGCGAGCACAACGCGGGCGCAATGCAATGAGTGCCGACAACATCCGTAAAGAGTTCATCACTATCCACTCGCAACTTTTTGGACTGCAACGACAAATAGCGACCGTTTTGAACGACGTGCTCCGTTCGCGGACAGAGAGCCAACGCGATCACCGAAAAGCCCTCGCTGTGATGAGCCGAATTGCCCTGCAACCCGTCGCACGTCGAGTGCAAAGCGATCTCGTGGCTGATGGTGTAGCAACAACCACTGCTTCTACTTCTTACTGACAACGTGTGAAGTTATCCAAGCGACCGAAGGATTTGTATGAGCTGTGGGCAGAATACGAGTTTGGCTTAAATGGCCTAAAGCCGGCACGAGACTTCACCGCAAGTGAACGTGGCGCAAACAAATTTGCTTACTCTCGCCAGAAGCTTTTCTGGGACGTCGTTGCTGGATTTGTACGGGCAGGCTTCACTAGCGACGTTGCGATAGGCAAAGTCTACGCACTTACGGCCGGCAGCTTTCCGTGACTCGTATCCTTCTCGCCCTGCGTCATGACAAGCCGCAAGGAGCACATCCATCACTGCAGTTGTAGTTATGACCAATCAGATCTCCTAAACAATTTTTTCGCCAATCCCATCAAATGAATCATATGAAATGTTGCACACCTGGTCGATATTTATACAGTATCACTGCTTGCCGTTCATGAAACTCTGCTCCACGACGACTCGTCGGCACGTTATCGTGTTGTTCGGCAGCAAGCTGCAGTGGGTTGCGAGGAATGTATCCGAGATCTGCCTCGAAGGGTGCCAGCTTCGTGTTGGTATTGACCGTGGAGTTGATGGCAAACTCAGCATTGGCGAGATGAACATCCCAATCGTCCTGCTGTGGACCGACGTAGCAACGAATGTATTCTTCTAATGTGCGATTCATGCGCTCCGTCTGGGCATCGCCTTGTGCGCGATGTGCTACAGTCATACTTAACTTGGTTTCGCTTGACTTGAAGACATGCTGCCAGAAGCTGAAAACAAACTTCCGATCGCGATCCGACACGATCGACATTGGCATCCCAATTTCCAGGTGTGATCAAGGAATAGCTGCGCGACTCCTTCTGCGGTGACTGTCTTTGTGGTGGGCACGAAAAGGCAACGTTTGGTTAACCTGTCAACAACAACCCAGACGGAATCGTACTTGCGCTCCGTTCGAGTCAAGTCGGTGATAACATCCATCGAAATCGCTCGTCAAGGATACTCAGTGGTTCAAATAGTCCATGGGGTTTCGTCAGTTTTGGTTTGTTGCGCCTGCATGGCTCGCAGCTATTAATGAACTTTTGTATGGATTCGAACATCTTCGACCAGTACCAGCGTCGTGCTAGCGTCAAGTACGTTCTCTCATCACCAGGGTGTCCTCCGTAGTAGGCGTCGTGACCCCCCGTAATTGTCTGCCTCAACTTCAATTCGTTACGAACCACGATTCGAGGTTTGTCGTCGGCCGGAGACTGATACCACAGTAGTCCATCCGATTCGAAGTAGCATTGGTATTTCTTATGATCCTGGTTTGTGGCTACTTCTTCACATTGATGTTACGACGAGATATCGCTGTCAAGATGGCCTGGATTTCTTTGTCCTTTGAATACGCCGTTTTGAGTTCGAGATGATCTCTGGCTTCACGGTCACTTCGCTGATCGCCAAGGTGAATGACGTATCGTCGAAATGGGTGACGCTCACGTCGCGGAAATACTTGGTTTCCGGCTGTAAGTCGGGGCGGCTACTCAAGGCGTCCGCGATACCAGCTTTCGCGTCAGGGAGATACGAGAACGCAGCTGGTACTCAGTCAGGATGTCATACCAGCGTGCAAGACGTCGATTTGCCATCTTTTGGTAAAGAGACCTTCGAGACTCTTGTGGTCCGTTTCCGCCATTAACAATTTGTCCGAGCATCTGGAACACAGCTAGTGCATGAACAATTGCCAGAAGTTCTTGCTGCTGTGTCGGATAGTTCAGCTCTGCCGATTTCATCTTTCTGCTCGTGTAAGCAATCGCGCTCGACACCGTCGACGACTTGGAACAGGACACCACCAACAGCAAACTTGCTAGCATCGGTCCGCACATGCATGCGATTTGTGCAGTCGGGGTAGTGTAACACCGGTAGGCCGCACAACCGCCGTTTTAGTTCTTTAAAGTTCTTCAGCTGCTCCTCACTGAAGCGTATCTTCGCGTTCTTCGCGCTTGTTTGACTTCTTCAGCAAAGCAAACATTGTTGCTGTCAACGACGCATTCTCCGAGCAGAAACGTTGCACATAGCCCGTCAAACCGAGAAAGCTATGAAGCTCTTCTTGAGTGCGAGATACAGGCCAGTCCTTGATGGTCTGGACCTTGTCTGGATCCATGCGGACTCCATTACGGCCAACGAAATCTCCGAGACATGGAATCTCAGAAGGACAGAACACGGACTTGGCTAATTTGACATAAAGCCTGTTCTCGCGCAAGATATTCAAAGTCTTGCAGAGAGCCTCCAAGTGTTCGGCGATGTTCGGGGACTTCGTGAAGATGTAAATGTCGTCGTCGTAAAATGACTTTGTACTCTTCAGTCCGGCAAACAGTCTGGATGTCAACCAATGCATCGTTGCTGGCGCATTGCAGACACCATCGGGCGTGCTAGGTATTTCCAAATGCCATTGGGAGCCTGAGACGCAGTAAACTTCACATCAGCTCCGCGCATAAGCACTTGGTAGTAAACCGACATCAAGTTCATTTTCGACAGCCAGTATGCTCCCGACATCACGTCCAGGATATCTTCTTTTCGCGTCATGGGGATGCTTTGACGCACTGTAATGGAGTTCAAGTACCGATAGTCATGCATGATGCGCCATTCGACGGGTTTCCGAGTGCAGAACATCGGAGCAGCGTGTGAACTGATACTTGGTCGGATGAGTTTCTTCGCGACCATTTCTTCGACCCATTTCAAGATTTCTCATTGCTGTTCCGGTGATTGTCGCCATTGCTGGCGATACATCACAAGGTTATGGTCTTTCACGTCGACGGGGCTCGCGCGGAAACTCTCCCAGTCTGTCTTCAGATATCGTAACGCTTTGGCGCTGTTCACATTATCGGGTTGATCGCGTCGCTTAAGTGAACTCCCGACGTGCTTGATTGTCTCGTGGCAGCACCAACATGAAGTCTGGTTCGTCGGCGGTTTTCGTCTTGATCCCCAAATCGTCGCGGTCATCGATGATGCCACCACTATTGACGACCTGTTCTGCTACGTTCATAATTGTCCGTTCGTTGCCACCGGACCGACAACACTACGCAAGCACATGAGCCGTTTTCACGGCTTCCATTTTGGCCGTCCAAGACCCCAAGATCCGTAGTGTGCTCGAAGAGAAGGTCACGGGCAGTGTGTAGGTGCATATGTTGATCAACTCTTTTTTCTCACTCAAGTCGTTTTAGCTTAGCACCTCTCAGCCAGTTTTATCCACTTCAATACATCTGCACGAGAATTCATGTTAATGAGGTAGTTGTAGTGGTGTTTTGCAATATCCCGCGTACGGCACACAAGATTTAACACACTGTTTTGCACAATCACAGCTGCCAGATCTTCGAGTCACGACTTTCGCCACGAAACGTAGTAGACATCATCGATTTGCGAGTGCCATGCTGCCGTACACTCATTAGAGCGTGCTGGACCAGTGGTGCAGTAAATATTGTTCAAGGTGGTGTGGACGGGTGGCCAAGGTTCGCTGTAAATCTGAGGGGACCCGCCCGTCGGTAGAGACGGAGACAGATGATGAGTTGGAGTACGTCAGTCGCGGGTCGCATCTCGCGGGTCCGCCGGTTGGTAGCAGACTTCACCTGTAACAAGTGGGTCCTGTTGACTATTCCGGATCTGGTTGTTGACCATTTCGGGTCAACAAGGGTGTCGGAGCAGACAGACAAACATGGGATTGGATGTACTTGATAGCACAATGGGACTGGGCATTACAAATTTGAATGAGCCACGTTTTAATGAAGTGGAGCAGACTCAATCAAGCACGAGTCTTGGTGAGATTGCGTGATGTACGGGCCTCTTACACTAACGATCTTCTCTACGTAGAGCGAATCCTGGGTCTGCCATTTCCGATCTCGGAACAAGCTGATAGACTTGCTTAGCCACTTCTAACTGAACGTGGCAATTCTTCCACTACACTTTCCAGACTGGCAAGAGCTACGTCCACAGCCACCGCGCCGCGCTGCTCGCCAATTGCATCAAGCTTACGCTCTACACGAACGCAGGATCTTTGACCGAGAACGGCAACTTGGCCATGCTGCCTCGTCACCTACAGGGCCTTGTGACCTTCAGCGTACACGAATCTGCAGCAGCCCGGAGCTGGAAGTGCCACATAGCGCGCCAGAACTCGCTGCAGTGACCGGACCGGCCAAGCACCAGTGACGCGTCGACACATCGAGCCGCAACACCCTCTCCGCGATCGGCGAGGATGCGCCTGACCGTCTTCTCCATCTTAGACGACAAGGAGCTCGAGCACCTCGGTCTGCTAAGACGCTTCACCGCGGCATTTTTGCCTGCGCGCTCAGTCTGACGGTCGCAGTGGCTCAGCTAACGACAGCACTGTCGTCCAATTCGTCCTTGCGGTAGATGACCAAACTGCAGCAGCGCGTGGTGCGCAAGGCTGATGCCTTATCAATGGTTCCGACCGCAACGGTCGGTCGATCGTGAAGCCACTGGTCGTCTTGCGATCCTTGAGCTAGTCGTAGATCCCAGGCGTCAGACTCTTGGCCATGAGGCTCTTCTTTTTCTTGGGAGTGAGTACGGGGTAGCCGTTGTATTTGGGCTTGCTGGAGGGGCGCCGCTGCCGGAGATGCCCACACGCTCGATGTTCTTGATACGACTATAGATGTCCAGCAGCACTTCCGACGTGAGTTAATCGAGATGTAGCAAAACGGTGAAGCGTTTTGTCACTGAGTACCTGTAGTCGACGTTCTTCGTCTAGAGCATCTTGAGATGGCTTTGCCCATCGTACAATGTCATTCGTCAACGGACGAAATGTTCGAAAAGCGGTTCTTGAAATGACGCGAGACACCGGTAGGTAAGGTTGTTTTCTTTTGTTTGTAATTCAATTTTCTGAACGCCATTCGGTTACGACCACGTTATCCAAGGTTTCGCCTTGAACTTTATAGACTGTGGAGGAGACGGCGCATACAACCGGGAACTGCTCAATCCGAACGGAGAGCAACCTTGGCATACCTGAGCCACTTGGTGGTAACGTAATATTACTCTGACTATACGAACGACTGTCGTAAAAAGCGGAAAGAGGTCGGAGTCTGTACAACCCACGAGTGATGATGCTGTCGGGCCCCGGTGTATCCGCACGATTATTGCTGGAGGGGGCAACTCGGGACTTTGACTTTCATAGCGGCAGTACCATCGTATACAACGCGAAATGTAGTGTCGGGATGGTAAATTATAGTTTCCAGAGTACCCAAAGTGCCGTTTGCAACAGCCTTTTCCGCTCTAACATTCTGCGTCACCTGAATAGGCATGCCCACAACAAGATCGATGAAAGGGGCCATTCGGCCAAATTTGTTGTCGGGGAGAGCCATCACCATCTTAACCTCGGCTGCTCCAAGATTGTTCAATTTTCCTTTAAAATTTGCGACGACACGGACAGGGTACTCTTCTTCAGGCATCATTCTTGCTGCGACTGCAATAAACAGGTTATTGATCGCTAGTCGAGTAGTGTTATCAGGTGTTATGAAGGATGGCACGGTTTTGACCCAAGCAGAGTCTTCCAGCAAGTCATCACGTGTAATGATTCGAGAATGAATTACATCAATAAACTCCGGCAACCACATTCCTTTTCGAGCATATTGACACCCACGGCCCCATTCGGGGTCAGCACGAAATCGTGCGGATTCGTCCAAAAGTACCACCTTGTCGAAACTCCGCCACAGCACGAACCCAGCATGCTCGTTGGCAAACTGACGGCGACTGCACAACTGGTCTTTGTATAGGGCGCCCCCAACAGGCGGAAGCTGAAGAAAATCTCCTACTAACACAACCAAAACGCCACCAAAGGGAACTCCCTCCACGCGTTTAGCCGCACGCAGTAGTCTATCAAGCCGAGCAAGCTGTGCTTTCTTCATCATGGAGATTTCGTCAATAACCAGGATGTCTAGATTAATAGCTAATTCGTGTTTTCGCTTACCACGCAACTGAAGAAGCAAGCTCGCTAGCGTTATCCCATGAAATATTGTGGCTGCTTTTCCAGTTTGTGCTGTTTTCAATAGGCACTCAGAACGGTTCCAGCTGTTGCACAGCGACGCCACAGCATCGAGTACGCGACTTTTTCCAGTTCCTCCTTCGCCACTCAAAAATAACCGCAGCTGATCCTGATGTAGAATGTCATCACCGCCGCATCCTGAGTACGATAGATCTTCTATGTGGCTCCATCTAGTAAGCAACGCCGCCTCAATTAGTCGAAATGCGTAGTGCTGCTTTTCATTTAGAGTATAGAGCTGTGAAATGGACGAAATAGAATCAAATGGTGCATGATTTGGTGGAGAACGTGAAACTGTAGTGCTGTCGATCCGAGTCATAGAGTCTGCAAGCATTGCCTTAGTCAAAAGCTCGGTGACCTGGGTATTGGTCTCGTTCAAACTCCGGCTAGCAAGATCCTGTGCTTGCTTGTCTATGCTAGGATCCTGAACCCACTTGCGCATGGTTTGAACGGACGGTAGGAGCCGATGTAGTTGAGGCGAGCATTTTTTCGACTTGAAAAGGTCTAACACCGTAGATGCGCGAGCGTCTGGCTTCGCCGAAGACGGAAACAGCAAAGGATTCAGATGCTGAGTGTCCAAAACGATATCGCCCTTAAACGCCCATGGATTAGAAAACTTACCCTCAGTCTGCAGCACATCTTCTTGGTCATGTTCATCAAAAGCGTCTTGATTAATTTCATCAAAATCTTCCGCGCTAAATAACGAGTCACAATCATCACTGTCATCTCCATCGGCACCGTAAGGTTCCGTACCAGCGGTCATTGGCTCTGTCCATGTGATTTTGCAGCACGATCGACCCCACAATAATAATCATCGATATGCTCCATGATAGATTTGACGAAATCGTTACGGGTGTGGACCCAAGTCGTGTACGTATCTAACCATTGATGATTCGATGCTGTCGGCGACCCAATTAAGTCTTCCAGGACCCTAAAAGGCTTAAACAGCACCACCGACAGAATAGCGTGCTTGTACTTTGCTGCTTCGGGCGAATGATCAGCAATATACGGAATTCGAAAGCCTTGTATAACAGGAACGGCTTCTTCGTATCTTTTGCCGAGGCTGTGCGAGCGATGAAGAGGATGCGTAGGTTTGAATGGTAGTTTTTCTTGGTAGCTCTTTCGCTCTTCTTTCGGAAGTACCGCATAGCGAATTCGTAGATGCTGATGCTGTTGAGACTGTCAGACCGATAGATGTAGTCGTTTAAATACGAAACGGCCCGATACCGAGAGGATTCGCCCTCTCCATTCTCGTTAACTATGTTGCATACATACCTGTCCGCTGAGCAGAGCTGCCGAATAATGTCGGCAAGAGGTATATATGAACATCGGGAGCTCTCATAACAGCATGAACCGCGGTACAAATAGAGAGCTGCCAGGGGCCCGGCAACCTCCTGCCTATTATTCGTCATGGTACACACCATGGAAGCAACCCTCTTACGAGCTGTGACAATTGAATCTTGGCCACTCGCTTCATTTAAAGTCACCGCGATAGCTTCTCTATCCTGTCGACGGCAAAAAGCTGCTAGTGCAGTTAGAACGACGGAATCCAGGCGCTTTTGTTGTTTGGTTACGTACTTCGTACAAAATGTGAATCCTGTCGGCAACATCTTTTCCACCAAGTAAAATTGCACGTCGTGATTACACTTGAAAGACGCCATGAATATTTATGACCACCATTCAGCATTGGTAGTCCCTGACCAACGGGAAGTAGGGATGGCAACAATAAAAATCTTTTTCTTGCGAATAAAAAAATGTAAAAAGCTTTTTATTTTTGTAGTCATGTAACTTCTGACACCATCCACACAAAGTGACAAGGGTATACAGAAGAGATCATTACTAAAACAAAAGGTGCGCGAGAATCGTTCGCCAGAGCCACCATGATGCATTGTAAATCTGGCGGAGAATAAGCGCTTTCTCCAGCTCACGGCAGCAATGTGGATGGATACAAATAAGATTTTGCAGCCTAGGAATACATAATCTAGATAATTAAAAATTGGAATCTATGCTTATAGAACCTATTTTTATAGTATCCCCCTCAGATCCCAAGTAAAAAGAGACTGCGTGGACCATGAAGCTCGTTCGGTGCGTGTGTATGCTGCTTGGGCGTTCCTGGACGTGCACCTCAGCTGACGTTTGCCAGCTTCGCTTGATGTGCTGCTGCGCATGCAGGTTCTTGATGAAGTTGTCGAATGAGACGGTCACGATCGAGCTCAAGAACGGAACGATCGTCCACGGCACAATCACTGGTGCGGGCGGAGGCTTCAGACATTGCTATTGAGTCCGATTTGGTACGCTAATACTAACGGCTCTGTACCGGGGCTTCTTCTCTGGCTTCTGCTGCTGATCTGCAGGCGTGGACATCAGCATGAACACACACTTGAAGGCCGTCAAGATGACTGTCAAGGGCAAGAACCCCGTGAGCCTGGACTCGCTCAGTATCCGCGGCAACAACATCCGCTACTATATATTGCCGGACTCGCTGAACCTGGACACGCTGCTGATTGACGACACACCGCGCGAGAAGGTGAAGGCAGGCGCGCCGGCAGGAAGCGGAAGGGGTCGTGGCCGCGGCCGGGGCCGGGGACGCGGGCGAGCGTAATAGTTCCGTCGTAAAGAAGCCTTGTCTGCTCAAGACGCGATCGTGGAGTCGGACTGAAGAAAAGTGGCAGGCGATCTTGCTGGAGATGACAAGCAGAATGGTTGGCACTAGAATTCCACTCGCAGTGCAGTGCGGATAGGCATTTCTTCTTCCTAAGTTAAGTACTCCAGTTGAGAGCTGTGCGGTTGGAGTCAACCAAGAGTGAGCAGGCAGCAGACGGAGACAGCTCCTTCCGTTAACCCAAGCAACCACGGCCTATTTTCTCGTGCATCATGTCGTCGCTCTTCCTTGGAACCAGGTCCAACCAAAGCTGCAGCACTGCTCGAACTTAGTGTAGCTCATACAACCCCCAGTCAAACCGAAGATGCCGCAGGACAACAAGCGCAAGGCCGAGAGCTCCGCCGAGGACGCTGCCGACCTCGACGCCAGCAACTTTCTAGAGGACGCGCAGCGCTCTGTTGACTTCCTCTTCTCGTCCGTGGTCGTGCTTCCTGGCGATGATGTGACGGCTACGCTTACCAAGACCACACGACGAGTCAAACTCGGTGTGTGCGTTGAGCTGGACAAATTGCTGGGTCATCACTGACTGGTTCTCGTGTTCGATTAGGCGCTGGCCTGAAGCAGCTCGCAGACGAGCGAATTATCGCTACAAACTCCGGCGTCCTGCGCTATCGCCCAGCCAACCGCTACTGGGTCGAGTTCAACTACAAGCGCGTACGTGGAAGACAACAATTGCTGTTAGTTTGCGGCTTCTTTCGTGTATTCATTTTATGTGTATGTGTTGGGCAATGCGTTGATCTGCAGTACGTCGCATCGATGGATGACGGCGTGATTGGCATTGTGACGGACCGCAACGCGGAGTTCTACCGCGTGAACATTGGAGCTGCGTACGTGCCATATTTTGCATTCATTGCAGTAGCCACTGGCACTGACTGACCTTGCCTATGATCGCACAGTGCGAGTGCGACGTTGGGAGCTCTGGCGTTTGATGGCGCAACGAAGCGGAATCGGCCGAGTCTACGACTGGGATCCCTGGTGTACGCTCGGGTGTGCAAGACGAACCCAGACGTGGAACCTGAAATCACTTGCGAAGGTAATTCACACGCTAATCGGAAAATGCGTGCAGTAAAACTAAACTGTGCCTTGGATCGTAGCCCCGCCAAGTGTGACCAAGAAGGACTGGATGACTGGCTTGGCAATTTACGGCGAGCTGAATGATGGCTACGTGTTCAAGACTTCGATCGGCCTGGCCAAATCGCTCCTGCGTGATGATTGCCAGGTGCTCGCATCATTAGGCAAGAAGCTGCCGTTCGAAGTGGCAGTGGGCGTCAATGGTGTTGTGTGGGTGAACGCCAAGTCGACGAAAAATATCACGATCATTGCCAACGCCATCATGAACTCCGAGACGATGACCCCGAGCGAGGTCAACGCTATGGTCTCTCGGCTGCTGGAAGAGGCCGAAGACGCTTAAATAGAGATGCATGCACACCGCGTTGCAGTTCTTCCTCGTCGTTATTAGCATCGGAGCGACCACCAACAAACTTAGCGTCGAGTTATTTCTGCTGAAGCTTATCCTTGGGCACGAGTTGCTAGCACACGTCAAATTGGCAGCGCGACACGAAGGCTCGGGTCTGCAACCATGATGTCTGCCAATGACGACGCGAAAGGCATGATCGCCCAAGAGGAGCGCGAGCTGCGGCGCGTGTTCGACCATCTCAGCTCGTATCGTCAGAAAAGAAATTGGCGCACTCGATCAACGACTGCAAGGAGCGCCGCCAGCGACTGGAGTCCGGCAAGAACAACCCAGAGGTGTCGGCGCTGCTCAACGAGCAAGGCGCCAAGATGTCGCGCGAAGAGATCGAGGACGAGCTGCGCAAGGTGGAGCTGACGCTGGACAAGGCCGCCGCCGACCTTGCCGCTCTGCAGAACGGCAACTCCCACAGCCGCGTCGTCAAGAACGAGGATCTCTACGAGGCGATCAAGGCGCTCGGTAAAGTGTGCTCCAAGAAGGAGATCAGCGATATGATCTGGGAGGCCGACGAGAACCTGGACGGCGTCGTGGACTGGGACGAGCTGCGCGCCATGTTCAACCGCAATCTGCTGGACCGGACGGAGCTGGAGCCGGCCAACCTCTTCAACGTCGTGCAGTTCATGACGTACGACAAGAAGAACTGCGGGGTCATCACAGCCGACGACACCATGGCCATTCTGTTTGCGCGCTACGGCCAGTCGCAGCTTGAGATGCGCATGAAGCAGCTCTTTGGCGACAGCGACGAGCTCCGGTTCGTAGACTACCTGGAGCGGGTCGGCAAGCAACGCCGCTCGAACGTCGAGGCGCGCGCGAAGGCGTAAAGCGGAAGTAAATACTAGAAAGCCACTCCAACACCAAGCTTAGTACTCCACAAGAAATGTTTGCTCTCTTTGCTTTAGTCTCCGTCCCAATGCTCGGTCCGCACGCCCTCGCGGCGTTCATTCTTGCCGCCAACGAGACGATGTGCACACTACCAGAATCCATCGGTCGGCCGGTTCTTGATGTAGTGAGTGGAACAACACCTCGACCGTCGTCTAACCGAGCGTGAGACCAAGCCCGAACTTGTGCGAGTCGCCCTCGAAGTTCTTGGCGTCCACGTGCACGCTGGTGGTCAGTGTCACGTACGGGCGCACCTTCTGGATGGAGGCCAGCGACAGGAAGCCCTCCGAGTCGATCTTGCCGCAGTAGGTGGTGTCAGCGTCGGCCTTGTACCGGCCGCCCACGACCAGCGTGTTGGAGGCCGACTTGAGGTCGTAGTCCAGCACGGCAGCGTACACGGTGTTGTGCGACAGGTGGTGGTGGAACGAGGCCTGCAGCGCGGCAAAGTTCTTCTTGGTCACGAGGGCCGTGACGAAGTCGCCGCCCGTGAAGCTCGCGCCCACGTTGTGCTGCACGATGGCCGACTTGTCGACGTTGAAGGCGGTCTGGCCGCCCACGGCGAAGCCGCCCTGGGCCAGCACGGCCGAGGCCGAGACCGTGTTGGACACGAAGTCGGCCTCCGAGTTGACGGCCAGGTTGGCCTGCTTGTACTCGGCGCCCAGCACGCCCACCTGTCGGGCGCTCGTGTTCTTGGCCACCGAGCCGTCCTCGAGCTTGAAGGTGAGCTTCAGGCCCTTGGTCAGCACGTTGGGCAGCTCGGCCTCCGTGACCACGCGGCCCTGGGTGGTGATCTGCAGCTTGAAGACCACGCCGCTGGCGTCGTGCGTGAAGCCGCCCGAGACCTTGGCCAGGATGGACTTGTTGGCGCTCAGCGCGCCCTCGGTCGTGAACGACACGCCGTTGGACGCCTTGCTCTTGATCTTGAGCTTGCGCGAGAAGTCGTAGTCGTCCTTCAGCACGTTCTCGGCCGTCTTGGCCAGGTCCTTGAACAGCACGGCCGGCATCTTGCTCGCTCTTCTCTGCTGCGCGGGGCGGGGGCTTCCGAAATGAAGCGCTAGCCGCACAATTCGGCCCCTCCCCGAGAAAGTCGATGCCATCGGGCTGAGATCGGTTTTCGCGGGGGTCAGACCCTGTGGACTCGCAGTGCGACTCGGTGGACTTTGCGCGCGACTCGGTGGACTTTGCGCGCGACTCGGTGGACTCTGCGCGCGACCCTGTGGACTCGCAGCGCGACGCGGTGGACTCTGCGCGCGACCCTGTGGACTTTGCGCGCGACTCGGTGGACTCGCAGCGCGACTCGGTGGACTCTGCGCGCGACACTGCTCGGAGACAACGAGTGCCATGGAGATGGCGGTGCCCGCGGCACGAGAGCGCCGCTCACCCTCGGCGTGTACTCTGGCGAGTGCCCCGCGCACTGGGGTGAATTGTTCCGGCTGCTGAGCTTGCCCGCCGAGCTTCACGAGTTTAGCTCCATCGTCGGCAAGTCTGGAGGCGCGGAGACCGGTGCGGGAGTTGCTGCCCCAGAACTTGAGGGAGATCGTCGTGTACGCGGTGGACAAGGGACTCGACGTCGACGACGTCATGTGCGTCCTCTGCCTGGAGCTGAATTGCTCTCTGTCAAGGCCTGCATGGTGTCGGCCCAGAGCGCGCAGGCGGCGTTTGATGCTGCCACGACCGCCGTAGGGAGGGCCGTGGCCGCTGCGGAAGCTGAAGGCACGGTGTGCTGCTGCTGCACGCGTCGAGTCTGCCTTGAAGGACGAGGTCACGCGGGGCAAAGAATTTGCCCGACAGCTCACGGAGCAAAATCGCCAAGAACCAGGCCACGGTGGACTGCCGCAAGCGGGCCGCAACAGCTCGCAAGGCCGATCAAGATCAATTGCAAGCTGCCCTTGAGCTAGTGCGCGCTCAAGAGCTGGCTCGTCAGCACCAGCAATGACCTCGGAATGGAGGTCGTCGCGCATCGTCAGGTCTTGATGTTAGTGTTGCAGCACGCGTGCTCGTGGTAGTTGGAGGAGAGTGAATGCTAGAGCCGCCTTCACATTATTGATTCGATGTGTGGTTTCTCACTAAATGACGATTTCAAAGCCTCGCTCATTTGCTTCAGGCTATCCATGCATGCCGAGGTGGAGTCAATCCAGCTCAATGCATTGATCGAGCCACGACACCAACACACAACTCGGACGCCGATGAAGAACGCACCAACGCGCACGTTGGAATAGTTGGCACCGATCGTAACTTGTGCGGGTCGCCACGGTACACTAGTTGCCTTTTTCGTGCAAGCTTTGTGGACCGGCAAGCAGAGCCCATGACGTCGTCGGGCAGCGCAGAAACAGCCGTCGCGCGCCTTCAACGCTGCACGTGGCGTGTTTCGGGCGGCGGGATGATGCAAGATCGTTTGACAGTCGCCGCTACGGGATCGACGGAGTCTCCTTCACGACGGTTGGAGATGCCGGCGGGCGCGCTCCAAACACGAGAGTGCTGCGCCTCTGTCGCCGTCAGCAGCACCGCCAGCACCGACTCGAGCACAGGCAGGCACTGCGCGAGCGCAGAGCATAGGGCGGTGCACACCGGGTGCATCTCGGCTCGGCTCGGCTCGGCTCGGCGGTG
Source organism: Phytophthora macrochlamydospora (assembly GCA_011947325.1). Taxonomy (NCBI): domain Eukaryota; phylum Oomycota; class Peronosporomycetes; order Peronosporales; family Peronosporaceae; genus Phytophthora; species Phytophthora macrochlamydospora. The sequence continues at coordinate 66,556 of JAAVTH010000407.1, forward strand.
CACGTTGCGGGGCTCTCTCCTCGCGTGATTGGTCGATTTGACCTTTGGTTGAATCTCGGGCGTACTTAGCGCGAGGCATACATTGCTCAAGTGCTTTCAAAGCAGCCCCTTGCAATGCCTCATTCGCGAAAAAGATCAAGACCCGAACCGATAGGCTGCTAGCGACGACGACGACGATGGTGGTGCTGTACAAGGACATTGCCAAGACGGCCGAGAACGTGCTGAAGGACGACTACGACTTCTCGCGCAAGCTCAAGATCAAGACCAAGGCGTCCAACGGCGTGTCCTTCACCACCGAGGGCGACATGGCCAGCAACAAGGCCATCCTGGCCAAGCTCTCGGGCGCCTTCACGCACCAGTCCAGCGGCGTGGTCTTCAAGAAGCTGCAGGTGACCACGCACGGCCGCCTGGTCACCGAGGCCGAGCTGCCCAACGTCTTCACCAAGGGCCTCAAGCTCACGGCCAAGGTCGAGGACGGCTCGCTCGCCAAGAACGCCAGCGCCAAGCGCGTGGGCGTCTTCGGCTGGGAGTACCAGCAGGGCAACTACTCGGTCAACGGCGCCATCGACGTGGGCGCCAGCACCGTGCACAAGGCCGCCGTCTACGGCTTCGATAACGTGCTCGTGGGCGCCCAGGCCGCCTTCAACTACAGCAAGTCGGCCGTCACGGACCACAACGTGGCCCTGAGCTACCGCGGCAACGACTTCACGGCCACGCTGCAGACCAAGAAGAAGTTCAACGCGCTCTCGGGCTCGTTCCACCACCACCTGTCGCACGACACGGTCTACTCGGCGCTGTTCAACTACGACCTCAAGTCGGGCCAGAACACGCTCAGCGTGGGCGGCCGCTACAACGCCGACAAGCTCACCACGTACGCCGGCAAGGTCGAGTCGGACGGCCACGTGTCGCTGGCGCTGGTCCAGAAGATCCGCCCCTTCCTGTCGCTCACCACGTCCGCCCACGTGGACGTCAAGAACTTTGACGGCGACGCCCACAAGTTCGGCATCGGCCTCACCCTGGGCTAAACTAGCGATGGCGCCGCAGCGTAGAACGTGTGTCTGGCTGGCCAGCCACCTAAATGTATGGAGACCGTCGAATACACACTTTTCCTTTTGCCGTTGCGTCCGCCAGCGTCTTCCTGGAAGTTTGAATGGTCTAAATCTGGATTGTCTAAATGCTGTAAGGGTCTAATTCATTCGACAAGATACCCTGGAAGACAAGCATCGGCGAGATGAGCGAGACGGACCGCTTCGACAGCATGCTGCTGACCATCGCGCAGTCGCAGCGCGGCATCGAGCCGCTGCTGGACACGGTGTTCTCGTTCCTGCGGCGCAAGACGGACTTCTTCACGGGCGCCGAGCCCAAGGTGGTCGAGGACACGATCCTCAAGAGCGTGCGCAAGCAGGCGGCGCTGGCCGAGAAGGACCAGTTCCACCGCAAGCAGCAGGACGAGCAGCAAAAGCGCAAGAAGGAGGAGGCGCGCAAGAAGGCCGAGCTGGAGAAGAAGCAGAGGCAGGACGAAGCCACACCGCGCTTCGAGGAGATCGCGGACGACGAGCCGGAGACGAAGGAGACGACGCCTGAGCAGCCGGCGGTCAGGAAAGAACAAGACGAGCCGAAGCAGGAAGAAGACAAAGAAAAGGAAGAGGACGGACCGCGTACGTTGTTGATCGATTTGATTGCCGCCGAGCGGATGCTAACGAAGTTGTGTGTTGTGTCGGCGTCTGTTCACTGCAGCACTGGTGGGCAATGGTGGCCAGACAGACAAGTATGTATGGACGCAGACACTGCAAGAGGCCCAGGTCAACTTTGTGGTGCCCGAGGGGACCAAGTCTCGTCAGGTTGACGTGGATATCCGCGCCAGCAAGCTCAGGGTGGGCCTGCGTGGGGGCGAGACATTCGTGGACGGACCGCTGTACAACAAGGTGAAGGTGGACGACAGCTTTTGGACACTAGAAGACGGCAACCGCATCTGCATCTACCTGCAGAAGGACAACCAGATGGAGTGGTGGAAGACGATCATCCAGGGCGACGTGGAGATCAACACGCAAAAGGTGCAGCCCGAGAACTCCAAACTGGATGACCTGGATTCGGATACTCGACAGACCGTGGAGAAAATGATGTTCGACCAGCGCCAGAAGGCCATGGGCCTGCCGAGCAGCGACGACATGCAGAAGCAGGAGATCCTGCAGAAGTTTATGGCGCAGCACCCCGAGATGGATTTCAGCAAGGCCAAGATCAACTAAGATGCGAGTGCAATCGCATTTCGCTTGGAATGACATGATGGTTCTGCTTGTACGTTCGCTATTTGAAGCACTTGTTTGCTTGCTGAAAATACTTCACAGATCGCGAAGCTTGTCGGCGCTATTTCTTGCAGCGTGTTCTTGGAGGGCGCGAAGATGGCCAGACATCCCGCCATTTGCCGTTGTGCAGATACCGTGATCAACTTCAGGGATCCGTACAGCATGCCGCAAGGACGCCACCACGTTGTGTCGGTAGTGCTGGGATACGATGGCGCCGAGTACCAGAGCAGCAGCGTAGCAATGAACCAGTACGTCGGCGAAAAGTCCCAGGATCGTCCATCGATCCTCGCGATAACTTGAACAAGCAATGCCACGTGAAATTCGGCGAGCCCGGGTCCAAGCGAGACTTTGCCACCTCCAGCAAGTTTGCAGACCCAACCGGAAAAGTGCACCAGTACCGAGGCGAGCTGGCTGTGGAAACTAAAGACTTGCTCACTCAGACTTCCTCGTGCTACGGCTACGATGTCGTGCCGTACGTGTCTTCAACTCAACTAGCTACGCAATGGGACAAGCAAGCTGTAGCGGAGACCATCCGGCTAAGGAACGAAATCCGTGCTCGAACAGGACCTCGTCCAACTCGAGGCATGTCGTACGACGATGAAATTGAGTACGTCTCCGAGGCCAAGAGCGCGTTCGAGAACAAAATCAAACTGCTCAAGCCTTCCGTCATGGCCGCGTCAGTGAAGAATGGTACGTTTGCCAAGTTCTCAGTGGGTGTTGCCTCGGTTGTTTCTCACAATTCCACGTCATGCAGATCTGAGGGCGACGCATTTTACACTCGGCCACGAGAAGCTCGACTACAAGACTTCGGCTCACATTGATCGGCTCTCTCCAGAGCAGTTTGCTATCTATGCCACCCGGCATCCACCGCTGCACAACCTGAAGAAGTCTACCGTTGAGATTTCCTGAAGCCGTTAGTATAAAATTTAATGAAGAAATGTACCGCATAGGGATCATATTAATATGGGTTTTACATCACCGAAAATGTGATGCCTCCTGTCGTAGCTTGGCAACAAGCCGTGTCCTCGGGTGTCTGTAGCTTTAGACGTTGAAACTCTCCCCACAGCCACAGCTTCCCTTGGCGTTCGGGTTCTCGAACACAAACTCGGATGAAACCGGCGTTACTTGAAGTCCATGGTCGTGCCGACCACGTGGAATAGCGCCTTGGGCTCCACAAAGACGCGAATACCTAGCATCAGTCGTCACAAATGCACCACCCGTCCGTCAATATTGTTCACAACTGGCGCAGACATATCTGGAGCAGCAGCTCACCATTCTTGCTCACTTCCTCCTCCATCTTTTCCTTCTTGTCTGCGTAGTTCATTGTGTATGAAAGCCCATTGCACCCGCCTGCAGCAGAAAGCGCCAAAGTACCGCCAGAACATTCCATCAGTATCGATCCCTCCCCCATCCTCGCCTTAAGCAAGCCTCCACATTGCAGCAGCTTCACGTACGCGTTCGAACGCCTAGCCGGATGCCAATGGCGTCGGGTTTGCTGTCCAGCAGCTCCTTTATACGCGCGGCAGCAGCGTCGGTCTGCACCGCAGGAACAGAAAGCGCCAATGAGAACAGGCTCACTCATCACAAAGGTACGCGCTAAAACCGGTCGGTTCCTACCAAGTTCAGCGGAGGCGGCAGCTCGCGCAGGCGTCGACGCGTGGGCGGCGTGGCGTGCTCGGCCACAGTGGACAGCATGCGCGGCGTGCGGGCGGCGCTGGAGCGCGAGACCGAGCGGAAGAACGGCGTCATGGCAGCAGCTTCCTCAGCCCCTCGAAAAACGCACAATACTTTTACCCAACAAAAACAATTTAAGAATATTGGCCAATCCGCACGCTTGCCCATCTCCCTCCATTTAACACCGCATAGCCCCGAACTATACAGCGTAAAGCTCCATGCTTTGGCAGCCGCCGTGAAAGCCACCACCGTGATTGTCGAGCACTTCGTGCGCTAGCTGCCAGCAGGGACTCCACTTCCATCGCTCAGTTCGCCATTTGCTCGCTCAAGCCCAAGCTCCGAGCTCCAGCTCCAGCGCAATGCACGACGTGTGCATCTGGCGACGAAGACCGCCGGAGGCCATGCTGCCAAAGGTCCCCTCGAGCCCGTGCTTGAGGCGGGACCTTACGTGTCGAAGCCCCGTGGCTTCCCCAGTGTCGTATCAAGCTCAAGTGACCCCTCTCAACCAACCTCCAAGGCAGGAAGAAAATCAAGCAGAAGCGTCAACGCGACGGCGTACCAGCTGTAGAAACAGTTAACTTATGGTACAGCCGTCATGACGAAGGCTTTTCCTCCGGCGTGGCGCCTTGAAAAACCTCAAGTGTCCTGGGTGTGCCTGCGGGTGGCATCAGGATAGCCGGTGGTCTCCGGCATTAACCTGCTGATGATGCAGGAAGGAGTAGCTACTAGCACGTCCCGGATAGCGGGGGTAAAGGGGTTAACACCGCAAGTTCCACACGTTGGCCGCCGCCATCAACCTGGAAGCTCACTGTCTTGCGCCTCACAAGCAAACTGTCGTCGTGGGGAGCAGACCCAGGCTACCACGGCGCGGAAAAGGAAGAGGCAACAGGACACATCGGGGTCGGGGTCGTGCGGAAGTCAACGAACATCACAGCAAACCTTTCCAGTCAGAAGTCTCGCGCTTCCACAGCCACCCCGAGAAGTCCGCCAGAGGGCAGAGCGTGCTCATCGCACCCAACGTCGTCGATCCAGCCCCAATTCGGTGTCATCGTCCCTGGCCGACGTCGTGTGTGTCACGGTGAAGACCACCATGAACTCTTTCATGACAAGCACAGCCAGGCAGCTCCATCTTCCATGGGACGCAGTGCTACACGACATGAACAAAGCTGTTCTTGAGGCTTATTTGATGGCGAACATACATGTCCTACGACTTACAAGAACAAACCGTCCGCTTGAAGAGCTTGGACAAACATTCTTCTCCAAGTGCCTCACGGCTGTGATGGCAGGGCATCCGACGCTTGCTTCCAGCGCCGATTTAGTGGAATCGGTTGAGATTTACAATGCCTGGCGAGACGCACGAACAGGACGGAGCAACAACCACTTCATATCGACGGGCTGGCAGCAGTGTGCAGCTAGGCAGATGGCGACCAGCGCTGGCAACGTTGTCTGTAGGAACTTCAAAGGAAGGTTTCACGAGCATATCAAACGAACATACGAGTGCAGAGCGTACACAATGCTAAATAAGATTCATTCGCCTAGCTACACTGGGAACAACGGCAGGATCCTGCTGTGGCGAGCTCGAATTCCTCGAAACACTGATGGGCACTTGCCGGGGCGGAGGCAGCTTACAAAAAATGAGGGGGCAAAGGTTAGGTTGGTCAATTTTTACAAGGGGATTCGTCTATCTGCAATTGTAGCAAACAAATCGATAACTTCGTATTTGTCAATTTGGTTGGTAAAATCACGTTCGATTGCGAGTAACATCAAGTCTGACATCCACAAATCATCCATAGTTGTTCGTAATCGTGTCTTGATTCTCTTCATTGCCGAAAAGATCTTTCTGTACTTGCCGTCGATATTAAGGAAAGATTTCTTGGAACCGTTCACCTCCGCGACACCAATGCAGAGACTTTATACGATGGCTTGACGACTCAATTGGAATTATGGGGCTACAATTATCAAAGTGTCGAGGCCAAGGATATGATGGAGCTGCCAACATGGGAGGCGACTATAACGCCTTCAGACACGATTGCGATCTCGTTGCCCATACGCATATTATGTTCACTGTTTTGCACATCGACTTAATCTCGTTCGTACCATTCAAAATGTTCACAAAGCAAATCACAACTCCCATGTACTCTTTCTTAGCTGCATAGCTCGCCTCATCCACTAGAACCGCGTAATATCCATCAGCCAGCTCATTATGAATTATGTGTTTTCGGATTGCGCTTGCAGAGCACATTGTCATCTCATGCTGAATCTGAGGTGAGGTGTATCGCGCATTTTTTCCAGCTGATGCCATCGTTCTTGAGAACTCTGGCACCCGCTCGCCACAGAACTGCACCAACTCCATAAAATTCCCTTTGTTTGTTGACGACTCCTGTGCATCAACGATGAGTCAGTTCTTTGCCTACTGGCAACCTCACAGCGTAAACAGCACCTTCTCGTCGTTGCCTCGAAATGGAAGTTCTTGTTTGGCTAGAAGGAGGCAGATGTCGAGGATAAACGTGAGCCGGAATCGATTTTGCAGTCGCTCACTATTACACTGTGCTTGAAGAGCCATTGATACGTCAAGCCCTGCAGCCATGCGACTTGAGTATTCTAGATCAGCAGAGTGGTGTTTTGAGCTTGTTTGACCAACGTGCTTTCGAAAGCCATCTTTGGAGATGGCTTTCTTCCAGTTTCTGTATCCGACCCCAGGCTGCGCATACACTGTGACCTCTTTCTCCATCGTCATAACATCTCTAGAGAGATAACAGCACAAGCAGTAGACCGAATCCGTCGTTGTAGGGTACTCCAACCAGTGATGTTGATTGTACCAGGCAGGTCGGAATGATCGCAAGACGCCGCCCACCACGTGTGATTGAAACGTAATCTCTCGCGGCTGATACGGTCCCATGCTAACGTAAGTCTGAATCACTTCGCGTAAAAGAGACGGTCTGTCAACTAGTTGCTTGACAAAGAACAAATTAGGAGGTCGTTGAGCAGGATCACGTTTGACAAAGTCTGCAGCTCTGCAAGCAGCAGCTTCCTCCGGCACACCGTTCTTCGAGCACCAATCTGCTGCGGATATAGCAAATATGCCCCGAAGGGGGCTTGTAATTGTGCTGAAGCTGACTCACACCTGCTTATCGGAGATGATAAACCAGGTACAGAACGAGGCTTCTTGGCGAAGAAGCTGGTGATAGATGGCTGCGACCGCTTGCCGGACATTGTTGTGCGACCGGAACGAGCTTAGTAAAAACTTATGAAACCACTCGGTCAAAAATGGGGGCAGCCCCCCATTTAGGCCCTTGCTCCGCCCCTGGGCACTTGGATGGACGAACCCACATGCTAATTCCGCTGATTGTTACGATTCTGTCGACTGTGAAGAGACTTAACGTAGAGCCTGAAGCAGCACGGGAGGTCGACCCTAACAACAATGATAGAGTTGAGAACGTCAAAATATTCTCCGTTCTTCCGTTCAAAAAGGGCTTTCGATGCAGTTATTTCAAGACGTGTACTAATGGATTGTGGTCTCTGCTCAAGAGAGCTGGTACAGACATTTCGCCATTACCACGGAGACCTGGACAAGCAGGCATCGTTTGGAGAGATGTCGCTGCCGCATTCTGGCGAAGCTATTCCATATCGACAAGTTTGAGACCAGTACAAGACGATTCGCCGGTGAAATCTCCACTGACGGGAAAGGTGTTAGTATCACGCTCAAGAAACCAAAACAGAACAGCGCTCACCTAGCTCCGCAGCTCTCCGACTTCGATGAGCTGTGGGGCTTGACCCCAGCCGCCAAGACCTCTTCGTCGCGACAAACACGCAAGAGGAGAAGATGTCATGGTTTGGCCGTGAGCTCTACGAAGACGTCCGCTATACAGCAAGCAATAAAACCATGAAAAGCTGGATCGACAGCAATTCAGAGGTGGCAAGGTCGTTTGCAGCCATGCCAACACGGAAGACTGCGTCGTTCGAACCTCTCAAGACGTACGTGGAATATGTCACTCATAAGCTGGACCTGATGCTCGGCTTCGAACAGCGCAAACCTTTCCGCAAACTACGCTTTCGACGATACATCTTTGCCAAGACGAAACTCCAGGCGCTTTGTTTGCAGCTGACTGCACGTGCTGGTGCAAGGACTCTGGTTGGCTTTGGCGATTGGAGCAACACCGACCTCGGCGGCCACATCAAGCGCCACCCCAAGGGCCCAGTCAAAGCATTCGAGGCGGAGCTGAAACGTCGAATCCATCGACGAGTTCAGAACCAGCAAACTCCATGCTGACTGCCATACCGAGCTCAACAAGCAGTTCTCTCTGCAACGCTGCCGTGACGGCAGGACGCGGACTCGCAAGGCTTACAGTGTACTCCATTGTCCGAGCAATGGCTGTTTTGGTACTACTGTGAACCACGACAACAATGCGTCTCGAAACATGCTATTCCTCCTGCAGTACAAGGTGCAGGGTCTCCGACCGATCGCGTTCTGCCGCGGGACGTAGCCAAACCTCAAGTGTCCTGTGTGTGCCTTCGGGTGGCATCAGGATAGCCGGTGGTCTCCGGCATTAACCTGCTGATGCTGTCGGAAAGGAGTAGCACGTCCCCAATAGCGGGGAGGGGGTAAAGGGGTTAACAGCGCCCAGCATAAAAAAGGCAACTTGGTCAAAAGGCAACAACGTTTCTATCCAAAGAGCTGCTCGCGCAGCGCCAGGAGCTCGTCGTGGTGCTGGCGGATGAGTGCGCGCAGCACGTCGCCGCCCAGTTGGAAGTTGCGGATCGTACTGACCTTGTCCTTCACCGTTGTCGTCCACTGGTCGGCTTTGGCAGCGTCGTCGCTGCTCGCAGGCTTCCACTCGAAGATGTTGATCTTCGGGTCGAACTTGGGGGCTGGAGTCGCTTCCTCCGTCTCGAAAGGAACCTTTTCCAGCGCATCCGTTGCTTCTGGAGGTGCAGACGTTGGGCGAGGGCTAGCTGCAGCGTTCTGGTGATGAGTGACTGGCGTTGGTCCGGGATCCATCTTGGCAGCACCCGCCATCGGAGACTCCGTCTGCTCCTGCTTCTGCTCCTGCTCTTGATTCTGTATTACAGCTTCTGGCGATGAACTTGCTCCGGCTACGACGGTAGGAAGAGGTTTCTGGCCCCACCACTTGCCGTGGAGGTAGTCCACCACGGTCTGCACTGCAGTGTCATCCAGCAGAGCGTCATAGACTTGCACTTCTGCGATGCGGCCCTGGAAGGCGTTGGTGTCGCAAGAAAGCTTGGCATTGCCAAGACTTACCACGTCGTTGGCCGATATTCGAATTCGATTTTCATTTCGGGGCTGTGCTCCACCGCCCCACGCCTTGTCATTCACCTTGATCTCGACGGCATTTTCGTTCAAACGGTACGCCACTAACGAAAATTGCCCTCAGGCAGCTCGTATTCGCTCTCTTGAAGACCATTGTTCGCAAAAACGATGGCTTCCCACCGTGAAGGCCAAACTGTCCGTATGGCGAGTTTCCGAAGAATTTTGTCCTTTGAAAGAATCCCCAGACTGTAGTCACCACAAATGCTATGTTAGAGGAAACCCAACTCAAACAGCAAAGTCTCTCTCATAAAAACTTACCTCCACCAAAGCTGGGGCGATGACGAAGAACAGGGTCATGGAGTCGTGCACTTTCAAAGCATCACAGACCATCGGACACGAAAAATACACAACCGGTAGCTGGTGGGGAGTATCTGCCGCAATAGGAACCCAAATGGGCTGTTGCGTGCTTGATATCGCGTGAAATGCCGTTGAACTGCGCGCAATTTGGTTTGCCCAGCTACAGTACCATAAAAACAATAACTGATGTTACGCCAAGGCAAAATGCAGCCCACGCCGTAAAAATCCGCACCTGTTCACTGCGCACGCTGTGGCATCAGCCCCAGAGCTGGCTAAACAACTCGCTAAATTGTGTACTGTGACTCCCGAGTCAGCCGTGAGCCACAGCAGTAAATTCTCTTTGACTGTCGAAGGCACCAATGTCGTCATGTCACTTGACGCTGGCTGGGTATGGACTCCTTCGCCAAGTGTCGGTGGAAGACCTTGCAGTTTCATTTGAGCAATGATCTCTGCAATCTCCGCTGGAGATTGCCCTCCAGCATTAGGTGGTGTTTGCATCGGCACCTGGAGGTTTTCATCGACTACCGCAGCAGGTTTAGCACGAAAATCCATGGGTGAATTGATTCCTGCACTTGTTGGAACAGAATGTGTTGATGGTAATGTCTCCGTTCCTTTGTGGGGGCTTTCCCGAGATTCAGTGCCGAGCTCGTTCTCAAGAGGAAGATCCGAGGCTGGCAGCTTTGTGTCGCCATCAACATCATTCTGAATACCGAAGCGATGATCCTCTTGGTCGCGTTCTTCAGGGCGAGGAGAGTCGCTTGTCAATTTTGTGTAGCCCCTGAAGGAGATGTATCGTGTACACTTGGTCCTGTTGCTGTTTTCGGACGAGCTGAAGCCAGCACCTGGACCTGCTCAGCGTTCTTGTTCATCGGTCCCGGATGCCCACTATGTTCGTCTTGAGTCAAAGCGCTCGTCACGACGTTTTCGCCCCACAGAGACGGGAATTGAGTAGAGCTCACAAAGATAAACCCGGTGACGATGCACAAGTTGGCCACAAGGAGCAGCCTGTTGCAGGCCAACAGTTCAATACTTTAGCTGGCAAACAAAAATGCATCGCTAAATACAACACGCACCAGATCTTGCCTCTGGGACTCGTAAAGGATACTCCTCTCGAGGGTGCCGGTCCTCGTCTGGAAGAGTGCAAATGGTTCGCCGATACGCTGTTGCCATCGTCCTGGTCATCGTCATCGGACATAGGAGCCACCCGGTCTTTCTTGCCTCGGTCATGCCTGGATAGCGCCATGACACTCTACTCCAAGAAGCCCCGACCAAATTGCACGGCAAGTCTCGAAAGTGACGCTTCCGAGGCGACGCCAGTACTATCTTGACCTGCTGTATGCTGCAGCATGCTTTCCTTTGCTAGACCACCTGCATTGCTCATGACACCATACACCACACACAAGTCTGCTATGCTCCACCTTTTCTCCGTCAAGCGCCGCTGCATTCACCTACACGAAAACGATCGACACTCGTCCAAGCACTTCGTCCGGAGTAGAGCAAAAGCAGTCTAACGACCTCTTACGTCTGTAGACTTCCTGTCCTCTCTGCACTACGTCTAGTACGGGTCCGACTCGTTGAGCCACTTGTCCAGCCCCTTGAGCGGCTTGGCCTGCTTCACCGCCTTCTTGTGCTCGGCGACCTTGGCTGGCATGGCCGCCAGCGCCGCCTGCACCTTCTTGACGCGCTCGAACTCGTTGCGCTGGTTCTTGTGGCCCTTGAGCGGCCGCATGACGTGGTGCTTCTGCGGCCGGTCCCAGCTCTCGAGCCAGCCGCCCTTGCCTTCCTCCCACGTGCCCACGAGCCCGTTGCGCAGCGCGTGCTTCTTCACCATGGCCACCTTGCGGCCAGAAATCAGCGGCTGCTTCCACTTACCGTCCACCAGCTTGGGCTTCATGGCGGCCTCGGCCTCGGCCGCGCTCAGACGAAGGAAGCGCTGCATGGTCGGTCTGCTGCGTCGGTCTGCTGCGTCTGCGTGTGGCGCAACGTGCTCGGCGATTATCTTCCAATGAAGCGCCGATATCGAGCACATTTTGTCCAATCACCACACCGTACTTAATTGGATAGAATAGCCTCCAGGCCCATTTTCACGAAGACGATGGAGATGGCGGCCGCGCCGCAGGTCGCGATGAACCGGGGCTACCCGATGCAGCAGCAGCAGCAGTTCCAGGCCATGGAGCAGCCCAAGGAGATCAGCACGGAGCAGATCCAGGCCATGCTGGACGAGAACTCGGGTCTCATCGTGGAGATCATCGAGCTCAACACGCAGATCAAGCACGGCAAGGGCACGGCACAGCTCGGGGAGTTCACCGAGAAGCTGGACAAGAAGCGCAAGAACCTCAACAAGAACCTCATGACGCTGGCCAAGTGGGCCGACGAGTCCTCCGAGACCTCGCCACGGCCTCAGCAGGGCTTCCTGCGGCGCAGATGGCTCAGCAGCAGCAATTCGCGCGCGGCGGCATGATGCCCATGAACCAGGCGCAGTACCAGGCCCAAGCTCAGGCCCAGGCCCAGGCTAGAGCCCAAGCCCAAGCCCAAGCCCAAGCGCGATACCAGGCTCAAGCACAGGCCCAAGCGCAGGCCCAGGCTCAAGCACAGGCCCAAGCGCAGGCCCAAGCGCAGGCCCAGGCAATGGCCCAGTACCAGGCCCGCATGAACCCCATGGCGGCTCAGCAGTACGCTCAGATGAGCCAAATGAACGCAATGAACCCCATGATGCAACAACAACAGCAGCAGCGGTATGTCAACGGTGGCATGACCTACGGAGTTCCGGGCAGTGCGGGGATGGGCCAAGTCCGCATGAGTAATTCGATGCCGACGGGCTACGGAGACAACCGAGGAGGCATGGCGCCGAACATGGGATTCCAGGTTGGACCTCAAGGCTACGGGATGATGCCCCCTACGCAGATGCAGCGCATGAGCCAGGGAATGCCCCAACAGAGCATGCCAATGCAGAGCATGCCGATGCAGAGCATGCCGATGCAGAGCATGCCGATGCAGGGGATGCAGAGCATGGGGATGGCTCAGCAGGGGATGCCACAGCAAAGCATGGCGATGTCGCAGGGCATGATGATGCCACAGGGAATGCAGCAACAAGGTATGCCTCAGCCAGGAATGCCGCAGCAGCAGGGAATGCAACAGCAAGGGATGCCTCAGCAAGGATGCAGCAGCAGGGAATGCAGCAGCAGGGAATGCCTCAACAAGGAATGGAACAGCAAGGTATACAACAGCAAAACATGGGTCAACAGAACATGCCCCAGCAGGGCATGGATCAACAGGCGCAGCAAGGTGCACCTCAGCAAGACGTGCAGCAGATGAGCGAACCGCAGATGCCCGATTCCTCGGGACAGCCACAGTCCGGCAACTAGCGAGTGATTGGGGCGTACACAACTCGATGCGCTGTTACCAAATACAACAAACAGATTTATTCATCATTCAACGGTGCATCGAATGTTTCTTGCAGCAAGTTGCCTCGATTTCAAACCGTTTTTCGCGTACCGCAGTAAGTACGAATTTTGGTTTTGGCGGGAAGTAACAATTCGATTTGGAGCTCCTCGCGCATCCCTGAAGGGATGGCGTCGCAAGGCTTGTCCTCGTGGCTGAGCAACGCGGAGGACAAGGAGAGCAGTGGTAGCAGCAAGGACGAGAGCACCGACTCTCCGCTGGACATCAGTCTGACGCAACTGCGCGCCAAGGAGACCATCACACGCATCAGCCCCGAGAAGCGCGCGCTCGTGGAGGAGATCGACAGCGAGGCGGACGACGCCGAGTTCGATGAGCGGGCGCACTGGGCCAGACGTGGCTCTAGAAAAAGGCCAGAGCATCTCGCAGGGCCAAGCAGGACAAGAACCAGCCGTCCATCGCTCTCTTCTGCGTCAAGGAGACCGCTGCCGACTCTCAAGTTGAAGACGAGGCCGAGGCGATGGCCCAGGCCGTTGTGGCCTCTCAGCTGGAGCTAAACGAGGGCTCGATGTCGGTACTGGAGGCAGCGGAGATCGAAAGCAAGAAGGACGAGAAGCGGGAAAACTCTCTTGTGGTTTCGCTGGTGACGCCTGAGAAGGCGGAGAAGGACTCAGTGGAGGAGGTCACGCCGAGCCCAGTCATGATCTCCGGAAGACCCAAACGACAGGCCGTTGTGCGTGCGGAGATCTTACAGCAGCAACAGAAGCTTCTGGATGCCGTTGCTGCTAGAAACAATGCTGCTTCTTTCTTGACTCCGCCACCCACGACGAAGAAGGCGGATGCCAGCGCCAAGTCTAGCGGACGGAAACGGAAACTGGAGATGAACAAGAAGAAGACGTCGCCTAGCACCAAATCGACGACGAGTGGCAGTCACCCAGCAGCAAGGCTGCTCAGTCATTTTTCTTGAATGAAGAGGAGAAGAAACAGCTACAGGAAATTGAAGCTGTCTCGTTGTTCCGTGAGCAGCTGCGCCAGACGCGTGAAAAGGATAAAGCGTTTTTCGATGGGAAAACTGTTAACCCATTTTTTCAAGCGCGCACCATGAAGCGCAGCAGCAGCGTTGAAAATGATGATGGATCGATTGAGATCTGCGATGACGAAGGAGAGGAGAGTGGAGAAGCAAAACGGACTGGTGGTGGGAGCTGGAGTAAACAGCTCTCGCTTTTCCCAGACGTGCAACTTGTGCTCCCTACTTCCTGCACTGTTAAAGACGTGGATATGGAGTTCCCTGCTTTACCAAAGAAAAGTCTTCCAGTTGACGCCGAGATTATCGATGTTGATGCATTACCTGACAGCAGCTGGCTAACCGAGACAATGAATCGGCTCAAGGCAGCGGCGAACGGTCAAGTAACCACGGAGTCTTCATTCTCTGAACAGTTTTGGTTTCGCGAGTTTTTGGACGCTTCGGGTGCATCTTGTTCCTCGCGCATCGATGTCAGCCATGACAATGTGGTCGATATTGTGACTGTGGACGATCATGTTGGCCGTCCAGTAACGGAGATGGAGACAACTACGGAAACGGAGGAACAGCTCATCGAGGAGCTTGTAGACCTACACGGTATGCGTGAGAAGCATGTTCGTGAACTGTTTGCGGGACTTGAGCAGGCCAAAGCGAAGCGGCTGGATCGCGTACAGAATCTCTCGTTGGTGGATCGTTATGCGCCAGTAAATGCGAGTGGGCTTGTGGGAAACCACGAGGTGACGCGAATTCTCTCGTCATGGTTGAGTGCATGGAAAATTGGCGGTGATGATCGTGCTCGTCGGGATTGTTTTGAATCTGAGCTGTTCACTTTTGATGATGGTGACAGTGATAGCGAAGATGAGGTCGGCGACTTGTGCCGTCTGTTTATACTGGACGGCGAGTCAGGGTCTGGCAAGTCGGCTGCTGTGTACGCGTGCGCTGAAGAGCTAGGCTACGAGATTATCGAAATCAATGCTGCTCAAAACCGGTCCGGCAAAAGCATCGTGGAGCTTGCTGGAGAGGCTACTCAGTCAACGAGAGTCCTCCACATAGGCGGAAAGGATGACAAGGGCAAGAAAAACACAAAAAGAAACGAAGGCGACATTCTGAAGGTCGACGGAGTTTAGATCAACCTACTGCGGCTTCATCCTCTCTGGTGCTTTTTGAAGACGTGGATCTCGTGTTTGATGAAGACAAGGGGTTCCTCAACGCTCTTTGCTCCATTGCCAAGCACTCCAAGTGCCCAATCGTGGTCACCTGCGCTCAACTACCCGACGCGTTTCCGCCGTCGCCTGGACGTTTGTGCCGCACGATGCAAAAACCTTCTCACGGCGAGTTTGCAACCTGGATGCGCCTTGTCTCCTTTATTGAAGGACTTACAGTGGCCCCGGCACTTGTAGACGCCCTTGGCAATTTTTCGAGCGTGACGTGCGACGTTCACTACATTTTTAGAGGCATACTTGCCTGCGTCCAATTCAGCCTCAATTACTAACTGGCGTTGGCTGCAGAAGAATGCAGGCAAGGACGAGGACTGCACATTTGCGCACATTGATGTTCCAGCCTGGACGGTTTGGCGGACAAGGAGCTCGTCATTTGATGCCATGACGAGCAACTTGCTCGCCGAGCTTAAATCTGCAGCTGAAGTCGCTGGTAAATGCCAAGAAGATAAAAGCCGCGAAGAGAAAGAGGACGATGCTGCTGCAATGTCCGAGTTGGCACACGTATTGGATGCGGCTTCGCTGGCAGATACTTGGATGACATGTGACCGTGGTGTCGAAAGCGAGGTACAAGCAACTTTCCTTGTCGCCTGACTTTTGACTAGGTATCTGATTAATATCGTTTTTGACTTTGCGCGGCAGGATTATTTCTTTCTTAAGGAGCGAAGAGAGCTCGCAGGATTAGAGCTGCGGCGCTCGAGTCTGTACATGCTGGAAGATGAATTAAACCCGCTTGGTGCATCATTGCTGCGAGGAAAGAAGCGCAGGCGCAGGCGCCTGCATCTGTATGTGTACAGCGTACATTAGACGAAGTACTTGCAGCGTCTAGGCGATCCTCTCACCGGGAAGCACTGGCCGAGTTGAAGCCCAAGTTTGATCTTCCTCTCGCTTACAAAGGGTGCGTTTCAGCTGGGCTTACCTTGATCGCAAACATCTCACGTGTATTGCTTCCAAAGGTGCGGGAACTCGGAGGCTCGATTTACACTAGACTATATGCCGATGGTGGGGCGTTTGGCGTCAAGCACGGGCTTACAGGAAGGTCGGCGACGCACCTCTCGACGCAATCACTATTTAGGAGACGTGCTGGGGGACATGTCCCTCCTCGATGAGTTGCCATCCTTCAACACGTACTTACAGGCGGATGAGGACCAGGTCGTAGCTGCATCCCAGGATTCGTCTGAGTAGGCAAGTCGGGACGTCGTTTACACATGACCTGTCGCTCTGTAAATGTGAACGAAAAGTGCTCTTCCATTTGACTCGGCGTGGCGGCTGCCTTCTCTCGTCGCTGTTACTCCATCTCTAGACGCGCTGTCCTTCTTCTATCTATTCCGTAGTCTTCTTGACTTTGGCCACGACCCGCTTGGGGCCGTTTGCATTCACTTCCTTGGCTGAAATGTCCACCTTGGTCTTGACGATCTGGCTCAGTGCCGTATGGAAGGATGCGTGGTTCACCGACGTCACCTGAATAGACAGGAGGCAGGCAAAACCAGTCAGTTAAAATGCTCCGTCTTCTGGCTGAGACCACTCGCAAGTGCCGTACCACCGTGCTGTATTTCTTCTTGTGCTTGTTGTTGCCGTACTTGCAGGCGCGGAACAGCAACACGTGCTCCCGTCCTCCACCGAGAGCTTGTGAATCTTCTGCTGCGCCTTGGAGTTCGCTTTGGCCACAGGCACTGCAGCAGCAAACGCGTTGGGTTAGGAGGCTACTAGCAGGTCTGTGATTGCACTAGACGCACCGCTCTTGCAGGAGATCGCCACCGAGCCCTTGGAGCTCTGCGTGTTCGCGTAGAACTCGCTCACCTTGGCCAGGAACGTGTCCGTCGTGACCAGCACCATCTTCCCTCGGCAAATGATGTTTAGACGATCTACTTAAGACCTTACAGATCCAAAATGTAATGAATTCAAAATTCAAAAGACTGTGGACGAATGCTACGCCACTACTACTCGACCAACGCCATGTCCAGCAGGTCTCCCGGGTGGAAACGCACACTCGCAAGCGTCTTGGTGTCGTCTGCACAGCGGCGGTGGCTGCTGTCCACGTATCCAACCTTCCGCATGAGCATTCTGACAATACGCATCGTCATGGGCTCGATCAGCGTGCAATCCCTAGCAATCACAACGTGCGGACTTCTACCTGCTGTCCCGCGTCTCCGACACGACGCAGATGCTGAGCCGCTTGTTGGGCTTCTGCGCGTCCGTGTTCGAGTCCTGCACCAGGTCTGCGATCTCTCGCAGCGTCGCGTCCGGCCTGTCGACAGTAGAAACAACAGAGATTTAGGCATAACAACTCGAGAGCCAGCACCAGTATTATATCTTGTGCCGCAGCGCACCACGTGTAGATGTGCAGCTCGTTGGGAATGGGCGAATCATCCAGCGCTTCAAACGCTTCCGCTCTGCATTCGACAGCTCGTATCTAAGTGTTAGCTCTACCGTCCTGGCACCTAATACGCCACTTTGTGTCCTCTCATAACAGCAGATGCTCGTGCCTGTTGTGGGCGCCCGCGCTGAAGAAGACCCGCAGCAGGAACGGGCAGTGCTTCTCGCGGTCGATCGCGCGCTCCATCGCCAACGTGAAAGTGTATCCAAGTTCGTTTCAATTTTACTTAAGCGAGGAGCTTACCTGCTTAAGTTCAGCTCAATTAGCGGTGGCAAGACCAACAAGCGCAAGCAGCGAAGATGGCGGCGCGCAACGTGGTTCGGTTCCTCAAGTCTGCCCAGATCTCCTTCTCCAGCTTCGACCGGCGGGCGACTGGCGCGTGGTGCGTGACGCTCTGACACTTTCAACTCTCGTGATGTGGCACACCATCGATCACTAACCGAAAGCCTCTGCTTTCCATTGTGTGGACAGCGAGTTCTACCGCCAGTTGACGGCGGAGAAGACGCGCAAGGTGAACCCCAAGGCGGACATCTCGTTCGCCTCGACGCTCGTGGGATCAGACCCGACCATCAAGCTGGACTTCAGTATGTACACGGCACAGCGGACATTTTGGAACTGCTTGTGCTTGAGACTAATGCTATTCGTGTGTCGCTGCAGTTAACGGCAAAAGGAGATGATGGAGGTGCCCGGCAAGAATGTGCGCGAGATCTTCGAGCAGCTGGAGTACTTCTGCGCGCAGATTGAGTCGGAGTACGAGAAGGCTGGCAAGCCCATCGAATAGACAAGTTTTCAGTCGACAGCAGCAAGAACGGTAGTCAAGAGGCGATGCTGCTCGGCTTCATTTCGGTCAATTCAGGCAGCGAGCAGATGGTTGTGTGAGACTACTGGACTGGACGTTGAGTGTTTTGCAAGCAAGCTGTAGCAATCCCTTAGATTCGACAGTGGTGTCATCGCGTGGAAGACAACTCTGCATCCCTTGAGCGCATTGTTATCCGAAGTCAGCTGTGTTAAATAGCCTAACATAGTCACTGTTGGTCGATGAGCTCGATTTCCGCTCTCACCCCGTCGTCAAAGTTGGGTTGCTCAGCATATATTTTGAAAGTCTTGGCGCGCTCCGACGAATACTGGAGTAGGTACTCCTTGCATGTACGACTGGGACCTGCGCACATATCACGACCCAACACATTGCATCACAACGAGAAAATCGCAGAACTGTGGAGCAAACGTAGCTGCTCACCGCAGACGCGAGCCACTCGGAGGCTGACATCTTGGTTGTGCACGTCCGTCACGAAGACCAGCGACGTCTCCACCATTTTGCACATTTCACGGGCGCATCGCACCACTGCCAGTCTTGTGTCCGCGTTATAATACAGCACTGCATGGCACCAAGTACACAGCATCCAGTCCACCAGTCATTGGCAATGTCCTCCACGCAGTCTTACAACCCATTCCAACCTTGGAAAGCGTACTGCAGCAGCCCAGCGCCGAAATCCCCGTAGCTCTTGTTGATTGCGTCGCGGATGCTTGCGTAGATGTCCTCCTTCTTCACCGCCAGCTTGCGTGCGCCCGAGGCCTCCACCACCAGGTAGCGCGTCTTCAGCCGCACCATCTTGTCTTGCTTTCAGTATAATATTTTTGTGTACACCTATTGTGTGAGCCCTCTTTTGAGTACACACAAACCGCACAAATCGACTCGACATGAGCGGAGACATCGCGGTGCCCGGTCAGCGCTTGGCGACGGCCGACAGGAAGCTCAAGGCTGGCAGCGGGACGTACGTGCGGGACGGAGACATCTTTTCGTCCATCTATGGCAAATGGGCGGTCGCAGGGGACTCTGTGGAGGTCACACGCGCTGGCAAGACGTTGGCGTCGGCGCAGGTGCTGCGACTAGGAGACGTGGTCATCTGCCGCGTGGTGAAGATCACGTCCAGACAGGTGATGGTGGACATCCTGTGCGTGGGCGACACGGTGCTGAAGGAGGCGTTCCCGGGCACGATTCGCCTGGAGGACGTGCGCAACCACGACATTGACAAGCTCGTGATGGAGGAGGTCTTCTCGCCCAACAAGCTCGTCAAGGCGGCCGTACTGTCGTTCGGCGATACGCGCTCGTACTTCCTGTCGACAGCAAAGCCAGGACTGGGGGTGGTGCGTCAGCCGGCAAAACAGGAAGGCCAGGAGACCGACATGGACACGGATTAGAGGTTAGAAAAAGGAGTAAAATATGCCTCGCGCTATGTGGTGCTACAACGAATTCAAACGGATGGCAGTATCTGCTGTGAATGCGCCTTGCTGGGGTGTTATCTCTGCGATCACTCGTCATCTTCGTCCTCGGAACCTTCCTCTTCGATAATCTCAAAACGAGTGAAAGGCTTCTCCGACGAACTGTTTCGCACAGACTTCCAGTCGTGCGATGCTTGGTTGCTCCCATGGTGAATGGGATCAGCTTCCTCTTCGTCGTCGTCATCAATGATCTCGAAGCGCTTGAAAGATTTGTCTTGCAGAGCCTCAGCTTCATATTCAAGCTCCGCCTTAGCTTCTGTGCGTCGTGGTGAAGTTGCGGCCTGGTTGCTCGCAAGTCCGCCGTTCACTTCGTCGTGTTTGTCCTTGGCCGTCTTCAGAAGCTTTCCCACCTCGCGGTTGTTCGGCTCTAGCCTCAAAGCCTCCTCAAAATCTTGCACGGACTCGGCATATTTTCCTCTCCGGTACCGCGTCATACCGCGACGACTCCACCCCTTCATATAGCTAGGGTCTAGAAGAATCGCGCGCGTAGAGTCTTCTTCTGCTGCCGCAAAGTTCTTGTTGCGCAAATGCACCAAAGCTCGATTGGCATACAGAATTGGATCCGAGTCATCGTAGGCCATACTGCGCGTGTAGTGGAGCGCTGCCATGTCCAGCTCCTGTGCCTTGAAGCAGTCGTTCCCTTTTGCTTCTCGTACGCTGCATACACCTTGCGCGTTTCAGGCTCGAGCGTCTCCAGCTCCACCGACTGGGGAAGCGATTCCAGCTCTTTCTTACGCGCAACAGTACGCCTTTCTCGCTGTTCACGCTGCATCTGCGCCTGCTGACGAGCCATCTCACCCTCGGTATCAATCTCCTCAAGAGCCTTGTCGACGTCGTACTTTTCCCACGATCGAAAGTCGTAGGCTGGGATGGCCTTTGCGGCTTCTTATCGCCACTCATAAACTTCATCTCCGCCCTCAGTAGCGTCGAGTCCGTGGCAATAGAAACCTTTTGTCCTCGCACAGGAGGCAGCTCACGTGCTATAGGCGCCTGCCTCTTTAGCGCTTCGTTCTGGAGATCCATCGCCGCCGTCCAGCTGGTTAGGTCGTCAGTCTCCGTCGTCAGCTCATTAACGGTGGGCCCCGACCGCATGCAAACGATCTTGCTGCGCTCTCGCTCCGGCAGCACCGCCAGAATGCGTTCCTCTGTGGCCTTCTCCAGTTCCGGGTAACGGCCTTCCTTGCCCGAGCGCAGAGTTGCCAGAATGCCTTTCAGCTCGTCCAGGTCCGTACAACTCGCCACAAAGCCGTAGTCCAACATCTCCACATCGATCGTCCTCTTCTTGCGCGTGTGCAGCGAGAAGTAGTCCGCTTCCGGCGTGCTCTTGCCCGCGATGGTCATTTTGCGATATCCCGATCTTCTGGAGTCGCGGCTGTTCCTAGCGTCGCTTAGAGTGATGGTCGTCATGTTGAAGTTATTTATAGCACATTTTGCATCCACCCCGGAAGAAACCAACATGGAGGCGGCGGGAGCTCGAGCCAGCAACTTCGTCGTCGTGGGGATGGCGCCTCCAGCCGCCCCCACGCAAGTGGCCGGTCTGTCGACTGGCAGACAGGAAGACAGGGACGAAGACGTACGTTGACTAGCTACAAGCAAAGATTTTGGCTGGAGTATTGACGTGTTGAAGGTGTGTAGTTCTACGATGCTCAAGAAGACGTCCAAGCAGAAGCGTCCAGGGCCTCCGCAGCTGCCAACCAGCCACCGAGAGGCTCCGAGCTGGAGAACAAGCTCACAGACCCGGGCGACAGCAAGTACATCGTCAAGAACAAGGACACGGGCGAGGTCTTCGATATCCGAGACCTGTCCAGCATGCCCGTGGACTCGTACTCGATCTTCCCCAGCAATTTCGTCGCTCCCCACGAGGAAGAGGTGCGACTGCTCCATGGGATATGCGGTAGACCCAGCAAATAGAGTTAATGAGGGGAGCTTTGCAGTCTGAACAGGGCAAACGGACCAAGACGAGAAGACCCTCGCTCACAAAAATCATCTCCAAGTTCCCCATGAAGTCCAAGTCCAGAGATCCCATAAAGCGGAACCATGTCCCGGTACAGATGAAATGACACTCTCAATTGTGATGCATCGACTCACGTTTTACTTGAAACTAGGTCATGTGTAACAAGAAGGACAAGCGGGATCTGGAAGAGCTGTGTCTGGCGCAAACGCTGTCAAAGCACACAGGAACGATTTGGACAATGAAGTTTAGCCACGATGGCGCTCGACTTGTATCTGGGGGACAAGATGCCATCTTACGAGTTTGGAAGGTCCAGATCAGCTCTGAAGAAGATGCCAAAGCATCAAGAGAGAGTGAAGAGAAGCAAATTCTGGATTCGGAGCCTGAGCGAGCGTACCAGGTGAGCTAATAGCCAATATTGTTCCCTGCAATCAACTCACTTCTGCTTATTGTGGCACTTTCCCATAACTAGGGCCACACCATGCCAATCGTGGATGTCTCGTGGAGTCGCAGCAACTTTATATTATCTGCATCCATGGACAAGGTTTGAAACGCTTATGTATTATTGCGCCATGCTTCTTACGCATGGCTAATGATGATATCAGACGGTTAGGTTGTGGCATATTTCCCGCGAGGATTGCTTGCATGTATTTCATCACCCCGATAGTGTGCCTGCGGTAGACTTCCACCCGAAGGTTTGAAAATTGGTTCAATTGTGGACGACGGTGGCATTGACCAGCAATTGTTTTGCTTTATATGATTATAGGAAGATAGATACTTTTTGTCAGGGTGCTTCGACAACAAAGCGCGAGTCTGGGATATCCCTGACGGCTGCGTAGTTTCATACGTGCAGACACCCGTAATGATTACAGCGGCCAGCTTCAACCCCAGCGGCACACGGGCGATCGTTGGGCTGCTCAACGGCCAGTGCATCTTCTATCAAGTCAACTCTCACCAGCAGATGAACTATTACACGCAGATTGAGTGTCGAAACAGCCGCGGCCCAATGAAAAAGGGACGGAAAGTCACTGGCATTGAGTTCGACCCAGAAGGCAAATACTTCTTGGTTAGCACAAACGATTCTCGCATGAGACTCTTCTCGGTGGACAATTATTCGCGAATATGCAAGTACAAGGGGCTGGTAAATGGCCATCTTCAAATCAAAGGGCGGTTCAGGTACGAAATGACATTGATAAGCTCCTTCGTCAGCAGTGTTGCTGATTTTAGATGCCTTCCAGCCAGGACGGAGACTTTGTGATTTGCGGGTCTGAGAATGGCTCAGTTTACGTGTGGAACAAAGCGAGGTAAAGTTTCTGCTCGGCGAAAGATGCGATTTCCACAAGAGTAACCTCATCTTTTGCTGCCTCATTAGATACCTTCGATCCATGAGCATTGTCAAGAGTAGCAAGCAGGACCGTAATTCGTCCTACGAATTTTTCACCGGTGCGTGAACAAGTAACCATGGATTTTATTCGTTGGTGGTGCTAATGAATTTTGCATAGCTGCTGACCCTCCGAACGGCATTGTCACGGTTGCCTTATTCGCCCCTGCGAGTACCTTCGCCATGGTAAAGTCCAAACTTGAGGCGAGCGACGATGTGAACACAAATGCGTGCACGGGATTGATCGTCAGCGCAAGTTACGATGGATGCATCAAGTTTTTCGAGCGGTCCGCGAAGTCTGTTTGAGCGAGGAATTGCGTCGTCAATTTCTGATGACGAGGTTTTCCTTGGTCGACAACGAGGCTTGCACGATAATCGTGCCAACGCACAAGTATGATAGAGGCGCTTGTACGGCTTCACGGATCGTGTAAAATATTCATAGACCCACGGATCAAAATCGTTTGCTTTGGGCTACAGGCGTTGGTCATGCAGGATGGTCTATCACCGCTCTTGGACTATTCGTTTATTGCTCAGCGTAAATGGTAGGGTCAGCTCTCAACAGTTGATCCTGCTTCCCCATGGCTGAAATCAGGCTCCGCACGAACGACTCGATGTCATTGTGCGTAGCCTCCACAGTCTCAAGAACTTCCTTGTGGCAAGCACCGGCACCCTTCTCCCCAGGGAACAGGGCTTTGTTGGTAATCACTGACAGTCCTATGGTTTTCAATCCACAGTGAGCCGCCACGATAACTTCCGGCACTGTGCTCATACCCACGGCGTCGCAGCCCACCAGCCCCAGGAAACGGCACTCGGTCGGCGTCTCGTACGTAGGTCCGGTGACGAAGCCGTAGACGCCTCGTCGGATCTTGTGGCCCAGGCCCTGCTTCTCCGCGATGTCCAAGGCCAGGTCCTGCAGTTTCTTGTCGTAGCAGTTGGACAGCGGCGTGAACCGACTGCCGAATCTCGAGTCGTTGGGGCCGATCAGCGGGTGCTGGCCCGACAGCCCCGGCATGTTCAGGTGGTCGTTCAGGATCATGAGGTCACCCACGTTGAAGTCGGCGTTCAGACCTCCTGCGGCGTTGGTCACCAGCAGGTACTTGATGCCCAGCAAGTACATGACTCGAATGGGCAGCGCCGTCTCGCGCATCGCGTAGCCTTCGTAGCAGTGGAAGCGGCCGCGCATGCACACCACGCGCACGCCGTCCAGGTCGCCGAACACCAGTTCTCCGGCGTGGCCCTCAACCGTCGAGCGCGGAAACTGCGGGATGTCCTCGTACTTGATCACCTCCTGGTTGGCCAGGCAGTTGCTGAGGCCGCCCAGGCCGGAGCCGCACACGACGCCGATGAGTGGCCTCGTGGTCACGCGCTCCTGCAAAAAGTCGTTGATGACGTCGATGCGCTCGCGCGAGGTGGTTTCAACGGTCTGGGCACCTTCGTCAGCATCACCAGTGCCGGCAACCGAATTGTTGCTGACGGCCGTGCCGCGAGGACTCGAGATGTCGGCAGCGTCGTGTGCCGTGGGTGTCGCCGACTGCGGCGGTTGAGCCGATGCCGATGCATTCATGTCGTTCATCATGGTGGTTGATGTCGTTGTGGACGCTCGTGGACGGAACGCGGCGACTACCGGGAGCCCTGCTGGAAGCGAAGCAATGCGATGCTTACCTTGAGTGGCGTGCAGATCAGGAGTGAAATAGCAACGCGACTGACGTACGAACAAACTGGTTTTCTACAGGGTTTACAGAGAACTAGTACAACGATCCATTTCCGCGGTGAGTTATCAGCGGTATCAACTGCCGAGAAGGCCTACCTGCTGCTCTAGCGTTGTGCACTCAATGCAAGCCTGCTTCCACGATGCTTAGCGCTCATAATCTCCGGCACGTATATTACCGATAACTTATTAGGATTTCAGTGCTCTACGCGCGGTGCTGGCTGCCGATCGCGGAAATGAGGTTCCGCACGTACGACTCGATGTGGTGCTGCGTGGCCTTGACAGTGTCAAGGACCTCGTCGTGGGAAGCTGCTTCGCGCTCCTCGCCGGGGAACAGAGCCTTGTTGGTGATCAGAGACAACCCGACCACCTTGACGCCGCAGTGGGCAGCCACGATAACTTCCGGCACTGTGCTCATACCCACGGCGTCGCAGCCCACCAGCCTCAGGAAACGGCACTCGGTCGGCGTCTCGTACGTAGGTCCGGTGACGAAGCCGTAGACGCCTCGTCGGATCTTGTGGCCCAGGCCCTGCTTCTCCGCGATGTCCAAGGCCAGGTCCTGCAGTTTCTTGTCGTAGCAGTTGGACAGCGGCGTGAACCGACTGCCGAATCTCGAGTCGTTGGGGCCGATCAGCGGGTGCTGGCCCGACAGCCCCGGCATGTTCAGGTGGTCGTTCAGGATCATGAGGTCACCCACGTTGAAGTCGGCGTTCAGACCGCCCGCGGCGTTGGTCACCAGCAGGTACTTGATGCCCAGCAAGTACATGACTCGAATGGGCAGCGCCGTCTCGCGCATCGCGTAGCCTTCGTAGCAGTGGAAGCGGCCGCGCATGCACACCACGCGCACGCCGTCCAGGTCGCCGAACACCAGTTCTCCGGCGTGGCCCTCAACCGTCGAGCGCGGAAACTGCGGGATGTCCTCGTACTTGATCACCTCCTGGTTGGCTAGGCAGTTGCTGAGGCCGCCCAGGCCGGAGCCGCACACGACGCCGATGAGCGGCCTCGTGGTCACGCGCTCCTGCAAAAGTCGTTGATGACGTCGATGCGCTCGCGAGGCAGCGTCTCGTCGGCCATTTGGCCCGTCGAGATGCGGCGCACGTGGGTGGCGTGGGTCTTGTCGTCTCTGGCGGCGGCGAGCGCGGCGACAGTGCTGGTCGCGGCCGTACCGCGAGGGCTGAGGCCGTCCACGCTGTGGCTGTGGTGCTGGCGGGTCGTCTTGAGGTCGTTCATCATGGTGCTGGCGGGCTTGGCAGGCGGTGGCAGGGTGCGTCCGAGGCAGCACGTTGAAGAGTGGCGACTCCGCCCTCCAGAACGCGCGGAAAATAGCTCTGCAGCAGCGCATATGCGGCAAGGCAAGCGTCCACGTCCGCGCGCGTCAGGGCGCTGAAGTTGAATGTGAGTGAAACGGCCCTATTCCGCGCCCAAATCGCATTCACGCGCGCATTCAAATCCGTTTGACAAGTCGCGGAGGCTCTCGGGCTTTGCCTGCTGGAAGAGGAGCCTCGCCCTCGCCCCCACTTGGACGGCGCCGACGCTGCTTGTGGTTGGAGAAGGCCCTGCGTGCCTTGCTCTGCCTTCTCGCGCTGGGGCTTGGCGACCTTGCTCTGCCTTCTCGCCGCGAGGCTTGTCACACTTGGATACCAGGCAAATCGCTTGAAGATCGACGGCAACAAGCTCGTCTACAACCGTGTGTTGAGCGCGAGCGGTTGCCGGGCGACGCTGCTCACAGCGAGCTGTTACAGCAGCGAGAGCTACACCTGCAAGCACATGCTTTTTTTTAGCGACACACGTCGGAACGACCTTGCTGCAGACCAAGCTGCCGATGCTTGTCGGCCACGGGCGATCTTGCCTCCTCGGGAAATGGCTTCGGTCTCGCACCGGACTTGCCGCGTTGAAAGCGCGTTTCTCTGCTGGTCGTGCCGTTGTTTTGCGGGGCCCTCGCGTTGGCTATCTCATGCCGCGAGCCTGAGAAGCGGGCTTCGTGAACTAGCCTACCTTACCTGACCATCCATGGCTGAAGACTGCCGTAGTCATGTAGGGCGCTGGAGATGGCGAGCAAGGATAGCGCTGTATATGTTCGTCTGGCTTACTGCGGTGAAGAACAGGCTCTGTGTATTTCCGTCAGCTTCGTTGCTGAGATCCTTCAGCTAGCTGTTGAGATCGAACCACCATTGGTTTGGCCATCCACGGCAGATGTACTACAACTCCGGAGCGGTGCTCGCTTCGCCAGGGGATAGCAAAATAAAAAATGGCCGTGGCTGCTTATAAAGCCCCACGTCTCCTGCATGTTTCCAAGTGACGTCCTGCTGGGCGTAGCTCGGAAGCAAGTTGCCTGCTTCTTGCCTCGCTCCATATTGAAGCCATGTGGCCATTTCTGCCAATCCCGTGCGACTCGAGAATCCACTTGCCATCCTTGCGCCGAAAGTCTCACAACTTGCTGCTGCTTGCCCGTCGCCCCCGCCTTCTGCTTGGCCCCGCCCGCCTCCACGATGATGAACATCTTCTCGCGCAAGAACAAGCTGGAGGACGAGCTGTTCAACATGAAGTTCACGGCCAAGACGCTGCTGCGCAACGCCAAGAAGTGCGAGAAGAGCCAGGCGGCGCAGAAGCTCAAGCTCAAGAAGGCCATCGAGCAGGGCAACATGGAGGGCGCCAAGATCTACGCGCAGAACGTGATCCGCGAGAAGAACCAGGCGCTGAGCTATCTGCAGCTGGCCTCGCGCATGGACGCCGTGGCGGCGCGCGTACAGACGGCCATCAGCATGGGCCAGCTCAAGGCCAACATGAGCGGCGTGGTCACGGGCATGGACACGGTGATGGCCTCGATGAACGTCGAGAAGATCTCGCAGACCATGGATCAGTTCGAGAAGCACTTTGAAGACATGGACGTCCGCGCCGCCTACATGGAAGGCGCCATGAGCAGCGGCACGTCGCTCTCGACGCCCGCCGACCAGGTGGACGACCTCATTCAGATGGTCGCGGACGAGAACGGCCTCAAGGTCGCCGGCCAGCTCGACTCGGCCGGGCTCGTGGGCACCGAGCTGCCGGCCACGTCCGAGGCGGCCAGGGAGAAGAAGTCGCAGGACGACCTGTCCATGCGGCTCGCGGCGCTGAGGAAGTAGTAGATGGCGGAGAGAACTCGCCGCCGCATGAACTGCATTGCCATGTAAACGTATATTGCTTGTCGAGCATGTTCATGTTCATGTTCATGTTCATGCTGTCGGAGACCTTGCGCGGCCAATCGCTGCTCGCTAGTCGCGCCCATGACCACGCTGACGCTTGCCGGCCAGCCACTGGCTAATCAGACTGTCGGACGTCTTTGGCAAAACACTCTCGGACCTGCCGGACTTGGGGCATGGTGCACTTCAGCGGGCGGCTGCGCGCCAACGCGTACGCCGAGTGGCGCGGCGAGTACGTGGACTACGAGGGCCTCAAGCGGCTGCTGGAGCGCCAGCGACAGGTCGATCTGGCGGTCGCGGCGGCGGCGGCGGCCAGCACGTCGCTGGACGTGGAGCTGGGCGACGACATGGAGGCCAACGCGCTGCGCGAGCACAAGTGGCGCCCCATGGACATGAGCTCCGGCGGCAAGCGGCTGGCCAAGAGCCTCGGCAGTAAGCTCGCGTTCCTCAAGCTGCCGACGGGCTCGCCAGTCTCCAGTGCGTCCGAGCAGCTGCAGTCGCTGCTGTCCACCCCGTGGCCTTCGAAGAGGCGCTGGAGCACGAGTACCTCAAGGTGGAGAACGCATACACGCGCCACGCAGCGCAGCTAGAGGAGCAGCTGGACCATCTGCAAGCGCAGTACCGCCAGGACGCCTCTGACAGCGCCCAGGAATCGCTCAAGAACTCGCTTGTTGAGCTGCACCGACTCCTGAACCTGCTGCACAACTTTGCACTGCTGAATTACACGGGCTTTATCAAGATTTTGAAGCGCTATGACAAGATTGCCAGCTTCCCGGCAGACCAGCGAGAGGAAGAGAAAGCCAAGCTGCAGACTTTCGAATTTGCCAAGGCGGAACGCTGCTCCGCCATGATTAAGCGGCTGGAAACGTCGTTCGCCAATTGGTATTGCGACGGCAACACGACGGTGGCAGTCGCGACGCTCATGACCAAAAAGGAGGACTTTGTCAACTGGGGACACATCTACCTGGGCATCAAGGCCGGATCCTGTCTGATCCTGTTGATTTGGGTGTGCTGGGACTCGCTCGTGGTGCCTACTTTCCACAATGGCCGTGAAAACCACCTTATTGACCTGGTACGCACTCGAGCTTACCCTGTGTATCGAGGCATCGGCTGTCTTCTGCTGCTACACTGGTTGGTCGGCGTATCGCTCTATGTGTGGCGCACTGCGCGGATCAACTACCGCTACATCTTCGAGTTGAATCCACGCCACGCGCATTCGTACCCGCAGGTGTTCAGCGATGCCACAAACATGACCATCGTATTCCTCGCGAATGTGCTGCTCTACTACAAGGTTGTGAACGGGTATTTTCCAGAGGAGTTGCTGCATCGAGGCTACTACCCGCTAGCGCTGTTCGTCTACACCTTTTACTTTTACGCCATTCGTCCGTGGGGTCAGCAGCTAGGCATGCTGCGGACAATTTGGGAAGTGGTGTGGTCGCCCTTGTATGCGGTGTCGTTCTTTCACACTTTTGTTGGAGATTACCTCACGAGCACCGTCAAGGTCACGCAGGATATCAGTTGGTCTGTGTGCTTTTTCGCTACGAAGGAGTTTCTGCGCAAGGATGTTATTCCGCCTGGCTTTGACGTGCATGCAATGGTCGACCCAATTGAAGACGAGCTGCCAACCTGCGCCAACAACGTGTACTATGTGAACATTGTGGTCCCGCTGGTGTGCGCGCTTCCGTTGTGGTGGCGCTTCCTCCAAAACCTGCGCCGCGTGTACGACACGAAAACGTGGTGGCCACATCTGCCGAACGCCTTTAAGTACGCGCTGACGCAGGTCGTCGTGCTCTTCGGACTGTTCCACCCGCTCCACAACGACAACAGCGAGGAGAATGCGCTGCAAGTGCGCATGTTTGTGGTCGCGTGGCTGTTCCTGTTCACTGCTAGCTCGCTCTACACGTGGGTTTGGGACGTGACGATGGACTGGGGCCTTGGTCGGCCAGAGTACAAGTTCCTGGGCGATTCGCAAATGTTCAGCCGCAAGTGGGTCTACTACGCCGCGATCGTGTCGGATCTCTTTTGCGCTTTGCGTGGACGCTTACGCTGATCCCTCCGCGCGGCGCTGCCCGCTGGTTGCCGCTGTACTTGCAGCCGTTTACGATGGTACTGGAGCTGTTTCGTCGTACATTCTGGAGCTTCTTCCGCTTGGAGAACGAGCATCTGCGCAACACGCAGGGCTTCCGTCGCGTGGACTTTATCCCGCTGCATTACGACCACGGAGTGGGCGACGCCGAAGACAAGGCCAACGAGGAGGTGGAGCAGCTCGACTTTCGGGTCTTCACGCTGAAGATCCTGGCCGTGCTCTTCACAGTGCTCGGCCTCAGCGTCATTGCCATCGTCATCGAGCGGTAAGCGAGCGATAGCCGACCTACACGTAATACAAGACCATGGAGTTGCTAGTCGACAGCCACAGGAAACATCACGGGCTTAGCATACCAAAGGGCATTAATTAGAGTTTAATGCGCCGATCAAAGAGGGCGAGAACACCGACAGGAGTCTTTCTCTCTAACGCGAGGACATCGCACACACGCGCTTAGAACTTGACCTCCTTGAGGCCCCACTTGATGTAGCAGAACGTGGGGGCGAGGGCGCCCTCCGGGTAGTAGGCGTAGGCGAGGCCGGCCTCCGAGTCGCAGGCCTTGAACATGTAGAACTGCAGCTCCTTGAACATGGACACGAGGAACTTGACGGCCTCCTGGGCGTCGCCCTTGAACTGCGCGAGCGTCTCGTCGCTGGCGTCCGAGGACTTGAGGTGCTTCATGACCTTGCGGAAGTACGACTTGAGGTACGTCTTGAGCTCGGCCTTGGTGTCGAAGCCCGTCTCCACGTAGCCGAAGCCCACCGAGTCGTCGATCACGTTGTTGACCGTCTCCACCGAGTCGTCCAGCTGCTCCTCATCGCCGCCGAAGGCGTTGCCGCAGCCCACGTCCACGTTGTCCGAGCCCTTGGCCACGGTCCGCGACTCGACCTGGAACATGCCCGAGACCTCGTTTCCCTCGGCGTCCTTGCACGGCACCACCTTGAACGAGTCCGACATGACCTCGTCCTCCGTGAAGATATCCTGCCACACCAACATGATGACTGCGAAAGAGTTTGCTGTGCTTGCTTGCTTTGCCTGGCTCGAGACCGAAGAGCGACTGACCGCGCGCAGGGTGTCTGTTCCAAAACGAATGGAGGCGTGAGGGGGATTCAGCGGCTTACAAAGACCAAGATGTAGGTGGTGACTTGCGGTTTGTATGCAAATGGAGCGAACATTGTCGTCCGGTATGTAGCCATTTCCGTCCATTTCGTATCCATGTACGTCGACAGCGAGTTTCCGCCGCTGCCTTGGATGTCCTGCCCCATGTTTGCCTTTGGCCACGGCGGCTATCCGACGACTGCATTGCATCAATGTCTGTCTACTCGACGGCTGGACGGCTGGAAGGTCGTCGTGTTGGCAAGTGTTGATTCACCAGATGCTCTGCAAAGGGCCCCAAAAACTGACCATCTTCCGAAGCCATTTGGCCACGAGAGTGGAGATCGTCGACGAGCCCCCAACACGGATCGATCGGTGTGTCCGTCGCCCGGAGCACAAGCTCTTTGCGGCGCCCCGCCGCCCCCGCCCCCGCCGCTCCGGAGCAAGTCTCTGAGCGACACTGAGCGGGCACGTCGGCCAGACCGCGGGAAACCTGTGGCGGAACATCTGCCAATCACACGGCTGCGTCGCGCCCTGTCAACTTCGAGCAGGCCCGTATACAGGTTGCTTGTGTAGGAGTACCCCATGTAGCCAAGCCTAACATGCATACATATTGAAACAACGAGGTATGCCGTACCGGAGGTCTGGAATCCTTTGATTTCGTATAACAGACACTCGTTTTCCTGCGATTGCATTCGCTGAAATTCTGTTTTGCGCCGCTTTCATTGGTCATAAATCGGATTACGCGTGCAGTCGCCTGTAGCATGTCGGCCCTGCTTTTCCGGGCATGGACCTCGCCGCGGTAGACGCCGAATTGCCACGAACGAGTCACGGCTCCGAGCGCCGTGCAGGAGGAGCCCGGTTGCTGGAGAACGCTCTAGCCGCATCGTGTGTGCCGTGCTGCCAGCGTCCTCCATTGAGTCGACCCCAAGCAGTGCGCAGTGTTCCCAGTTTTTGGCGTCCACCATGTCCAAGGCGCCCAAGACCAAGAAGGCCGCGCTCCACTACCAGCCCTACCAGGCCATCAGCGTACGTACGGCCTACGACGTATCGAAGGACATGCATCTGTGTGTGCGTGTATGTGTGGATAGCTGACCTCGTTGTGCTCGCGCAGATGACCGAGGGCGAGGAGCAGGCCATGGACCTCAACATGACGGAGCTGCCGCTGCACCTGGACCCCGTGCTCACGTAAGACGCTCAGATCGCCCACTGCAGAATAGCGGCCGTGTACTGACTGCAGTTTGGCTTTTGTTTCGCGACGTCCAGCGGCCTGTCGTCGGCCATGAGCCGCAACTTGTGGGACGACTGGAACGAGAGCGACGCCAACTTTGGCATGAAGTTCGACATGCTCACGGACGAGGTCAGTACAGCTAGCACGGCCAGCTCCACGGCCAGCCCCAACCCGAGCTACCACGTCTCGGGCCAGCAGAGCATGGCCATGAACGCAACCGACACGCAGACCTCGCATGCTGTTGGCAGCTACACCCACATGCCGCCAGCCTACGAGCAGCACCAAAACACCCCACCAAATGGGATGCATAGAGACCCCGAAACGCCGAACCGTGCAGATTTACACAAGCCGCGAGCAAACGTCCAGCGATCGCTGAGCGAGGACATCGTGAGCATGCTGGACGACGGTAGTGAAGGAACGTTTGGCAAGCAAATGGATTCCGAGCACCAGCGACGCGACATGGCCATGCACAGCATGATGTTTAACCCCGCCGCGGGTGCGCCTAATATGATGGGATTCCAGCAGCAACAGCAACAGATGCAAATGCACCCAGCCCAAATGCAGCAGTTCCAGCAACAACAAATGCAAATGATACAGATGCAGCAGCAATTCCACCAGCAGCAACTCCAGCAATCCAGCTGGATGAATACTGGTAACAATAACGATGGGAAGCAGAACAACACAACGCCGGTGTCATCCGCGCCCAGCAACCCCGGCAACGAACCAGTTCATCGCCGTCAGACTACTCCCACGGCTTTGGAGATCGCTATTGCCGAAGGAGCGACTTCGTTGACTGCCATGCCGCACCCTGCGACCGAGCAAACAGGAAACCCTGCGACCCCATCGCCTCTCGCTCCAAAGACCCCCGCTACCCCTATTGCAAGAGGCACCTCTAAGGCTGCTGCCGCCAGTTCGACCAAGGTCAAGTCTGGTACCAAGCCTGCTGCATCCCCAGCTGCTGGAAACGCAAACAAAAACAAAAGTGGGAACACTATCGACGCGAATGCCCAGACGAATGGCTTCGGAGCGCAAGGAATGATGATGCCAGGCTTCATGATGTATCCGATGCCAATGATGGGCCCGCAGGGGATGAACATGATGCCCATGGGGATGCCAATGGGCTCCATGCCAATGGGAATGAACGGTATGAATGGTATGCAAATGCCGATGCAGATGCAATTGCAGTTGCAACTGCAAATGGCACAACTAGCTCAAATGAGCGGCATGAGCGGCATGCAAATGCCCATGGGGCTTCCTGGTATGCCGATGGGAATGCCGATGAACATGAATGGCATGCAGCAGCAAGTCAACCCTCAGAGCGGGATGTCTGGAGACGTTGAGATGACCGCAGCAACGCCATCTTTTCCATCAGGTATGCCTGCTCCAGGAATGCCAGTACTTAAGCCTGCTAGAGCTTTGCAGCCTAAGGCTGCGCCCGGACGTCCAGGATTTGTCAACATTGCGAGGAAGCCTGAAGAGCCCGAAGTGAGCAGCATTTTAAAGTCACTGATGGACGAGGAGGCCAAAAAGAAGGAGAAGAAGCTCGAGCGCAACCGCGACTCTGCCCGTGAGAGCCGCAGGAAGCAACAGACGTACGTGGAAACCCTGGAGAATGGCATCAAGCGCTTGCAAATTAATCGCGACTTAGTGCGGTCCTACCGATGGGGAGTGAGTGGCCCAGGCTTTGGCCCCCTACCCTGTCCAAACTCGCCGCAGATGTTTGACTGGAAGAATCGTGTTGAGGTGGTTACTGGTCGTACAGAAGCTTTCGCGAATCTGCAAAACCCTGCCAGCTTCCAATCGCTCATGCGCCTGAATCGACAGCGGCGGACGTTGGCTATGATGCATGACGAGCGCGAGCTCGCCGTATGGAAAAGTTTTGTGTTCATCGGACGACAACTAGACGCAATGCGTACGCGCGTGTTGCAGGTGCAGATGCTCCGGACGTTCTCGAGTAACCCGCTAGCGATGGAGCTGGATGCGAGACTGCAGCTGACTGCGGATCAAAAGCTGCAGCTCCAGTGCCACGCACAGCAAATGTTCAACGAAGAAGTTGTGCAGCTCACGGCCCTGTTCAAGGTGTTCTTTGCGCTCCGCAACGAAGCCGTGCGTCTGAACATGCTGTCTCCGTCGCTGGAGCGCTACTTCCGTGAAACATGCTCGTTTGACCAGCTGCAGAGGTTGCTGCAGTGGACGGAGAATCAGCGAACTGTCATCGAGACGGAGCTGTCCCTCGATGCAATTTAGGCAAAGTAAGGTAATGATTCGGATATGAATGTAATGTGGACGATATGTGGTTGTACCAACGGAAGAAACCACGTCGTACATGAGCTCCTCGAGTAAGATATACTGATGTTTATATTGTTTTCACCTGCAAGCATGGTACTGCTCAGCTTCTCCGACACCGCGCTGTATCTGACGCAGTTCGCACAGCAGCTCCTCTGCTGTGGGCCGCACCTCCGGCTGAAAAGCTTGGCATCGAAACATCAACAGCCGAATTGGCGTTGGTGCCTCTCCATCTTCCGACGGGTTATCCTGCCCCGCGTTGTTTAACATCGGGACCTCCGTGTCATCCATAACGCTGTGCTCAGCCGAAGAGCACTCGTACGAAGTCAGCTGAGCGAGCAAGATACCGAACGAATAGATGTCGGCCTTTTGCGTGTATTGCCGACCGTCGAGGACTTCTGGGGCTGTCCACACGCTCATGTCCATCGGAATTTCAGAGCTGGTAGATCTGCCACCTTCAGATAATTTGGAAGCAGCGTCGTCAGGGGATGAGGCGGTGCTGCTTTGCTTGTGGGAAGACGACCAACGTCGCAGCGCGCTGCAGCAGGTCAAGTCGCCCAGTTTCACGTTCCAATCTCTGTCCAGGAACACTTTGCGGGAGCTGAGATTGCCGTGGAAGAGCGGCGGCGAAAACGAGTGCAAGTACTGCACTGCCTGCGCGACATCCATCGCGATCGACAACTTGCTTTTGTATGCCGCTGAAGATTTACACCAACTCCAAAGTTCAGAGACTGTGGTCTCTCCACTGGTATCGTCGCTATTGTAGTAGTTGTCGCCATGTCCTTGCCAGCTGACCCCTTTGCGTAATTGTTTGGCCTGAGTAAACCGCTGGTTCATGTCTTGCTGCTTCTGCTGCAACAATCGTTTGTGCTCCTGAACGAACGTATTAAGATCTCCCTTGTCCATGAACTCCACTGCAAGCGCAAGACTTTTGAACTTATTTGCGCTTGAGTGCTCCGGGACAGCACTGAACTCACTAAATCCATGAAAGGCAACGATCTGCGGATGCGACAACGTGGCGTACAGACGAATTTCCTCGACAAAACTCCACATTTCGCTACTCCGCAGTCCACCCTTGGCCTCAATCCGATTAGCAGCACTCAGACATTTCAACACGATCGCCTTCCGGTGGTATTCCGCTTTCAGATAGACAAACGGCGACACACTTTCTCCAGAGTCTTCATCAGAGGAAAATAGGCGCGTCTTTCGCTGGATCAGGCCTGCGTCAATACGAGAGCGCTTGATTTCACGCTGAAGGTAGACAAGGGGACTGGTCGACTTGGTAGGAGAGTCACCACTTCCATCCTGTTCGCTTTCAGGCTGCTCGATATCTTCATGGACCGTTGCCAGCGGGTCCGATGCGAGCAAGTGGAGGACTTCGTCATCCGGAGGCAAATTTCCAGTGTCGTCCCAAAAGTTCTTTGGCCTTCCACTTGCTGTCTTTGATAGAGTTGGCTGGTTGCTCTTGGCTTTTGATAAACCACGGGCTTTACGACGCAGACACAAGCAAAAGCATTCACGCCCATCAAGATTGCGAATCCTGCCAGCAAAGCTGCTGCACCGATAAGAAACCACGAACGCCGCTGATCGAATGTCTCTTTCAGTGCAATCCGCGCCTCCTCTTGACTGGAAGAGGCTGTCTTCCCCACAAGGAACTCGACGTGGAGCCACTTGACGCAGAAATAATCACCTCGTGGTACTTCGCTGCGAACTCGCTGTCGGACAGCACACACAACATGGTGTCCACGACATAACGCGGGTTGGCGTTGGAGTCGGAACAACTAAGCGTGGAAGTGGTCGACACGTCCCATGACTTTAACTGCTCAAACATGTCGGCGTCAGTCTGACGCACTTCGAACTCCTCCAGCACGCTCTGGGTTGCTGTAGCGCCGCTGTCAACTGTTTGGAGACGCCGGGCCTCTTTCGGCGTGACAATTGAAGTGGTCGAGGTGGCTGCTGACGATCTTGCTGTAGCAATCAGCGTCAGCATCGTGAGCGAGTCGGGGAAAATGACGCCTCTGACGGTTGTGATGGGGTTGTTGGAAAAGTTGAGCGTTGTCACTGTGCTTGGGAAGGAAAAGTTTTCCAGAGACGCAACGCTCGAGTCAGCTAGCTCTCTATCAGTAAAAACACAATACGGAATGGTTGGAATGTACTCGTAGTGGACTCAAACACAGCACCAACGCCTTACAGCTGCAGCAGCTTTGATGGGAGAGTCACATTGTTCAGCGAGCCGATTGAGTTGCCGGACAAATTCCTGTTGAGGTAGAGCAAGCCTGTTAGTCCCCGCAAACCCAGTCACTGGAACGTCTAACAAACCTACAGATACTGCAGCGAGTCTGAAAACTGAACGCCATCGATGTCTCCAAGATCGTTGTTTGCGAGATCCCTACAAGAAAGAAAATAACTGGGTGAGCAAGCAACTGCATCAAGCTGCGACGCATCTTCGCGTACAGAATTGTGAGGGTGCTGGGGAACTCAAAGTCCGAGAGCGTCGGGATGCTGTTGTTGGTCAAGTACCTGCACCAACACAAAGGTCCTGTCTGTCAGGTTGCAGCATTTCTTCTAACTCTAAAGCCAACTTCGTCTCGTACAGCTCGGAAATATTGTTGTCCGTCGAGAATGCTCGAAGATTGTTGTTGTCCAGCCTTCTACTCCACACAACACCAGCTCATGGTCAACAGACACGCACAACTAGAGGAGAGGTGCCAATCAGGACCCACACGACGTCTATCGACGGCAGACTTGTGACTGCCTCAATGCTGCGTTTGCGCAGGTCCAGCGTCCGCCGTCCAGACGAGCTGGTGGCGACTTTGACCGTCGTGGACGTGCAGGAGGACGCCGCTGTGACCTGCACCGAGTTGCTGTTGCTGCTGCTGCTCTTGGAGTTCTTGGTGCTGTTGGACGAGGAGCTGCCGAAGACGGAGACAGTCGTGACGTTGGGACACGAGCTGTCCTCTACCTCGCCCACGTCCACGGCCTCGCAGACCGCCACCAGCAGCGCCGCGGCCAGCAGCACGCACCGGAGCATGGCGAATAAAACCTTCGAATGAACATGCTCCGTCTCGATTGTCCACGTGGACAGGCCAAAGTTGTGCAATAATATCGTCTTATCTAATGTGCTTCTTCTGGGCGCCGATGGCTCGCTGCTGACTCCACTCGGCCAGTAGCGCCTCCTTCTCGACGCGCTTGCGCTCTGCACTCGCCGTCTTCTCGCTCTCAGCCTGCAGCACCAGCTTGGAGATGAAGTAGGCCGACTCGGCCTGGTCCAACGCACGGCGGTCCTTCTTGAGCGCCACTTTGGCGGCCACTTGGTCGTTCAGTCGCTGGTTGAGCTTCTGCTTCTCGGCTCGTCGGACGTCGTCGCTGACCTCGCGCCCCAGCGGCAGGATTTTGATGTCTCGGTAGCTGCATTGGTCCTTGTCCGTCGCTGCCTTGTGGCGAGCGCGACGCTTCTCCTCGATCTGGTTGTTGAGGAAAGCGTTGAGCTCCCGACGCGACACGGCCTGCTCTGCTCGCTCTTGTAGGTCGCGGATCTGCACGACTCGCTGCCGAGTGGCGATCATCTCGCCGTGCTCGACATCAAGACGCTTCATAAGCTCGATCGAGGCCGTCTCGCGCTCGAACGCCTCCTGCATGACTTGGGCGACTTTCGGACGCGGTTTGAGCACCTCGCGAGTCTCTGGGATCAGGAAGCGCGGCAAAATCGGAACGCCGTTGAGCGGCAGCGTCTCGATGCTGTTGCTGTTTCCGCCGTGTCCGTGTTTGTGTCTGCGGTGACGATGTTTCTTGATCTTCTCTTTGTTGCTTATATTGGCGTCGCCACCACCGCCACCGTACCGATCGCCAAGATGAGGCGGTTCAAAATGGACCAAAGCTTTTAGCTGCACAGTTTTCGCTTCGGATTGAAACACGCTGCCCACGGAAGTTGACCGCTGCAGTGCTGCGCTCTCACCATTGGCGTGCGTTGTTGCTGCATCAAGCAGCAGCGTCTTCCTCTTCAAGTTGTCGACCGTTCCTCCAGGACCAGTCTTTTTGAAAACTGCGGACGACGGTGCAGATTCCTGTTGCCCTCGATTAGCGAGCGCGCGAATCAAACTTTGGTCAAAGGAGAACGAGAGCGCCTTGCCATCGAGAAAAAGCTCCCGACTCCTGGAAGTGCCAGATTGCCTGCACCCGCATTGCCCTGCAGCTTCTTCCCCAGGTACACCAACATGGCGTCAAGTGCGCGTCGTGTTTGGTCGTGGCCAAGTGAGGCTTCACTGCCCAGCGCAGCCATATTGACCTCGGAAGTCACTGTGAGCGGGGCTGGAGGTTGTTGATTTCGCCAAACGATTCCATACGCTGAAGTGTAGCGATCCGCGAGCAGGAAAACTGGTTCTGCAGACAGTGTCGACGTCTGGGCCTTGTAGAAGCCAAACTTACCGAACTGCTGTAGGGATACGCCCTTGTGCTGCGTCAGTTGTCGAGCCACGTGCCGACCAAGAGCTTGCCACACGCTTCCCACTGAGGCGCCTAGCAACACCTCAAACTCAAACTTGGACGACCGAAGCTCATGAACACACTCAGCCAAGACATCGCCCATCGGAACTTGCTCCAGAAATGACCTCCAACACACTAACAGCGAACGACAGCGCAAAGCAAATGACAACTCCGAGCCCATTACAATTATACCAGAATATGCCCCTCGACTATTCCTGTCAGGATCGACTCGGATGCGGCAGCAGAGCAAGAGTTCGCTGTTGGCGATCGAGAGAATACGCGAGCACGTGACCACCAAAAGTGCAAGCTAGGAGCGTGCTGCTGTCAGCCGAGCACAGCCCTGTGAACATTCGCTTGGCTCCGTCTGCGTGAGCCTCTGCGAGAGGCGACATTGTTTTGGCATCCCAAACTTTGACTGTGCCGTCTTTCGAGGCAGTCACAGGAAGCATTGGCAGCACATTGGGCTCCGTCTCCACCGTATCTATACCTGCATTGAGGGTAGGAAACAGCACGCGGTTGCGTCCTGCTGGTGGCCTGGGAACTCTGCGAGCTGCTTGCCTGTCCGTCGATCCCAAACGCGTGCTTCGCAGCCCACGCCGTTAAACCCTTTGCTGGAGGTGAGCAGGTACGTACTATCATCTTCGCTGCCACACGCTGCAATGCTCAGTGGGAAATACACGAACCCACGCAGCGTCTGCGCTGGGACCCGCAACGGCGTGCGAGGGTCCCACAGCTTCACGCTCAAGTCTTCACTTCCTTGCGCCACCAGCGCCTCGCCCGGCAGCCACGTCGAGCACGTGACCACGTTCTGCGGCGTCGTGTTCTTGGCTGTGATGTGTGCAGTCGCGATGTCCCAAAGATTGTCTGGGTGTCCCGTCCTCCCGAGCAAAGCGTGTGCTCTGCACTATCCACGGCAATGGTGGCGACGTTCAGCTGGTGCCCTCGCAGCACGGTGCTCGCCCCCGTCGCCTTGGCGCTGGTGGTGATGGCCACCAGCGTGTCCCTCGAGCACGAGTAGATGTTGCGAGAGCTCTCTCCGAGCACGAGGCGGTTCACGGCGCGGGTGTGCGGCCTCCACATCTTTATGACGTCGCTGCTACATCCTGCAGTCGGGGTCACAGGGTTGCGCCAGTTGACGCGCTGGATGGAGCCGTCCTCCCACCCGGTCAGGCAGTCGTTGCCCAGGCGTCTGCTGTACGCGATGCAGTTGAGCACCAGGTCGCCCTCCTGCTCTCCGGACACGTCGACGTCCTTGGCGTCTGCGACTGCGGCAACGGAAACGGCGGAGGCTTCCAGGCGTTTAGGCGTTGCGTCCTCGGCCACTTTCCACTGGTCGAGGCCTCTAGAAGGCCTGCTGCTCTCTTTGGACGTGCACGCCCCCATGCCGGCGGCGTCGCTCCGGCGTGTAGAGAGGAGTTGGAAAATGCAGCAGCTGCACCGGTGGAACTTGCATCAACGTGTTCAAAACGAGGACGAAAGCGCCTTTTCGAGCGCGCAAGGACAATTGGTGTATAGGACGTAAAAACACCGAACACACCCACTTCAAAGCCTACATGTCCTGTCAAATGCGAGTTTTGATTGCCGTACATGTAGCAACGTTGTGCTGTTATGAATTCGGCATGCTGATTCACCCCGAGTGCAGAAGTGGAGACATAATCCTCGCATAAACTAAACTAAACTAAGCTTGTTATTTGCCGTGAACGTCGCTGCCTTCTCGTGGTTGCAAAATGGACATCAGAGCATTTGATTCCAGTGGCTGGAAGACGAGCGCGGAGACCACTCTCGACACTGCACCCGCTAGCAGCTTCTTGGTCTTGCGAGTTCCCGGGCGCTGGTTCGCCGTGAGCATCTCACAACACTCGACGCATACACATACTGACAGTGTTCGAAATATTTCATACAGGAATTGTCGCTAGGGTTTATGTGCACAGTAGGGTTTGTAAGACTGAGGCCCACGTGCGTCGCCACTCGAAGTTGACCATGTCGGCGAACCAAGTGACGCGGACCACCATCCAGGTACGGAGCGCTGCTGCAGTCTCTCCGACCTCTCTGGGCACGTGCTGACCTACCTGGCCGTGTCGCTCTCTGCACTTGCCACTGCTTACACAGCTCTACCGAGACTGCCTGCGTCTGGCCAAGCACATCGGCGGCTCGGTATGTCCACTCGCTCGCTTTTTCCCATTGCTGGCACTGCTGGCCATTATGCGATTGTATGCACGGCATCTAATGTGCTTCCTACCTCTCTCTACGTGCTGTGCCTTCGAATGGACGCGGCTGTGATTGTTGGACGCTTGCAGAGCAAGAAGGGGATGGCCATCAAGGAGCTTGTGCGGAGGGAGTTCGACAAGGGCCGCAGCGAGACGGACCCGGAGAAGATCGAGGCGCTCAAGGCCAAGTACGTGCTCAAGTTTCCCTTTGCTGTCAAAACCACGAGCTTCTTCGGTCGATAGAGCTTCTAGTAGAGTCTGCAGTATCTGACCTGTTGCCACGTTGCTGCTTCCTCTAGTGCTATCCGCGGCCTAAGCAACTACCTGATGATGGCCAACTCCAGTAAGGACCAGCGTCTGCACGACGCCATGAACAAGAAGGCTCCGACGCAGCCCGAGGGCCCCGCGCAGGCCGAATACCGCGACCTCTAAGTCATTGGCCATAATACATTCTGA
This sequence comes from Phytophthora macrochlamydospora, assembly GCA_011947325.1. NCBI lineage: Eukaryota > Oomycota > Peronosporomycetes > Peronosporales > Peronosporaceae > Phytophthora > Phytophthora macrochlamydospora. The sequence goes on from JAAVTH010000407.1 coordinate 108,512, forward strand.
TCTCCGATCCACTCTTTGTTCGAGTATCAATGTCGATGAACCGCCGGGCCCTTGCCCGCAAGGCTGCGGGCGCCAAGCTGGCGGCCCCCGCCGCGCCCTCCAGCGACCACGCGGGCGTGGAGAACGTGGGCAAGAAGCTGGAGCGGCAGCTGCAACTGGGAGACTTCTACGGGGCGCTGCAGATGTACAAGACGCTGTTCATGCGGCTGCTCAAGGGCGACGAGCCCAGCGCCGAGCAGCAAAACAAGGCGGCGGCGCTGGCTCTGGACGCGGCCCTCACGCTCATCCAGCACGACCAGAACACGGCGGCGGCGGAGATGGCCAACCTCATGGTCTCGGTGTTCGCGGACTTCCATCACCCGGTGGACGACGCGCACAAGCAGCAGATCCGACAGATCGACGCGGCGTTCGTGCTCAAGCCGCGGTTCAGTGCCGACCTGGCGGTGGTTCTCAAGAACGCAGTCAAGTGAGTGGCAGCAGAGGTGGCTTTGGTCAAAAGATGCTCATGGTGGTGGTGGTGGTCTCGTAGGTGGTCGGCAGCGGAAGGAGCTCGCAAACGGGGGACCCAGAGCTGCAGTTGATGCTGGCACGTGCGTATCGCACCGCGGGAGATTTCACGCATGCGATGAAGCATTTCTTGCATGCCGAGAACCCGCAGGAGCTATCGGACGCTCTGTTCCAGTGGTCGGAGAAGGGATACCCTAGCGAATCGGATCTGTACTTGGCGCGCGCTGTGCTGCAGTACGATGTTGCTTGTGGGGAGCATCGGAAGGTGTCTAGGGACTGACCTTAGCGTGTTGATGTCTAGATTGTTGAGCTTAGAGAACCTGCGCGACGCGAACAAGGTGCACGAGGCGTATGTGGCCAAGTGCAAGAGCGCTGGCCGCCCTGTAGACCTGCCGCTGTTCAACTTTGTGCGATTCCTGCTGCTGACGCTGGAGGTGAGACTTGGGGAGATCTCGTAGCAAATGCCGAGCTATTCTGACTGACATGTTGTGGTTGCTTCCTTGTCGACAGCGCGACGCGTTGTCGCTCTTCCAAATGCTCCAGGAGCGGTACGCACCGGCACTTGCTCGCGATAGCACGCTCAAGAGCGTATGTGTTGATGTGCTTCGGACTACTCTGGCTGTGCTGTGCTAACTTGCACGCTGTGCTGTGATGGCCAGTATTTAAGCGTGATCGGACAGAAGTTCTACGGACTGCAGCCGCCGCGAAATGGACTGAGCTCCTTGTTGGAAATGTTCTCAGGCGGAATGCAGTAAAGCGCCACGCGTGGGTGTTGTAGAAACAAGTTACTGCAGGAGAAGGCAAGATATCGCCAAGTTGCACAGCAATTAACAGGAGTCCGTATGGAGAATGAAAGTATCCGTTGTTGGCACTTGTGAAGTCGAGCTGATGAAGTTCCTATCGACTTCCTACGCGAACAAGAATTTACTTTGCAGTCGGAGGACGGTAGAAGTCACGCGAAGGCGAATCAGCGGTTGGGGGCTTGGCGAGAGCTCGTGCCTGCTTCTCAATCTCTTCGATGCGAAGCAGCGTCGCCGACTTAATGGGCATGATCTTGGGCTTGCACAGCACCTCCGTCAAGTTGCCTCGCTCAGAGTACACCAGACCCGCCTTCGGGAGCACCTCTTGGATCTGCACGCGCTGCTCGTCAAGACAGCACACAACGTTAGCCGGGGATCAATCAATGCAGCACAAAAACGCTGCAAGATACCTGCATGCTGGTGAGTCGTCAAATGCAAATGTGACTGCTCAGCAGCATCGACAAAATCTCTACACATGTTAGCATCTTATGCCTTGCTCTTGTGCTTCTTGCTCTTCTTTTTGTCCTTCTGCTGAGACTTCCGCTTGAGGTTCTCCACCATGGCGTTGAGCGACTGCTTGCTGTTGGCAGCTTCGGACTCTGGCTTAGTCTCCTTTGCCTGCTTGGCAGATGCAGCATCCTGGTCATACCGTTGCCGCCGCTCCTTGAAGATGGCCTGTGTGGCCTCCGTCTTGCGGAACTTCGGGTCCGTGGGGTCCAGCTGGAACTGAGAGCCCTTGGCGTACAGCGCGCCGAATCGAGGATCGGCGGCGTCGAACTCGAAGCCTTCCTGCAGTCCGCCACTCGCCTGCTGCTTGGCCAGCTTCCGCATCTCCTTGGCACGGCGTTTGCCCTTCAGCGACTTGACCTTCTCCTGCTTGGCAATCTTCTTCATGTCAAAATTACGCTCATTGTTGTCGCTGTCATCATCATCGTCGCTGCTGTTGCCGCCCCCAGCGATGGCCTCACGAAGCATGTTTGCCTCCTTGGAACCACGGCCCTTCTTCTTCAGAATCTCGCGCTGCTCCCGTTCAAGCTGCTTCTGCTTTGAGCGCTTCTCGTGGAGCTTGCGGTTTTTCTCCTGCTTCTTCTCACGCGTGTAGCGCTCGAAAGGTGTCTCGTTGGCCTCAAGTTCCTTTTGGCGTTTAGCCTTCAGCACGTCACCAGCACCGGGCGTGAATGACATCTCCATGTCACCCTCGCCATTCTCCTCCTCCTCCTCGCTGCTTGATCCAGAGGCAGGCGCAGCAGCGTTGGCATCATCGTCCTCACCTTCTGCATCACTGCCCAGCAGCATCGATTTGTATCGGTTCCGCAGCTTTTTGATTTTTGCTGCCTTCTTGGCTTGCTTCTTACTATCTGGGGCTCCATTCCCATCAACCTTGTCGTCGTCACTGTCGTCGCTATCATCGTTATCGTTGTCCGAAGCATCGGACACGTCCGAGGCCAGGTACGCCTTGAAGTCGTCGTCATCGGCATCCTTCCAGTCAGCCGGGCGTGTTAACAGCTCCATGCGCTGTCCGTCATCCTCCTCCCAGGTGAGCTTGACATCAGTTTGTTGCAATGCCAACGTGGCAAAGATGGCAGGCTTATATCGGTCAGGCACGGTGTCGCAGGAATCCTTTGGAGTATTGGTGAACGACACACCATCCGGGACGTACCGGAGATCGAGTAGGTTGGAGGACGTCTCGTACTCGAGCTGATCGCATTGATCGAAGATCGTGCTAGCCGTCTTCACTGAGTCGCACGTTACGACGGCGTAGTAGTACTTGAGCTTCTGCAGTTCGTACTTGCGCAACTTTTCATTGTCAAAGCCGTCCGACTCGGCTTCAATTGTCACGCTCTTCTTCACACCCAGAGGATCGTCCGAGTCGTACTCCTCTTTTTCCTCACCTTCAGCCTCACTATCGTTACCAGCCTCCGGTTTCTCTTGTTCACCATCATCCTCGCTATCAGAATTAGCAGTCGCTGGCTTGTCCTCGTCTTCTCCTGCTTCACCGTTCAGCTTGCTCTTGTCATCGTCCCAAAGACCTTGGGGGCCGTGCTCCGCCTCCTCTTTCTACATGAATATTAAACCAAAATCAGTCGTATGTTTCACAACACGATCGCTCAAGTTCACAAGCCACGCACCATTTTCTGGAGTCCGTAGTCCGACGGGTAGATGGTCACGTTCTTGACCGCACCAGTGGATGGTGCAAACGACTGGCACAATGCAAACAAATCCACAGCGCGGATACGCGTCCAGTCGCAATTGAGCACCGCGAATCGCTTGGTCTCCTCGCCCATGGGAATGTCTTCTTCCTCCTCCTCTTCTTCTTGCTTCACCGCAGCCACTTCTTCCTCTTCGTCGCTGTCCGAATCCGAGTCAGAACTGTCCGAGTCCGACGCCAACTCGCCACGCGCCATGGCGTTGAGGTAGTCGAGTCGCGAGAGCTTCTCGCTGTTCTTGGCCACCGTGGCTTCCGCTGCGTCGTCGTCGTCCGAGGAGCTGGTGGTGGACTCTTCCTTACTTTTGTCCTCCTTTATGTCATCTTCGTTCTCCTCGTCCTCCAGGCGGTAGAACTTCTTGAGCTCACTGTCCGACCTCTCAATGCGCCGCCCGTACTTGTCGTACTTGCCCTGTACGCTCTGGAAGCGCTCGTCTTTGAGCGCGGCGGAGAAGCGCTTGTCGATCTGGAGCTTGCTCTTGCGCTTGGAGTTGCGCGCGAAGCGAGGGTCGTTGTGCACCTTCTGAAAGCGCTGGTCTCGCACGGGATCGCTCATGGCTTTCGTACTGGGCCAAGCGCGTCAACTTGAGGAGATGCACAGCCAGCAGTTCGAACTGGACGGCACTCGAGCCGAGGGGTCACTCAACCGAGGTAATCGATGTGGGACACACAGTGGATGTGTCGAAACGATAGCAACAAAATGTGACTTGTGGCAGGATTAGACGCCGCAGCCTGCGCCTGACGGAGAGACCAGCATGAGCAGTTGCCTTCGTGTACGAGCACAGTACAGGCAACAGGCCACGCATAGCTGTATAGGTCTCCTTCCAAGCGCATGAGCGTGCTGCTACGGGACTGTGCAGGCGAGCCTGACGGGCAGACACCGATTCCGAATCGTGGGATGTGCAGCGTGTTCCGCTGGCCGATCCTGCCGGATCTGCTCCATGCTCTGACTCACGGCCTACACCTGCTGGTCGAGCCGACGCCAGCAGCCTCCACCTGGCTAAGTAACAGCATTCGACTCTATGCGTGTCCACTAGAAGCAGGCTCAGCACCACACCAGTTGCGCAGCCAGCTCCGCAGCCAGCTTCTCGCCGGGATCGACTCGGAGCTCGCATCACATTCGTTCGATGCGGTCGGAGAGCAGGAGGAGATACGTGCACAGCCACAGCAGCGTAGGCCGCGCCGAGAGCAGCGAGTTCCGCAGCGACGACTGGTCCGAGCCGAGGACGTCTGCAGCAGTCAGCGAGCGCTTCACCAGTCCGTTCGCGCCGCTGTCGATCTCGCCCGAGGCTGTGGACGGCTTGGTGGCGCTGGCGCAGAACATCGTCGTCAACAACATCGTCGGATACCAGCAGTTTCTAGCGGAAAATGGAGGCAAGGTGGACAAGCAGCAATGGAAGTTTATGTTTGAAAAGGACGGTCTGCGGTCGTACACCAAGCGCACGTTGGGAGGCAGCCCCTTCGCCGGAATCGCTGCAGCCGCAGGAGCAGCAGCAGGTCGCAACAATTTCCGAGCGCCAGTTCATATGGAACGATCAACGTCTCCACCGCCGGTAGTCTTGGCAGTAGGAGCCGTCAAAGGAGATCTAGAAGACGCTGTCTACGGCCTCGTTTCACCGACGCTGGACCAGATGCGTGTCAAGACGTCGTACGTGAAGGATGGCCTTGTACGTGGCAGTGTATTAGCCACGCTTGTTGCTCCCTCACCGGAAGACCCGTATCACTCGGTGACGGTCAAGTGGATTGAAAAAGGTCAGTCGGCGAAAGCGCGCAGTGATCAAGAACCGCGACTTTGTCTATCTGGAGGCCACGGGCATTGAGTACCTTCGCAACGGAGAGCGAGTGGGCTATCAACTGATCCACTCAATCCAATTTCCGGAGACTCCAGCCCGTGCTGCGGCAGTCCGCGGCAACATGTCAGTGTGCGCGCTTTACCGACAGAAAAATGCTCGCGAGACGGACGTGTTTGTGAAAGGGTTCATGAGTCCTGCCGAGGGCCTTGCACGCTCCATTATTACGCGGTCGGCCGCTCGCGCAGTGCTCTCCGTATCCAGGAATGTGTACTGCTGTCAGATGAAGAAGATTAAGTGGGCCTTCCGGCAGCGACAGCGTGCAGTGTCGGCTCCAACTCCATTCGACTCCTCAGCCGACGAGGAACCCTGTGTTTCCTGTGCACGCAAGCGGTCTGCCGTATCCAACTTTCTTGCCACTGCTCTCAGACGGTTGAGCCCCGTCAAGAGCGAGCGACCAGGACACCAATGCCAACTTTGCGACCAGTACATGTGCTCCGACTGCCGCAAGCCGCACAATCTGACTTTCATTCTGTCCGACCGTCGGTTAGTGCAGCACCTGACTGTCATCTGCCCGAGCTGCGAAGAAAAAGCTCTCAACCTGAATGCTGTGGATATCGCACGCGACGAACTGAATCTTCACGGCAGGTCTTCCCTCTATGAGTGGAGCGATACGTACATTACCCCATCAAGCTCACCAGCAACGCTCAACGATCTCAATTAAGCAAAACTCATTTGTTATTACCAGAACCAACCCTGTTGCTGCTTACGTTTCTCCTTCAACACGAGCAAGAGAGTCAGCAATGTGTCAATCCGTTGAAATGCAGGATCTACGAACCTGAATCGAAGCAATTTCCGCTGGTGTGAAGTTCAACACGGTTGCGATAGCCTTCTCCATGTGCTCCTTGGCCTGGTTGTTCGTGTACAACAATCGATTGTGTCAGTTTATCACACCACCGATCATATCGAAATGCGTACGCACCTCATCTTGATCCGAGGCCATGTACTTGTACACTATGTTCTTCAGATACTCGTTGGTCTTGGTGGCATTTGGGGTTTCAAATCCGGACAAGCTGCTGTTCGACTCCATGCTCATACGACGGACGCGAATCTCCTTGTAGCTGTTCGTGCGGCTAGCAGAGGCACTGCCGCCATTACTCCCACCACCGTTCTCGTGGTAGTGCGCCTGAATGTCGCTCAGCTCCTTCTCCTTCTGCTCTACAGCATTTAACGCGCGCTTGCGATACTGAGCGAATTCCTGCCGCAGCGACTGCAGATCACCGTTGCCGCTGTCAGCACTTCCAAAGGGGCCGCTCGACATCATCTTCAGCTCCTCCATCTTCTTTTCCATTTCTTGCTTCTCGCGGACAGACTGTTCATAACTAGCGCGCACAAACCTCCCCTGTTAGCCACACAACAAGTCCTTTACACAATAAGCAGAGTCCTTACCGCTCTCTCCATTCCATTGCTAGGACTGTTTCTCCCATTGTGCCGCTCAGTTTTTCATAATCCTTCATCAGTTTCTCAAACTTTCGCCTCCACTCGGATTCCTGGGTACAGTTAGCGAAGAAGGGCACATATTAGTACGACCACCACGACCAGAAAAGTGTGTATGCAAGACGTACGCGTTCTTCGGCCTCCGCTTGTGCCTTTGTGAGCCGACGGATCTGCGCTTTTGACGACTGAAGCTCGCCAGATAGATCTGTTTCCGATATCTGTTCAGTCTGCTTCGCCATCACATTCGCGCTTATCTGCATTTACAACATGACATATTAATGCATTAACTTTTCCTCTTGATATCCAACAAAACAAATCCCAAACCTTTCGAATTTCGGCATCCTTCTGCTTTCTTGTGATCTCCGATCGCACTCGGTAGCGACGGAACTCCTCTTGAACGCGATCGACCTCTTCCTTCAGATCTTTTTCTAAAATCACACGCATATGACCATCAAACACTGCATCCCCGTAACCCCACCTATTTAATCTGGCAACAACGTACCATGCGTTCCACTTCGTACGGCGTTAACGACAGCTCCGGCAGCTTCAACGGCTCTCCAGAGGCTCGGTTAGCATAGGCCTGGATCTCTCCTTCATTGCGGAAGCAGTGCCACGCCAACTCCTTGGACTCGTCAAACTCGTTCTCGTTGGCGTACTCCACCAGACACCACAGCAGGCTGCCGTGGGCCACTTTGTGGACGATCTGCTTGGGATCTCTCGTGGCCGCGTCCACAAACCACGAGTGTCTGGTCTGGGAGCTGCGTGTTGCCTCCTCCCGCAGAGTCTGCAGCTCCTCGTCCTTTTCCGCCAGCTCCTGTTTACTGTTGTCGATACTGCGCTTGGCCATGGCCAGCAGCCTCTTCAACTTGTTCTCTGTCTCCTCCATCTCCTGGATCTTGGCGCTCTTCTTGTTTAGCAGTAGCTCCATGCGCGTCATCCGCTCCTTCCAGAGCCGCACGACGTCGTTACCCCCAGAGCGCGGCGGAGACGGCGTCTGCCTGGGCGCTTGGGGCTCCTCCACGTCTGCAGACAGACAAGTTTTAGGGATCATACAACTATAGAGCATTCCTCTCATGGACAGCTACCAGCGGGGGTCTCCACGGGCGATGCGTCTTCAGCTTCCATCGCGAAGGCAAAACGTGGCAAAATAGTCGCTAGCTGTAACATGACAGTTACACAGCATAGTGCTCAACAGCTGTGGCTACTGAAGCCATTTTGAGATCATGGACGTTGAGCAGATCGCAGCGGGGTATGGCGGGCTTCCGGCGGCTGTGGTAGCGAAAGGAAAGGAGTATCTGCGTCTTACATTGGCCAAGAAGTCTGCAGGCCTGGACCAGTTCGCAGGCCCCGCTGCGTGTCTGCTGGTGGCGGCGCAGGCGCTCAGTGTGTCGGTGGACAAGAAGAAGCTGGCCAAATGCGCAGGCAGCAGCGTCCGCGTCGTGAACGCCACGATGCCCAAAGTGGTGGACGCAGTGAGTGCACAGAAGGTGGTACGTACGTCACCTGCCGCGCTGTGCATCAAGTTCGGCTGCGAGGCGCTCACCGAGATCGTGGGCCGCGTCCTGGACGAGTATCGCGCCTACTTGGGGCAAGTGGCGGCCAGCAACAAGCGGAGGAAGGCCAGGCATCCGCTGGGGCCTGTAATGAGTTCCATGAGCGACCGAGAGCCAGTGTTCGTGGCGGCATGTTTGTATGCAGTCAGCAAGAAGGCCAAGGTGGGGTCAGTAGGATGCTGCTTGCAAGGACGAGGGGCGATTGACGTGGGGGTTGCTTTGCAGATGAATGTGAACCAGGGCAGACTGGTGGAAGCAGTGTGTGGCAATAACAAGTCGTTCGAGGCCATTGTGTCGTCTATAGAGGTGAGAGAGCTAGTTGTTTGAGAAGCTTCGGGTGTGGGCTGAAGTTGGGTTTGTCTGTATACAGGCACAATGTCAACTGTCGCTCAATGGCGCAGTCGGAGATAGGAAAAACGTCGGATGACGGCAAGTGAGTTGGCGGCTAGAAGATTAACAGAGCAGCAACGGCATGAGCAGGAGGAAGACGAGGAGAGAGTGAAGAGACAGAAGCAGAACACACACGGGGAAACGACACCAACGACGAAATCCCAGCAGCGCGTGTTGCAGCAATTGCGAGCTGCGGCAACGACAGTGGCGCATAGTCCGAGGCCAAATGCAGCAGTTGTAGCTACACCAGAAGAGTACGCTCAGTGGAGAGCAATGGCTTTGGCATTCATGCGAACCAAGTCTAAATAATGGGTGATACAGCAACTTTTATCTTCTTGAGCACGAACCTCCGACAGCTTGGAATCGCTGATGCAATTACTGGCCGACCATTACGAGCGCCAGTGTTCAAGTGTGGGCACACAGTACTCATATTGCCGCAATGGGCACAGTATCATCGAGCACTTTGCTGAATATCAGCACGAAGCCATTTATTGACAGCATTTCACGGCAAAGCACAAGGAGTCACACTGCAATCGAGAAGACCCCGAGGGTTAAAGGCCCCAGTCCGTTGATCGAACATGCGTAGTTCAGTTGCTTCATGCAATAGCCAGTGTTTGCCTCTATCTGTAAGTACCCCTCTGTCAAAGCTTGATCGCCTTTGCCACAGACGGGAATCGCTTCACAAAAGTCTCGTCCGGACCCAACCGGAAGTTCCATTTTCGCGCCTTGGGATCGAGCACAGCAAATTCTGGACGTGGCGCATCATTTAAACGAATTAATAATTGCCAACCCAAACAGCCCAGAGAAGAAAACTTACCGCTCAGAATCGTCTTCGCTACGTCCGCATCCAAGGACAACTTCTCGACCAACTCGCCTCGCAATACACCGGAAGGGGTCTTTGTCAACTACAGAAATGTAATGCGCGTCAGAATTTGCTATAGTTACAAAAGTCGACCACGATCAACCCACCTGTTTGATGATCGAATTCCTGGCACGTGAGGTCACCTCGCCAGTGCACACCAGAGTACTAACCAACATGGATACGTGCAAGCGTTAGTATTTTGTGCAAAAGCCAACTGATAAAGCGAAAACACACCTTGAAGGCAGTAGACGTCCTCGCACATGGATGGCCACGTGCGTCAAGGCATCAAGCAGTTCCTCCTCATTGTAGGCAGGAAGAAGTTTGCTTAGTGCATCATAATGCATGATCTGACCTGTAGCTAGTACTCGCAACACATCCGCATGTTTCGCATCAACGTTGTCGAGAAGGTGGCCTTTTACAGGCTGCATGCTCTCGTCCTTCTCCTCGTTTTCAGCATTTATCCTGATCAGCACACACAGGCACCATCATCATTAGCACATCTTCGGCTATGCCAAGTTGTTCCTTGATAACCCACTGCGTTGAGTGTGTCGTGGCGGCGGGTTTGCCTCCAGCAGCCATTGCTCGGTAGCGCATCGCTTTAATGTATTCGTCAGCCGACATGGACGACGTCACCTCGTCCTCCTTCTCGCTGAACAAATTCTCGAAGTCGTCTTCAGCCCCGGCGCTCTGTCAATTGGTACGTATGCACTTCGTTAACAGCACCTAAAAGGAAAGACTTCATCGCAGCAACAACGTACGTCCTTGTCCTGCACCTGCAGCTCCATCCACTGCTCTGCGTCAATCTGCTGCTTCTGGTACGCGTACGAATTCTGGATAGCAGAGATGGCCCGTTCCGACTGCTTCTTCTTAAACTGGAACTGCACCTCCTTGATCTCGGCGGGCGGCGGCTCCACTTTCTCCTCGACCTCCATGTCTTCCTCTTCGTTGGCGGCGTCGTCAATGTGCGCCAGGCTGGGACGCATCTGTATGATTGCCGACACGGGTGTGATGTGCAGCTGGCCCTGGCGGAAGACGCCGACGGCGTAGTTGGTGAGCGCCGGCACGCTGGAGGATTGCAGTCGCAGGTGCTTCTGCTTGAGGTACTCTTCTGCGTCCTGGTCAAAGTGCTCGCTACGCTGGTCCACGGCAAAGTCCAGCTGCATGATCTGGCTGTTGGGCTTGAAGCGCGCATGACGCGGCGGTTCCGGCATGGGCCTGTAGCTCGGTCGCAACGGGAACTGCACCATGTAGCTGCTCAACCAGTCAATTAAAGGCGTTAGAACGGGGCGACGCGACAGTAAAGCGGCAGGTTTTGGCGGTGCGATTCACGTACAGACTGTCGCGGAGGTTGTCGGCCAGGTGCACGGGGATCTCGCGCACCACAGGGTCCTCGTCGGCCAGGCTCGGCTGCTTGCTCATGGTGTCCAATAGTCCGATTGGCGTTTGGGTCAATGCGTACTTAGTACATTCCGTAAGGCGATGCTTAGTGAAATCAAGTGATTTAGATAGGTTCGAATTGCCATTTTCGCATCACTTGCAGTCGGGGACCATCGACCATCGACCATGAGCGCCATCCCGCGGATCATCGACAGGTACGGACGCTCTTCCACCCTGTCAGCATGCAGACAAAGGGACCCTCTATCCGTTCTCGCGGTCTTCATCTCCATTGGTGACGTTGGCCGTCTGTACGCCACGTAGATCTCATTCGACTCTGCTCCTTTCAGTGACAGCGACAGCGATGACGACGTGCCGCTGTCTGCGTTGCGCGCGAACGCCGCCAAGGCCGCAGAGGTCAAGACAGAAGTCAAGACGGAGGTGAAGAGCGAGCCGAAGAGCGAACTCATGAACGGAGTCAGCAGCAAGCGGTCGGCGTCAGGCAGCGACAGCGACGACATCCCCATCAGCGGCCTGGCCAAGAGGAAGAAGGTGAAGACTGAGATCAAAAGGAGAAGAAGGAGGCACTAGTCAAGACGCAGAAGTCCACCATGTCCAAGCGGCCGTCGCCCCGCAAGAGCAAGAAGCGCGTAATAAAGGTGGGGCAAAGGGCTCTTTTCCAGGGATGCAGCTCTAGAGACTGATGCGGATGTTGCGATGCAGATTAAGATCAAGCAGCAAGAGTGCACAGAGGAGCTGTACGAGACGCTGAAGGGGAGGCTGGCGCAGGAATTGCTGTGTCGCTGGTGGTACGCGATGGAGTGGCCCCGTGCGAAGCAGCAGGCATCGGTGTGTAGCGAAATGTTGTGGGTTTGGGTGGAAGTGAGTGGGTTTTCTGATGATCTTCGGGTGTGGCTATAGAAACTGCATGGCGTCCAGGAACTGGATGGCTTTCCGGGTGCTTTCATTCGAGTCAAGGTCAGTATTGCGCTTGGTTTGGATACAAGTTGCAGAACTAACAATGTGTATGATCAGGGCGACGATTTAGGGTCGATTCTTGACACGCGATCGTCTGTGGGAAGCCATCCTTCCTGCACTTCTTCGCGATGACGTCCGAGGATCTGTTAAAACTGCTCCTTCGCGCGTACGACAAGCAGATGGAGGTGCTAACCGAGCACGAGGTTAGTAGACTGGGAGCAGCTCGAGTTTGGATGCGCCTGATGCAGAAGAGATGACCTTTCACATTACACGTTTGACAGGGCCCCGACGCGCCTCTATTGAAGGAGTTGCAGAAGGCTCGTGCGTCAGCGGCTCGCATTAATGCAGAGAAGGCTGACCGAAGTGTCCGCAAGGTGCTGAAAAAGTTTTCCGAGCTGGAGCGGGAGATCAAAGAAGTGGCATTGAAGGAGGAAGAGGAGGAGGGAGGCGAGGAAGATGGAGACGACCAGGATGATGATGAGAACGAAGAGTTACGTGCAAAAGCGTAGGAGACAAGGCTCTGTAGTTTCCGCGCTGAGCGCAACGCGGGAATCTTAGACTACTACTAGAGACTTGCTGTCTGTCCGTTTGTCTGTCGGTCGGTCGGTCTGTCGCCGAGTTTCGATGGACAAGATCCGGCGCTGCCATTGGCTGCCGAGCGCCAGCGACGGCGGCGCCCATTCGCCAAAGAGTTTCGGCCAATCGCTGCCGAGCGGAGCGAAGGCGGCCCGAGAAAGTGGACCACACCAATTCGTACTTTACTGGAATAGTAGGGTGGTCCACACCAATAGTAGTGTGGTTCACACCAAACGTACTTAATGAAGAGGTCGATAGTAGCCCCCCTCCTCCTCCCCTCAACCAACACCAAAGCCAAACGCGATGGAGCGTGGGAACGTTACCTGCGCTCGCTGCTCTGCCGAGGTCACGCGTGCGCCGCTCGACCTCGACGGCCTTGGCAACCAGTGCCTCCGCTGCGTTTGCTGCGAGGAGCTCCTCGAGTGGGATGCCTTCGAGAGGCCACGCGCCAGGAGCGCATCGCGGCGGTGTCGGGCGTGCGACGGCCAGCGCCGCTTCTGGCACAGCACCGCCGCCGAGCAGCCGCTGCCACGGTTAGACCGGCGGCAAGAGACCATGGCCCTGGTGGCGGTCACCATCGGCCCGCCGCCGCTGCCGCCGCCACTACCACCTCGCGAAGCTCGCCACCGTCGTCGACGCCGCCAGCGACAGACCGCGCGTCGCCGTCGCTACCGCCAGGGACAGGACATTGGCTGTAAATAACCAACATCAATACACCCATTTTCAATTGGGTTAAATTTGTGTCATATTGTGTATCGATGTAAAAACTGGTAAAACGGGCAACAGCGTAAAGTTCGGATAGGACCGTGATGACGATCGTGGTCGTTCCAGGTGATAGTCGTCCGTTGGCCCGCCCGCGCGAGGAACCAAACGATGAGGATATCTTCTCCTTCTCTGATTTTGTGCTTGCCGTTGGAGAGGGTCGGCACGAAAACGTGCTGGCCTTGGCAATGACTACACCAAGATTCCAGCTGATATGCTGATCCCAGATCCTCCTGTAGAAGACGACGAGGACGAGGAAATTTCTCCAGGGGCAATACCAAGGGGTATGACCCGCATCATTGACGCAATGTATGCCGACGTTGCGAATCCGGAGGTTGCAACGGATGAATATTTTGCCAGTCGGACCATTTTGACGACTACGAACGAGACGGTACGGAGAATCAACGAGGCAGTCGCAGCTCGACTTCCGGAGACAGCGCGGGAGTATTTGTCGGTAGACTCGGTGGAGGATGATGACGAAACGTTGTTCGAGCAGGAGTTCCTCCACTCGGTGAACATGAACGGGATTCCACCTCACAGACTACTGCTCAAGAAGGGCATCCCCATCATGATGATGAGAAATCTGAACCCGGATCTTGGACTGTGCAACGGGACGCGTCTGCGAATCGTCGACTTGAAGGACCACGTCATTAGAGCAACAATTATGACTGGAGAACGAACAGGCCAAGAAGTACTCATCCCGAGAATTATGTTCGTGAGCGACGACGACAACTCCGATTTCCCCTTCCGGCTACGACGAAAGCAGTCCCCGTGCAACCAGCATTCGCCATGACGATTAACAAGGCCCAAGGTCAGACGGTGTTAAACTTGGGGCTGTACTTGGCTTCCCGTGCTTTTCGCATGGCCAGTTGTATGTGGCGTTGTCTCGCGTGACATCCCGAAGCAAGTTCAAGGCATTGATTGAGTATCCAGAGATCGTAGACCCGGACGGAGGAGTGTACACGAGAAATATTGTGTACACGCAGATTTTTGATTAGGAGTCGAGGTGTATTGCTAGGCTAGATGTAGTAGCTTGCCACTGCGAACTAGAGCCTAGCTTTATGTTGGACAAATGGCACTTGGCAATTTTCATGAAACATTTTATACACCTGTACGTTTTAGATTAAACTACTTAGTAGTTCGTGTGAAAAGCTACATCATCCCGCTGGAGCGTAGCGGAGGCGGGCGGTCCACACAGCTGCATCCAACCATAACCCACCGCCGCGTAGCGGCGGCGCTCGGCTAGTCTTAGACTACTACTAGAGACTTGCTGTCTGTCCGTTTGTCTGTCGGTCGGTCGGTCTGTCGCCGAGTTTCGATGGACAAGATCCGGCGCTGCCATTGGCTGCCGAGCGCCAGCGACGGCGGCGCCCATTCGCCAAAAGAGTTTCGGCCAATCGCTGCCGAGCGGAGCGAAGGCGGCCCGAGAAAGTGGACCACACCAATTCGTACTTTACTGGAATAGTAGGGTGGTCCACACCAATAGTAGTGTGGTTCACACCAAACGTACTTAATGAAGAGGTCGATAGTAGCCCCCCTCCTCCTCCCCTCAACCAACACCAAAGCCAAACGCGATGGAGCGTGGGAACGTTACCTGCGCTCGCTGCTCTGCCGAGGTCACGCGTGCGCCGCTCGACCTCGACGGCCTTGGCAACCAGTGCCTCCGCTGCGTTTGCTGCGAGGAGCTCCTCGAGTGGGATGCCTTCGAGAGGCCACGCGCCAGGAGCGCATCGCGGCGGTGTCGGGCGTGCGACGGCCAGCGCCGCTTCTGGCACAGCACCGCCGCCGAGCAGCCGCTGCCACGGTTAGACCGGCGGCAAGAGACCATGGCCCTGGTGGCGGTCACCATCGGCCCGCCGCCGCTGCCGCCGCCACTACCACCTCGCGAAGCTCGCCACCGTCGTCGACGCCGCCAGCGACAGACCGCGCGTCGCCGTCGCTACCGCCAGGGACAGGACATTGGCTGTAAATAACCAACATCAATACACCCATTTTCAATTGGGTTAAATTTGTGTCATATTGTGTATCGATGTAAAAACTGGTAAAACGGGCAACAGCGTAAAGTTCGGATAGGACCGTGATGACGATCGTGGTCGTTCCAGGTGATAGTCGTCCGTTGGCCCGCCCGCGCGAGGAACCAAACGATGAGGATATCTTCTCCTTCTCTGATTTTGTGCTTGCCGTTGGAGAGGGTCGGCACGAAAACGTGCTGGCCTTGGCAATGACTACACCAAGATTCCAGCTGATATGCTGATCCCAGATCCTCCTGTAGAAGACGACGAGGACGAGGAAATTTCTCCAGGGGGCAATACCAAGGGTATGACCCGCATCATTGACGCAATGTATGCCGACGTTGCGAATCCGGAGGTTGCAACGGATGAATATTTTGCCAGTCGGACCATTTTGACGACTACGAACGAGACGGTACGGAGAATCAACGAGGCAGTCGCAGCTCGACTTCCGGAGACAGCGCGGGAGTATTTGTCGGTAGACTCGGTGGAGGATGATGACGAAACGTTGTTCGAGCAGGAGTTCCTCCACTCGGTGAACATGAACGGGATTCCACCTCACAGACTACTGCTCAAGAAGGGCATCCCCATCATGATGATGAGAAATCTGAACCCGGATCTTGGACTGTGCAACGGGACGCGTCTGCGAATCGTCGACTTGAAGGACCACGTCATTAGAGCAACAATTATGACTGGAGAACGAACAGGCCAAGAAGTACTCATCCCGAGAATTATGTTCGTGAGCGACGACGACAACTCCGATTTCCCCTTCCGGCTACGACGAAAGCAGTCCCCGTGCAACCAGCATTCGCCATGACGATTAACAAGGCCCAAGGTCAGACGGTGTTAAACTTGGGGCTGTACTTGGCTTCCCGTGCTTTTCGCATGGCCAGTTGTATGTGGCGTTGTCTCGCGTGACATCCCGAAGCAAGTTCAAGGCATTGATTGAGTATCCAGAGATCGTAGACCCGGACGGAGGAGTGTACACGAGAAATATTGTGTACACGCAGATTTTTGATTAGGAGTCGAGGTGTATTGCTAGGCTAGATGTAGTAGCTTGCCACTGCGAACTAGAGCCTAGCTTTATGTTGGACAAATGGCACTTGGCAATTTTCATGAAACATTTTATACACCTGTACGTTTTAGATTAAACTACTTAGTAGTTCGTGTGAAAAGCTACATCATCCCGCTGGAGCGTAGCGGAGGCGGGCGGTCCACACAGCTGCATCCAACCATAACCCACCGCCGCGTAGCGGCGGCGCTCGGCTAGTCTTAGACAACTACAAGAGACTTGCTGTCTGTCCGTTTGTCTGTCGGTCCGTCGCCGAGTTTCGATGGACAAGATCCGGCGCTGCCATTGGCTGCCGAGCGCCAGCGACGGCGGCGCCCATTCGCCAAATAGAGTTTCGGCCAATCGCTGCCGAGCGGAGCGAAGGCGGCCCGAGACGTGGACCACACCAATTCGTACTTTACTGGAATAGTAGGGTGGTCCACACCAATAGTAGTGTGGTCCACACCAAACGTACTTAATGAAGAGGTCGATAGTAGCCCCCCTCCTCCTCCCCAACCAACACCAAAGCCAAACGCGATGGAGCGTGGGAACGTTACCTGCGCTCGCTGCTCTGCCGAGGTGACGCGTGCGCAGCTCGACCTCGACGGCCTGGGCCACCAGTGCCTCCGCTGCGTTTGCTGCGAGGAGCTCCTCGAGTGGGATGCCTTCGAGAGGCCACGCGCCAGGAGCGCATCGCGGCGGTGTCGGGCGTGCGACGGCCAGCGCAGCTTCTGGCACAGCACCGCAGCCGGGCAGCCGCTGCCACGGTTGGACCGGCGACAGGAGACCATGGCCCTGGTGGCGGTCACCATCGGCCCGCCGCCGCTGCCGCCGCCACTACCACCTCGCGAAGATCGCCACCGTCATCGACGCCGCCGAGTCCGCCAGCGACAGACCGCGCGTCGCCGTCGCTACCGCCAGGGACAGGACATTGGCTGTTAATAGACTCCGCCAATACATTTGTGTTCATTTCGGCCAAGTCGGTTAAATTTGTGTTATATGTGTATTGATGCAAATGTATTGATACAAAAACAGTGGTGAAACGGGCAAACAGCGTAGAGTTCGGATAGGACCGTGATGACGATCGTGGTCGTGGTCGTTCCAGGTGATAGTCGTCCGTTGGCCCGCCCGCTCGAGGAACCAAGCGATGAGGATATCCTCTCTTTCTCTGATTTTGTGCTTGCCGTTGGAGAGGGTCGGCATGAAAACGCGCTGGCCTTGGCAATGACTACACCAAGATTCCTGCTGATATGCTGATCCCGGATCCTCCTGTAGAAGTCGACGAGGACGAGGAAATAGCTCCAGGGGCAATACCAAGGGGTATGACCCGCATCATTGATGCAATGTATGCCGACGTTGCGAATCCGGAGGTTGCGACGAATGAATATTTTGCCAGTCGGACCATTTTGACGACTACGAATGAGACGGTACGGAGAATCAACGAGGCAGTCGCAGCTCGACTTCCGGAGACAGCGCGGGAGTATTTGTCGGTAGACTCGGTGGAGGATGATGACGAAACGTTGTTCGAGCAGGAGTTCCTCCACTCGGTGAACATGAACGGGATTCCACCTCACAGACTACTGCTCAAGAAGGGCATCCCCATCATGATGATGAGAAATCTGAACCCGGATCTTGGACTGTGCAACGGGACGCGTCTGCGAATCGTCGACTTGAAGGACCACGTCATTAGAGCAACAATTATGACTGGAGAACGAACAGGCCAAGAAGTACTCATCCCGAGAATTATGTTCGTGAGCGACGACGACAACTCCGATTTCCCCTTCCGGCTACGACGAAAGCAGTCCCCGTGCAACCAGCATTCGCCATGACGATTAACAAGGCCCAAGGTCAGACGGTGTTAAACTTGGGGCTGTACTTGGCTTCCCGTGCTTTTCGCATGGCCAGTTGTATGTGGCGTTGTCTCGCGTGACATCCCGAAGCAAGTTCAAGGCATTGATTGAGTATCCAGAGATCGTAGACCCGGACGGAGGAGTGTACACGACACAGGCTAGATGTAGGCTTGCCACTGCGAACTAGAACCTAGCTTTATTTGAACAAAAGGCACCTGGCAATTTTCATGCGTTTTATAAAACATTTTATAAGCCCGTAGTTTTAGATTGCACTACTTAGTAATTCGTGTGAAAAGCTAAATCATCCCGCTGGAGCGTAGCGGAGGCGGGTGGTCCACACAGCTGCATCCAACCATAACCCACCGCCGCGTAGCGGCGGCGCTCGGCTAGTCTTAGACTACTACTAGAGACTTGCTGTCTGTCCGTTTGTCTGTCAGTCGGTCGGTCCGTCGCCGAGTTTCGATGGACAAGATCCGGCGCTGCCATTGGCTGCCGAGCGCCAGCGACGGCGGCGCCCATTCGCCAAAAGGATTTTAGCCAATCGCTGCCGAGCGGAGCGAAGGCGGCCGGAGAAAGTGGACCACACCAATTCGTACTTTACTGGAATAGTAGGGTGGTCCACACCAATAGTAGTGTGGTCCACACCAAACGTACTTAATGAAGAGGTCGATAGTAGCCCCCCTCCTCCTCCCCTCAACCAACACCAAAGCCAAACGCGATGGAGCGTGGGAACGTTACCTGCGCTCGCTGCTCTGCCGAGGTGACGTGCGCCGCTCGACCTCGATGGCCTTGGCCACCAGTGCCTCCGCTGCGTTTGCTGCGAGGAGCTCCTCGAGTGGGACGCCTTCGAGAGGCCACGCGCCAGGAGCGCATCGCGGCGGTGTCGGGCGTGCGACGGCCAGCGCCGCTTCTGGCACAGCACCGCCGCCGAGCAGCCGCTGCCACGGTTGGACCGGCGGCAGGAGACCATGGCCCTGGTGGCGGTCACCATCGGCCCGCCGCCGCTGCCGCCGCCACTACCACCTCGCGAAGCTCGCCACCGTCGTCGACTCCGCCAGCGACAGACCGCGCATCGCCGTCGCTACCGCCAGGGACAGGACATTGGCTATTAATAGACTCCGCCAATACATTTGTGTTCATTTCGGCCAAGTCGGTTAAATTTGTGTTATATTGTGTACTATATTGTGTATTGATACAGAGACAGTGGTGAAACGGGCAAACAGCGTAAAGTTCGGATAGGACCGGGATGACGATCGTGGTCGTGGTCGTTCCAGGTGATAGTCGTCCGTTGGCCCCCGCGCGAGGAACCAAACGATGAGGATATCATCTCCTTCTCTGATTTTTTGCTTGCTGTTGGAGAGGGTCGGCACGAAAAACGTGCTGACCTTGGCAATGACTACACCAAGATTCCAGCTGATATGCTGACCCCGGATCCTCCTGTAGAAGACGACGAGGACGAGGAAATAGTTCCTGGGTCAATACAAAGGGTATGACCCGCATCATTAACGCAATGTATGCCGACGTTGCCAATCCGGAGGTTGCAGCGGATGGATATTTTGCCAGCCGGACCATTTTGACGACTACGAATGAGACGGTACGGAGAATCAACGAGGCAGTCGCAGCTCGACTTCCGGAGACAGAGCGGGAGCGTTTGTCGGTAGACTCGGTGGAGGATGATGACGGAACGTTTTTCGAGCAGGAGTTCCTCCACTCGGTGAACAGGAACGGGATTCCACCTCACAGACTACTGCTTAAGAAGGGCATCCCCATCATGATGATGAGAAATCTGAACCCGGATCTTGGACTGTGCAACGGAACGCGTCTACGGATCGTCGACTTGAAGGACCACGTCATTAGAGCAACAATTATGACTGGAGAACGAACAGGCCAAGAAGTACTCATCCCGAGAATTATGTTCGTGAGCGACGACGACAACTCCGATTTCCCCTTCCGGCTTCGACGAAAGCGGTTCCCCGTGCAACCAGCATTCGCCATGACGATTAACACGGCCCAAGGTCAGACGGTGTTAAACTTGGGGCTGTACTTGGCTTCCCCGTGCTTTTCGCATGGCCAGTTGTATGTGGCGTTGTCTCGCGTGACCTCTCGAAGCAAGTTCAAGGCATTGATTGAGTATCCAGAGTTCGTAGACCCGGACGGAGGAGTGTACACGAGAAACATCGTGTACACGCAGATTTTCGATTAGGAGTCGAGGTGCATTTCTAGGCTAGATGTAGTAGCTTGCCACTGCGAACTAGAGCCTAGCTTTATGTTGGACAAATGGCACTTGGCAATTTTCACGAAACATTTTATACGCCTGTATGTTTTAGATTGCACTACTTAGTAGTTGGTGTAAAAGCTAAATCATCCCGCCGGAGCGAAGCGGAGGCGGGCGGTCCACAGCTGCATCCAACCATAACCCACCGCCGCGTAGCGGCGGCGCTCGGCTAGTGCAATACAATACGAGACAAGCTAATGCACCCCGCTTTCGACAACAAAATGCTCTGGCGTGACAGACCACGAGAGCCCAACACCATCATCGTGCAGAGCAAGCCAAGGACTGGCGGTACAAATATTATATTGTCCCGAAAGTGTGTCTATCGCTCGATACTACTACGGTGCGGGACGTCGGTGGCATCCAGTCCAGAGGTTACTCATCCTATCAACTGTTTAATTCAGTTTTGCACGGAGGTGGTCGCGGAAGTAGGTGTTGCCGACGCCGCCTATGCCAAAGGCGGGGCCAATGCGTCCAATACGCGCGAACACAGACTTGAGGTACTCGCGCTGTACGAAGCTCGCACGCTTTGCGAACGGCAAGCCCTTGTTGTTGTACAAGTCCAAACCCACCAGATGCAGCGGCGTCGAGATGAACTGCACGGCCATGGGGCACACGAGCTGCGCGATGGTGTTGGCCTTGGACTTTTCCACCTTAGCATCATCCTCGAGCTTTTGGCCAGCACCTTGGGGGCGTTGAAGGACGCTCCGACCGTCAGCGAGTCGCGCACAGCGAAGAGGCCGATGGACGTCAGCGGGAAGGCCGCGGGGGCGATGACGCCGAACATCCGCGCAAACGCGCGGTCCTTGGCGATGCAGAGCGACATGTTGACAGCCGTGGTGGCGACGAACTTGGGCATCTGGTTGTCCTTCTCCGCGAACTCGCAGAGTGTGTCGACGGCGTTGGCGCTGACGTACGTGGCCGTGTAGAGCCCGAAGATGAGCATGAACTCGCGCTTGCCCACGAAGCGCAGCGGGTGCTTGACGAAGTCCAGACTCAGCTCCTTGAGCCCGCGGCCCAGGGACGCGCGCCGCTGGCGTTCTCGATGATGGCGCGGTCCACGATGGTGATGAAGGGCGCCACGCCCAGCGACGCGGCCATGGCGGCGCCAATGTCGGCGGCCAGACGCTGCGCGAGCTGCACGGTGCCCTGGGGCTGGTCACTGGAGGTCTCGGTCATCGTCTGCGTCGTTCCTTGTGCCGGGTCAAAGAGGGAGTGGCCTCGAGGAGCGATGCCTGGCCAGGAAGAGCGATGGACCGCCAGCAAGCGGCCGAAGTCGAGCGTAGCTCGTCGAACGACAGTGGGACCCGTTTGTGCAATCTGCGACGTGTGCAAAGTTTTATTTTGCGGCAATAATGACGCTGAACGGCGTGTTGAGAGTAGCCTAGCCTCGTCACGGAGCAAGATGAACAGGAAAGAATCTCACCCGCGAGCTAAGGAATTCGCCACGCTAGCGCAAAGATGAAGCGTTGGCAATCATATACTGTTGGAGAAGTCAACAAGACAAGCCTTGCTCATATTATCACTGAAAACCCGGGGGTACCATGGTCTTCATCATGCCATACAAGTCCCGGAAGCATACAATCAGGTCCTTCTTCCCAAGTGTAGTGCTTGCCGTTGTAGAACACACGCGCAGCTGAAGCGTTTTTTCCACTAGATTTCCGTAACCACGGAACAGGACGTTTAACCCTCACAGCAAGGAAAAAGCTCATCAAAGCCAAGATACAGCTCTTTCCAGCTCCAGGACTCCCCACCAAGATGAACTGCTCGAAACAGCGCTCTCCATTTCCCGCCAACTCATTCTCGTACAGCAATCTGAAGTTTTTCACGACCCACAGTACCTTGCCGAATGTAGAATTTCTGTGTGGTGAATAGCACAATCTCATTGATCGCCGATGTCCTTCACCAGTCTTGAGATCGCCACCACTCGGGTTGAACAGATCCAAGATCTCGTCACTCTGTCGCAGACCGCCCACGGAGGTGCACATCAGGAGCTTGTGCTGGAAAGTAGACAGCTTGCGCGTGGCCCGATCCGGAAGCTCCAACAACATTGTGCTTTCACCAACCCCGGCAGCGAAAATTGACCCAAGCACGCCCTCGTCCTTGAGATAGATCAGAGGATTCAATTGCGCGCATTTGGGGTTGTCTCCCGCAGCAGCGTATCCACCTTCTCTGTGTTCTGCAGAAGGGCAGCTCCTTGTCGTCTTTTAGCCACTTGCCTAGCTTGTCCTTTGCCTAGCACAGCTTGGTGAGAGTGGGGTCACGCTCGAAGAAGTCTCCATCGTATTTCCGTCTCTCCTCCACGATGGCGGTTTGTAGATCCAACACACTGGCACACCTATCGATTGAGAAGGGGACAACCTTTCCGAGGCGAAGAACTGCGCACACCACCACGGCTTTGCTGGGGAAAATGGCGAGGTCTACCACCCATGACAAGATCAAGCAAGTGTATGGTGTGGGTTTTATCCTCCTGGGTGGCCAGGGCGGTGCGGGTTAAACACATTTAGCCCGGATATTCCACTCTGAAATCACCCAAGATGTCCATGTTCGTGGTGGTGGGCTCCAAGGAGCCGCTGTACAAGATGGAGATGCGCGCGCGGCGCGAGGAGAGCGCCCACGTGGACGAGTTCGTGCTGCACGCGGCGCTGGACCTGGTGGACGAGCTCATGTGGACTACGCCCGCCATGGCGCTCAAGGTCGTGGACCGGTTCAACGACCAGCTCGTGTCGGCCTTCGTGACGGCGTCGGGCGTCAAGTTCCTGCTGCTACACGAGACGCGCAACGATGACACGGTCAAGGCCTTCTTCCACGAGGTGCACGAGCTCTACGTCAAGGTGGGGGCGGTAACAGCTTCTGTGCGGAATCAAGTCCCATTGACTACAGTATCTAACCTTTTTCCTGCTTGTGCTTAGCTGCTCATGAACCCCTTCTACGAGTACGACACTCCCATCTCGTCCGAAGTGTTTGATGCTCGAGTCAAGACTCTGACACGAAGATACCTGTAGACAGACTGCTAGGGCTGTCAACACTAGCTTCAAGTTATTGCAAAATAGCTCTCTGGTTGATTCCGATTAAGTTCCTGCGAGTGATCGCCCTGCAGACTTAAGCACGCACCACCTGGCCGGCGATGCGGTCCAGGTCCTGCTGGCCGTGGCTGGAGATCTTGCGGCCGCCCTTGTTGACGCCCTCAGGGCACTTCTCGACGACCTTCATCTCCTCCAGTTGCTGCAGGATGTGGCGGATGAGACCGCCCGAGGCCTTCTGGAAGTGCTGGCGGTGGACGCCCTTGCGGGCGGCGCCACCGTAGACCTTCTTGAGCGAGCCCACACCAGTGTACTGGCGCAGGTAGACCTTGCGCGCGATCGAGGCGGCGCGGATGTAGTACCAGTCCGGGTCGGCGGGCGAGTACTCCTTGAAGGCAGCCGTCTTGACGACGTCCCACCAGGCGGGCAGCTCAATCTTACCCGAGCGCTTGAGGTGCTCGGCGTAGGCCTTGATGAAGTCGGCGGGCTTCACGTCACGGACCGTCACGCCGCGCGCCACTTCTTCCTCGTCGTAGTCAGCCATGTTGAGAGTCTGCGGGCAGAGGCAGGGGGCAATACGAGATTAAGAACACGTCTGTACCACCGCACTAGGGGCGGGACCCACGCCTCTCTCTACGAGAAGAGCATGAGTCGCCAGCTCGTCGCGCAGGACAGTCTCGGTCTTTAGACACATCGTCACTATAACGAGCCACCCAAAACGGAGCACACGTCCCCCGACTCACAGAGAGAACCGATCTACGCACGTACTTGTTAGGAGAGGAACTTTGCAACAAATGAGCCTGCACGACCAAGAGCGTCGAGAGCGCGCCGCCACCAGTGAAAGCGCAGCGCGGATTTTCCACCAATGAAACGTATCACCTGTGAAAGTCGATTTTGTTCCCTTCGAACACGATACCGTGGTGATTGGCTGAAACGGCGCAGTGTGCTGCAGCCAGCCAAACCGTGCTGGCGGTCAGTCGCGGAGCTTTCCTCCAGTTAGTAGACTTTATCCCCTCCGTGCTCACGATGTTGGTGCTGTTCGAGACCGCCGCGGGCCACGCGCTGTTCAAGGTGCAGGACGAGGCCAAGCTGGCCAACGCCGACGACGTGTTCAAGCACTTCTCGTCGCCCGAGAAGGCCGCCAAGGCGCTCAAGCTCAAGGGCTTCAATGCCTTCAAGGACACGACCGAGGCCGTGGCCGCCGCCACCGACATGGTGGACGGCAAGATGGGCAAGACTCTCAAGAAGTTCCTCAAGAAGAACGTGGTGGACGCCGGCCTCAAGGACAAGCTGGCGGTGTCGGACAAGGCGCTGGGCAGCCTGATCAAGGACAAGCTCAACATCGCCTGCGTCAACGACAGCGCCGTCAACGAAGTGATGCGCGGCATCCGCGCCAACATGGACACGCTCATCACTGGCCTGGAGGACGACGACCTCAAGGCCATGACCCTCGGTCTGTCGCACTCGCTGTCCCGCTACAAACTCAAGTTCAGCGCCGACAAGGTGGACACGATGATCGTGCAGGCCATCGGGCTGCTGGATGAGCTGGACAAGGAGATCAACACGTACTCGATGCGCGTGCGCGAGTGGTTTGGCTGGCACTTCCCCGAGATGGGCAAGATCGTCACGGACAACCTGCAGTACGCCAAGTGCGTGCTCAAGATGGGCGTGCGCACGCACGTCAAGAACCTCGACTTTTCGGACATCCTGTCGGAGGACGTCGAGGCCTCCATGCGCGAGGTGTGCGAGGTCTCCATGGGCACGGACATCTCGGAGGAGGACGTGATTAACATCTCGGCGCTGTGCGAGCAGGTCATCTCACTGACCGAGTACCGTGCGCAGCTCTTCGACTACCTGAAGAACCGCATGAACGCCATCGCGCCCAACCTCACCGTCATGGTGGGCGAGCTTGTTGGCGCTCGTCTCATTGCCCACGCCGGCAGTCTGATGAACCTGGCCAAGCACCCGGCCTCGACCGTGCAGATCCTCGGTGCCGAGAAGGCCCTCTTCCGTGCCCTGAAGACCAAGCACGACACCCCCAAGTACGGTCTCATCTACCACGCCTCGCTGATCGGCCAGACCGCGCCCAAACACAAGGGTAAGATCTCGCGCGTGCTGGCTGCCAAGACAGCGCTGGCGGTGCGTGTGGACGCCCTGGGCGACGCTACGGAGGCCACCATCGGATTCGACAACCGCGCCAAGGTGGAGGCCCGCGTGCGGCAGCTGGAGAACGGCTTCTCGGGCATCCCCAACAGCAACGGCAAGACCAAGAACGAGGCCAAGAAGTACGTCAAGACCGAGACCAGCACAACCTACAACACGGACGCCGACATGACCGTGTCGAGCAAAAAGCGCAAGGCCGAGGACGACGCCGAGGAGGAGGTCAAGGTCAAGAAGGAGAAGAAGGAGAAGAAGGAGAAGAAGCACAAGAAGAAAAAGGCGGCTGAGGAGGAGGAAGCCCCTGCCGAGGAAGACAAGAAGAAGAAGAAAAAACACAAGAAGAAAAAATCCGAGGAATAGATCGAGCGATCAGCCTAGCTAGACAAACTGAGGCCGGCAGCGCCTCTGTTTTCTTTAGGAGCTTCCAGTCCGTAATCTTTAACATTTCCTTTCATGTTGAAGCAGTTCTTCACACCTCAGTGTAGAAACGTCGCTGAGATCACTTAAATGGACAAGAACGATCAAGCAGAGCGCTGGCTGGAGGTCCGTGGCAAGGTGCAGAACGTCATGTTCCGCCAGACAGTGATCCGCGCCATGCAGAAGCGCGGGCTAGAAGGCGGCGCTACCAACGACCGTCAGGACAAGAGCCTGGTGAAGATGACGCTGCGTGGGGACGCCGAGCACATGGAGCAGCTAGTAGAGGCGCTTCGAGAGGGGAAACCCATCAATGACTGGGGGCAAGAGCCACAAGCGTGGAGGATGTGGACAGGGAGCACGGGGTTCCGCTCCAAGCGCATCAAGTGACCACCGCCAGCGTGGACAACCATCGCTGGAACCCCAATTGCACCATGTTCCTATGAGGCAGCACAGAACGAGGACGATCAACAAGCGCGAAGAAGAGAAAGACAGCTATACTAGTCTAAGCAAGACGTAACAAGCGAAAATGCTCTCCGTCGCTACCGGTACTTGAGCAGCTCAGTCGTCGTCGCTGTCCTCCGCGTTGTTCTGGCCGCCTCCCAGCATGCCCGCCAGCAACGAAGACGGATCTGCAGAGCCCATTTCCTCCTGGGCTTTCTTCATCTCCTCCGGGTCTGCAACACCAAACAGCACACAACGTCAACCTCTTATCGTCTCTGTCTAAAGTGATCTTGTTGCTCCACTCACCCATCCCCTCCTGCAGCTTGGGCAGCAGATACAGCAGGCCAATGGGCACCACAATCGTTAGGAAGGACGGACTCATAATGAGCCCCAGCAGATTGAACTTCTCGCGCTTCTCAAAGTAGTCGAGCTGCTTGACCGGCTCCACGTTTAGCGGGTAGTCTGCGCGCTTCTTGGGCGCCCCCGCGTATTTGTACTCGAGTGCGCGGATGAGTCCGTCGGCCCCCACGTCCAGCTTGTACTGGCTGAAGAGGAACTCCTGCGACGGGATGTCCACCACGTAGCGGCCCGGAGCCACGTCCCGGAACACGAAGGACCCGTCCGAGCGCACGAAGACCGTCTGCTCGCCGCCGTTCAGCTGCACCTTGAGCGGCGCCACCTTCTCGCCCACAGATCCCAGCGGGTACACGGTGCCGCGGATCTCCCACGCGCTAGCGCAGCTCGCCAGGAGCAGCACGCACAGCGCCCACAGCCTCGTCATCGTCATACAAAGAGCTAGTGACGTCGAAAGGGGGATATTTTGGTGTGCCGAGACACCAAATAGTTGCAACTGCAATCACCTTCACTTTTCGATCTGCTCAGCCTGACTCAGGACCGAAGAAGACCATGACGCTGCTGTTTGCAGAGGGCTCCAAGGCCACCGAGCTGTCGGACGAGCGACTGCGCGAGATCGTGCGCGAGACGCTGCAGACGCTGGAGCAACAGCGCGGCGCCAAGTTCGACAAGGCGGTGCTGGTGCCGCCGGACTTTACGCGCTTCCACTCGTGCGTCTGCAGACTATGGGGGTGGCAGTAGAGAAAACGGGAATGCTGATACGTGTGATGGCTGCAGGAAGGCGGGGGTGCTGTCCCAATATGCCTACGAGTATCTCCAGGACAAGGTGACGGATGTGCTGCCCGCACTGGGCACGCACGACGCCATGACGGACGAGGAGATCAGCAAGGTGCTGCTGTCTACTGGGCTTAAAAAGCGGAAAGATGGTTCTGATACTGGGTACTGCGTTGTTGCTGTAGATGTTTGGGGACATGCCCAAGGATATCTTTCGCGTGCACGACTGGCGGTAAGTTGATGGAGCTATCTTGTGCACTACCCTCAAGAGATTGACGAATTTGTACTGTAGCAATGACGTCGTGACGATTGGAAAGGTTCCTGCCGAGCTTATCCAGGAGGCTAGTGACGGCAAGGTGAATGAACCCTGGCCAGCGCAGATCAACAAACTGGTACGGACATTAAATTGACCACAGTTCTTCATGATGCTAACTTGCAATCATTTCGGGGTAGTTGTGGGAGGGTGGACACGACCTTGTGCTTTCCATCGGCCAAGTCGTACCGCACGAGGTCATGGGCATGGCCAACTACAACAAGAATATCTTTGTGGGAACTGGCGGCAGCGAAGGAATCAACTTCTCGCACTTCATCGGCGCAGTGTATGGCATGGAACGTATGATGGGACGTGCTGACAATCCGCTGCGACGTATCCTGAACTACGCCTCCACCAACTTCCTCAAGAAGTTGCCTCTGATCTACATCCAGACTGTGATCGGTCGCGGGTGCGTAACTTGCTTTCCATAAGCAATGCTGATTTTAAACGAAACGAGTGAAGAACTAGTTATCTGTGATTGTTTTCCAGTCACAACGGAAATCTCGTGACCCGCGGTATTTTCATCGGCGACGACGAGGAGTGCTTTATGAAGGCTGCTGAGCTCTCACTGGAGGTGAACTTTGAGCTCCTGGACGCACCGCTTGACAAGGTGGTTGTTTATTTGGATCCGGAAGAGTTCAAGTCCACGTGGCTCGGCAACAAGTCCATTTACCGCACGCGAATGGCGATTGCGGACGACGGTGAGCTTATTGTGCTTGCCCCTGGCGTGGCTCGTTTCGGAGAGGACGGTCGAATCGACGAGTTGATCCGCAAATACGGCTACCGCACGACGCCAGTACGATACGAACACTGATTCTTGTCGTCATTGTCATGCTATGGCTGAACATTTGTTGTGGTCGCGCAGGAAGTGCTTGCCCATTTGAACGCCAACCGCGACCTGATGAAGAACTTGAGCGCTGCAGCTCACCTGATCCACGGTTCTTCTGAAGGCCGATTCCGCATCACGTACTGCCCAGGCCACCTCACCAAGGAGGAGGTTGAAGGGGTCGGCTTTGGTTATGGCGACCTGAAAGAGATGAGCGAAAAGTACCCCATTGACAAGCTCCAGGATGGCTGGAATGTGGACGCTAATGGCGAGCGGTTCTTTTACATTTCCAACCCTGCGCTGGGTCTGTGGGCGTTCCGAGGACGCTTCGAAGGATCGTCGACCCCTGCTGCACCTGCTGCAGCATCGAACGCCACCAACCTGTCTGGCTCCGCTGATACGAGTGAAGCCTGTCTGGACGCTGGTGTGGGCGGGGGTCCTTTCAAGCACACCTAGACGATGCCGTGCCGATTTTGGCTTCCGACTCTGCATGCCAAGATGTAATAGAGTCCCGTCCATAGCTGCAATGTTGAGCTCTTCAACTTGTCTACTCGATATCTTGATCCACGCATCAATTCCTCCCCTGCAAAGCTGTCACATGGGAAATACCGATTCCGAGCTAATCTCCTCGAGGGAGGGGGGCATATTTATGATGTTGACTGCATTGATTTCCATCTCCTCTTCTTTTTAACTTGTTTCGTTGGCTTGACTTGGAGGCCCAGACCCCACTGGGTTCTTCGTCCGCACGGGACTTCTTTGATCTAAAGCCTGCACAGACGCCTCCTGGTACGGCGTACACAGTCCCTCGGCACTAGTTGCAGCAGTCTAGTCCTGCAAAACCACAACACGAAGCAATTATCAGTCAGGAATCCCTCAAGCCAAAGTTCATTTCTTCTCGTCCTGACCTCCTGGGTCTGGTTGTAGCCTTTGTGCTGTCGCCAGCACTCCTCCAGCGCGGCCTGCTCCTTCCGCGTCTCGTCGATCCGGTGCCAGTTCTTCTTTAGCGCCTTCTTGTACGCCGAGTACGTCTCGCCGCAGTGGGTCTCCACCTCACGCAGTCTGCAGACAGCACCCATGTAATACTGTTGGTTAGTCTCTTATATGTGAATCCTGTTACGAAGTATCGCCCTGGGACGCACGTCTTGAGCACGGCAGCCGTGACCTTCTCGCCCTGGACGAGGCAGGCGCGCGGGTTGGCGTCGCGCTGCTTGCAGCGCATGAACTCGAGGTTGGCATCGGCGCATTCGTAGGCCAGGATCCGCGCCGCGCACGTGAGGCTCGTGTTGTCTGTGTCCGGCAGCTTGACCGTCTTGCGCTCCGCCATGGCTCCTGCTTCGATCGATGCCGCGGCTTCCCTTCGAGTCACCACCAGAAAAGCCCCACAACGAGAGGCCAGGGCTCAAGTTGGCTCAAACGGAATACAAACCTCTATATAGCATATCGACATCTTCAACGACAAGTCTTGCATCTCGACAGACGCGGTTTCCAACCCTCACGACCACAGCTGCCTGTAGCGGATCCTTGTCGCTTTACAAAAGCTATCTTGTCCTCGAGCGCGGTCCTAATGATTTTGGTCGTCCAGTGGCGTCTTCACACGCTCGCTCGATTTTCGGCGGCAACACCGTGGTTGGAGCTCAATTAGCCATCGCTTTCCTCGGTGCTTTCCTACGAGGTGCTGGATGGAAACCTGTTGGCTCAACAGCTTCCATTCGCTTGATTAGATACGCAAGATGTCTGTCTCTTTCTTCTCGCTCCTGCTGCACTCCACGCTCTGCCAAAATCTCATGTTGCTGTCGAAAGAAACTTGCCTTCAACTTCGATACTCAAACCCACTAAGTAGTGTCATTCCGTAGTGTTGTTATCTAGTGCTCGTTGGAAACTAGTGCTGCTGCTCAAAGTCCCATTGCTGGCGCACGCTGGCCGAGCCTTCCTCGTTCATGAGTCGCTCTTCAGCCTCCAGCACTTCTTCCAGCTCCACGCGCTTCATGTGCGGCTGGTCACGTTCTTTTTCCGGGTCCTGCCGTAAGAGAAAGTCATGCATCACAAAAACTTAGCTCCTCACTGCATTTCGTAAAGGATGAAGCAGCAGCGATCATACCAGTTCGCCCAGGAGGACAATGTTATCGCCACTGTATAAATGATACAAGTAAAAAAATAGTTAGTGCTGCTAGTAGAGCAGTGGTCCCGACGCCGACGCACCGGATGATGTTCAGACCCAACTCGATGTCGCAGAAAAGTCCTCCTGCCACGTGACGCTCGTACGTGTCTTCGAGGATGATGTTCGCTACAGGCAGCAGCCCCACAGACAAAGAAGGTTATTATAGCTGCCATCAAAAGCACATTCCCGATAGAACTGCCACGCACAGAACTGGTCAAAGCTCCGCAGGTAGCCGACGAGGTGGCGGCCGTCGCGTAGGACCATCAGCACTTGCTCTGCAGGTTAGCGAAGGATTGCCACTGTAAGAATTCCCGCACACCAACAGAAACCAACGGCGTCGCCCCCATCTTCTTGAGACGCCTAACTGCAGTCAAAGGCACGCACTGTCAAGCTGCTGGATGAGGCTGCTGTTGCCCGGGAAGACGCCGCTCATGGTCTCCTTTGAGCTAGAACCAATTCCTGTTATGTTATGAACTGGTATGTACGCACAGAATAATGTACTCATACCACATGCGTACATTAATACTGTATCTTGGATAAACTATGAGCGTTGCCGTGTGCGTACAGTCCGCACTATCCGCCGCTCATTTTGGCGATCGAACAGGAGCATCATGTGGGCCTCTCGTGTGTTGCGTATGGCGGTGACCAAGACCTCGACGGGCCTCGTGGGCCTGCCGGTGAACCCGAACGCGCGTCAGGACCTCATCAAGATCTACCGCCGGACGCTGGAGGAAGTCAAGGTGCGCTGGCTTGTCAATCGACGGACTGCTTGGACACTTTACTGACGTCGCTACTGCTGCTGCTGCAGGTGCTGCCGCCTGAGGCCAAGAACTACCGCAACGCGGTGGAGCAAATCACCAACTTCCGTCTCAACGTGGTGGAGACCAACGACGAAGTACGCAGATACATTGATGGTGGCATTCTGGTGGTACAGGTTGTTAACTAGCTGCTGCAGGAGGACGTGATTGAGCGCAAGATTAACTGCGGACAGCTGGAGGAGCTGATCGAGCAGGCGGAGGACGAGTTGAGCGTCATCCCCGTGTATTTGGGTGCGTCGGAAGCTTTCTCTTGTTAATATTGTCGCTGACTGATTGTGCTGAACGATGCAGAGCACAAGCTGTGGGAGAGCCCCATCGAGGCTGCCAAGTAAATTCCGTACAGAAAGCTCTGCAACTGCAGGCCGTGTGTATGGAGCTGCTCGGTGGAGGAACCAGACGACGCATCTACTAAATACACTGCTGCTTGTGTAACAACAACTTTGACAGATGAAGCAAGAGGATCTATGGATTGGTCTACGTGAGAAACTAGTTGCGGATCTTGCGACTGCGTGTGAGGTTGGACTTGATACCCGTGGTCTCGCCGCCGTACTTGCCAGCCTCGCCCACACGAACATCGCGCACTTGGCCCTTCCGCCGAATAATTGCCTTGCGGTATTGCATGCGCTTCTTGACGCGTGGGTTGCGGTTCAGCTTGCTCTTGTGTGCCTTCAGCCCCTTGTTCTTCATGATCTGGTACGAAGCTCCGCGCTTGCCGCCCTCCACGTCGCTGTCCTCGTCGCTTGATGCCAGATCGGCAGGCTTCTCGTGCGAGTAGAACTCCTTCTTGCTCTTCTTGAGCTCGTTCTGACTGCGAGCCATCTCCTCGTAGAATCGTTCCGCCTCCGCCAACTCGTCGGCTGATGCATCTCCCGAGGATTTCTTGTGCTTCTTTGTCTTTTTGGTTGCGTTGGCTTCGGCACTGCGCTTGTTTGTTGTTGTCGTCTTGGCGAAGAACTTGTCGAGGCCATCATCCACCTTCGGCGCACGCTCGGGCGGCAGCTCCTTCGTAAGCAGGTCCTGCAATTGGTCCTCCACTACTTCATCGAGAGCCTGCAGTTTGTTCAGCTGTTTCTTTAGCAGCAGCAAGTGCATCAGCACGGGGTGGTCCGACACGCTCTTGCCCTCGGCACGCAGCAGCAAGTAGAAGGAAATGTTGGCCGTGTAGTTGAGCAGCAGGTTCTGGCGCGTCATCAAGTAGCGCAGTCCAGTCTGAAGCGGGCGAGATTTACGACGCACCGGTCGCAGTTTCAGCACTGCCGGCGTCACCACCTCTTCCAGCTCTTTGGTAGCAGCCTCCAGCTCCGAGATCAGCCCGAGCAACTCAGGAGCCGACTGGTTCACGATCTGCAGCTTGTCCTTCCTGGACATCTTGGAGAAATCCCTATGCACCTGCTCGACGCTCTCAGCGCCCCCAGTGCCATCGTCTGCCAGCGTCGCAATATCCGCAAGCTGCTCACCGACGAGCTCCTCGTCGTTCACAGCAGGAGCCCCGTCCTTCTCGTCGTCTTCCTCCTCCTCCTCTTCACTCGCTCCGGCTCGGCGTCATCGATGCCAAAGTCCTCGTCGTCCATCATGTCTGCCTGTTTGCGCTGCAGCTCCAGCGCCGCCTCCTCTTCGTCCTGAGCCACCTCTTCGTCCGACTCGAGCTCGTACTCGGCCGTGTCTGCAGAGTAGAAGGTCTTACGCTTCTTGCCCCACTGGCCTTCCATCTGCAGCGCCTTCTTGCGCTCTGCGTCGGCGTCGAATCCGTCCATGTTGTCGTTGTCGTCGTCCTCCTCCTCGTCATCATCTTCGTCTCCGCCCAGCTCTAGCACTTCCTCGCCCTCCAGCTCGTCGTCGTCCGACTGCGGCTGCTCGTGGTCGCTCTCGTCCTCCGACGGGTCGTCGTAGAAGGCCAGCTCCGCGTGCTTCTGCGCGATCTTGGCATTCTTCAGCTCGTGTTTACGCAGACGCACCTCGGCACCGCCGTCGCCCGTGCGCGCTGTGTGTCTCGACTTGCGGCCCATTGCTTCCGGCTGGCTGCGATTGCCTTTGACTTTGCCTTTGGCTGGTTACGGGAGCGGTGGCGGTGATCAATACAATTTTCAAGTGATTATGAAACTACTTGGTATTTGTATCGGATGCCAATCAAGCGGTGGTCCAAGTCCATCAAAGTCATGCGGAGCGTCTTGGTGCGAGCGGCGGCGACGTGCAGTCATCGCAGCGGCAGCGCCGTCCTGCCGACCAGAGGCCTCGGAGCGTCTCGCATCGTCTCACAGCATCTACTGACCGCAGAGCTCGCCACCGCAGCGGATGCCTCGCAGCCGCAGACTGCGCGCAAGTTCGTGTGGGCCGAGACGGACATCGCGCCGCCGTCGCCAGGCCGCAACTTCATGGGCCGCTCGGCCAACTTCGACGTGACCGCGAGCCAGAACCAGAACCAGTTCCAGCGCTGGGAGTGGCTGCTCAAGCTGCTGGGCTTCATGAACGAGGACGACCGACTGTTCCGCCACTCGACCGCCGTCTTCCAGAGCTGCATGAACGTCACGGCCCAGCCAGAGATGTATAAAGTGCTGGGGCTGCCGCGCTCCTTTCGCGTCCAACAGGCGCTTCTTATGGTACACGTGTGGATGGTGCACCGCCGACTGGCGCTGGAGGGACAGCAGGGCAAAGTCATCCAGGAACTCATGTTCGACCGACTCTGGGAAGAGACAGTCGTGCGGATCCGCTACGAGGACATCTCGGAGCTGACAGTGAACAAGCACTTGGCTCAGGTGCAGCAGGTGTGCTTCAACGCCTGCATCGCCTACGACAAGGGACTGAAGAACGGACCCAATGTCTTGCAAAGCGCCGTGGCTGAACATTTGCTGGAGAACTCGACGCCGGAGGGTCTGCGCATTGCCGGTATCGTGGCCGACTACATGAAGAGGGAGCTGAAGAACCTGGAGAAGGTGGACGCCAAATACATCATGGAAGGCACCATCCCTTGGGGTCCGCTGCCCGTCACGAACGTCAAGACGAGCGATCTGCCAGAGGACGATGACGATGTGGTGCTCATCGGACAGCGCTTTGGCAACTGGCGCTCAGCTCTGGACAACCGCGGCAAGCTGTACTACTGGAACTTGACGACGCGATACTCTGTGGGACCGCCCCACAGGCGACAAGCTGCATGAAGGTGAAGAGCAAAAGTGAGAGGCACAGTTTGTCTCGATACTTGTGCGCTACCCTTGCACCTATCGATAGACAGCAAGAAAAGAGGTGGAACGCAGTAGCGGTTCAAGAGCTGTGTCGATTCTATTGCTGCGTTTGTCCTATTACTTCCTTCGCAGCGAACTAATACACGAAACTAAAACAACATCTTTCTCGCTTGGGTGGCTTCTCGGTTGCTGCGGGTTGGTGTCCGTCTACGCTGCTGCGTGTTGGGCTCCCGCCTTGGCCTTCTCCTCTGCTGCCACTCGGTCGCGACGCTCCTGCATTTTCTGCCTCACATAGGCGTCCGAGGCCTTGGCGTGGGCAAAGTTGGCGTTGCGCACGCGGATCTTCTCGGCCTTGAAGCACTTGTCCAGCGCCGTCTTGACGTCGCCACAGACGCCAAAGAACTTGGCGTACGGGTTCTCGTCGTGGCACTGCAGCAGCGCCTTGATCTCCTGCGGTGTGGATGGGCATCAAACAAACATTGTCACTCCATGTCTTTTGAACATACGCGGAATGCAGAGCGTACGGCCTGGCAGTCCGGGTGCGCGGTCAAGCGGCGGGTGCATATTGTCCTCAACGGTCCTCGACTCAAGTCTGCGGTCGGAAAGTGAGCTCGTCGCGCATGCTGGCTCGTGTGCATGATGGATAAATTGAAGTAGTCATAACACTTCATCTGGTTACTTCCGATCGTAGAAGTAACAATTTCAAGGGCTTGAGCAGCTCGGTGCAGTCTGCGATCGCCATCTCTAGTACGTGCACGTGACGGCAGCACGATGGATGGAGCCAACTTCACCCCACAGCAAAGGCCGAGCTGGTCAACCGAGTACGTCCCCGACTGCAGCCGAGAGATTGCCCCGATTGGCTGGAGAGCTGACCCTCTGGACTTGGTGGTTGTGTGTGGCTTGGCAGGTGCGCTCGGAGGTGCAGCAGCAGGCTCT
>JAAVTH010000408.1:0-114303 GCA_011947325.1 Phytophthora macrochlamydospora
GAACAAGACCCAGGAGTGCGGGCAACGGGGTCCCTGCCAACGCTCCCGCGCCATGAAAGAATGGCGAGCTCCATAGGTTTTGTGAGTATCACCGCCGTCAGAAAAATACTATCCAGAGAAAGTGTCGCGAGCGCAAAGCCGCGAGGAAGCAGCAGCTGAGGGCAGTGGATCCCAAGATGCTCGGGCAAACCTTACAACGGTGAATCACCAGCAGGCCGCGTTGCGTGCAGCACCAGCCTCTGCTGCTGGAGCTCCAAACCTACAGGTGAGAACGTCAGCTGGCCCCGCTCTGTCAGTCACGATACCAGAGCCCATTGTGAGTGTTTTGAAGGCCCAACGCGAAGAGTTCTTACGACGAATTAAAGTCGACGCTGTTCCTCGAGCAGTTTGTACACCGCGAATTGAACAATTCGACATCAGTGGCTGTTGGTTTACGGCAGCGTAGCCGTCGTAGTGCGTCAAACCACTCGGGATCACGCTTCCCACGATTCTGACCTGTTAGCATGCAAACATTAGGTATTTGCTCCCATAACTCGCGACCCTTACGTTGCACTTCGTTGTAGATTTTCTCCTGCGAGGTTGATAGTGCATAGGAGACGACGGGGTCTAGCTGTGCAGCGTCGCCAGTAAATATTATATCTCGTCCGCCAAAGGTAATTGCTGATACCGGGGCCAGATCTCTCTCATCCTCTGGTCAACCCAGTGAAGCATCCCGCACGAAATGACACTAAACTCATCGATGATGACTAAATGTACATCCTTGTATCTTTGCTGAAGCTTGTTGGGTTTATTGAGTCCATTCTTTTGCGTGGTAAGTGACGCATAAGGAGACGAAAATGCGGAGCGTGAAAACGATGAGAATCAAGCGCCGAACACAGCGTTTGGTCCTTAATATTAAAAGCCGCTGTACCTTGATGAGCAAGTAGGAGAATTCGTTGGGAAAGCTTTCTCGGTCGCTCTCTAAACACACAACCTACATCTTTGACTAAGTGATCTATTAGCCAACTCTTTCCCGAGCCGCCTTCCCCGTTAACTATCATCTGCAAAGGCGCGCACGGTGTGAATTCAAGCTCCGCTTTCAACCTAGCTCTGGACTGTTTCATTGCCATCGCAAACGGCAACCATTGCGACTCAGACATTGCACCTTTGACCCCAGAAGCATTTTCGTCGTCGTCACTGACGGGGTAGCGATAGTAATGATGGCCAGCAGGGTTCGCGTCACCGACACTGCTTCTCTCCTTCATCCAGGGTCTTACGTAGTCCTTTACAAAGGTCTTTGCTCTTTGGATGTCATCGCCTGAGTACGGATGCTTTGGTGACCATGTGGTTGCTCTCTTAGGATTGTCTAAAACCTCAGAGTTTCTTAGGTCCTCTTGCTCTTGCAAAGGCACACAGCTATCTTCGACGAATACGTACTCAGAGGGGGGAAGCTGCTCGCTACACGGGGAGGCACGTGCTTGTTTGAGTAAATCGAGAGCATGCTGACGTGCTAGTTTTGCATTCGACTCCTGAAGAAGCTCGCTGCCCAAATTCAGTTCCTGTTCGTGCAAGAAATATTCTATACAATCGTCGTCGTCTTGAGGCAGATCCTCGAGCGTTCGCCACGGCACGTGCAAGAATACTTCGGCGTAGCAAAGTTTGTATTGCTTAAATCAGGTGCTATCCATGGAGACGCCCGTATAACATGGGGTTTTGCTCGTCTTTTGCTGTAACCACGACCATCACTTCTTTCCCACCCGATAGTGTTGCGCTATTCTGCAAGTGCAAATTTGCCCTTGTGACCTTTCAAGATTCAAGATGGAGAAGAAGGCCTCCCCCAAATAAAGTGCTCGCAAGAGCTGGCTAAGGCTGCCGAAGCCGCAGCTACGCGCAAGGCAATGGAGGCGCCTCAGACAAAGTTTAGATGCGAGGCTTGCGGCATGTACTTGTGTTGCAACAGCAGCAGGAATTGCTTTTAGAGCAGCATCTCAAATCTGAAAAATAGTCTGTCTAACGCTAAATTTCTAAGATAATGCAACACAAAGGGACAAGTCATGAACTGCGCTAAGCGATCTAGCCTTATCTACCAAAGTGTACTTTTCGACGAACGACGCGTAACTCAAAGAATCAAAGACGCTGTTAGATGGCCGGGCCATATACGCGCGCTCCAGAGGCTCTAGTCGGCCCTACGTGTTACTCGCTCTGTAAGCAATTTCAGCAAGTTCTTGCGGCTCCCGAGTGTCTACTCGATAGCAGCGCATATGGTGGCGAAGTACCTTTACGCGCTCAACAGTCCTCGACTTACCAGGCAAAGGTAGTTCTCTCAGCAGTATGAAATACGCTACCTGGGCGCTGATTTCCCGATTTGACACAGCTACATTCGCAACCTTTTTCAAAATGGTGTGATGGGGCGAATTTACATCGCAGCGCTTCACTGCTCCAGCAATCACCTTTTAAACCGAACAGTATCCGGTTCTGCTTTACTTACATTCGCACCTGCGTGTTCTGCTGCACCGTAGGCATTTCCGATGAGTTGCAGGTCCATGTTTGCCCGCCAAGTCGATAGCAGTGCCGGTGAGTAATTATTCGTGCTCGCAATCTCTCTTTTCAACCTAATTTTCAACGATTGAGTGCCATCAGACGCAAAGGATGCATCAAATTCAGTGTTAGCCTGAAGCTCCTTTGGATACCCAAAGCGGCACTCATTACCTTTTTCCTACAACTTGCCCCGGGGTAGCAAACGTGCTGCTGCACTCGATGCACTAACCTAGACAAATCACATTCCCAGTCGTCGCCGCCGTACCCAGGAGGACGAGATCCGAGAATATCTATATTTTCTGCGCTGCAAGTAGTACAAATCGAGCAATTGCAGTCAGCTAGTTGCGCCAAGGTTTTCGATAGGACTGATATGCTACGATCGACAAATGCTGCTAACTCACGCTTACCTTCATCGGTTTTTGAGAGCTCTAGAACATTGGGAGCGTCTTTAATCCATAGCAGCGCGTGAATGTGCGGGGAGCCTCTCTGCTGAAACTCAACTCTCCAAAAATAATCGTCGATCTCGCCCAAAGGCTTCTCGCGGCCACACAACACATTATCGAAAAACCATTGAAAGCGATGGTTAAAATAGCGCGCTGCAATATCAGGATTTTCATTGAGCAGCCTTCTCCTATCCTTCGACGACAAGCGTTTGCACTCGTCAAGAGTCAGATGGGGATTGCAAACTTTAAAAAGTCCGGCCAAATAGTGTCGGCTGCACTCAGCGTGAGAAAGAAGGTCGGCCAGCGAGTAGGTAGCACACGGCTTCCAATCATGCTCATCAAGTCGTCTCTAACACTGCTCCAGTACAGCCCACTACCTCTAACAACTTTGAAATACGGCTTCAACGATTCTAATAACCGCATAGCTGTATTTGTGCTTTCCCGAGTAGAATCCGGCTGCGTCCAGGTATCGTTTTGTGGCTCTACGTCGCTAACTCGTGTCACCAAGTCATCGATTTGTCGTCTTTGTATTAAGTTAAGGCAGAAAAATTGAAGTTGTTATGGATAACAAAGCGTCGGTCGTGCCACTTCATGAGGTGTGCACAGAATTCGGCTAAATGATACTCGTGCATCCGATTTTCGCAGCTCTCTACTGGGTTTATGCCACATTCTCCATTAGGAAATAGAGTAGGAAAACAGTTCTGCATCAAAAACTTGGTGTTGTATTCATCAATAGGTTCCGTACGACTCTACAGCTCTTTCACAGGGTACTCAGATCCGCCACACGCCAGATTAGCAGCCTCTACTATCTTTTCTAGCTCACTCTGCTGTCCTGATCGTCGCGTTCTAGCTCGAAGGTTTCGATTAAGTCATCCATGGCATCTTGCTCGCTATCAAGACATGCTGAAGCTGAATTTGACGTATCTGAACTCTCTGCTTTGGAGTTACTAGTTCTACAATCATGATGTGATTCATCGCAAGCAAGCAAGTATTACACGTATGTGTGTCTCCAGAGGCTGTTGAGGCTGTAAACCCCATACTACTCGCGGCGGTGGTCACCGCCGATCCGCAAACTGCCTTCTTGCTCGGAGTTTGCTGCAAACGAGCGGCCTACATCATCGTCGCGCTCACGATTCAACTGGTTTTCGTGAACACGAAGCTGCTGAGACTCTTCGTCGGTGATTGAGACGCTTGGAATGTCGCTCTCGATGTTGAACTGGTGCAACGCAGCTAAGTTCTCCTCCGAAATCCGCACATTTTTGTAGAGAGGATTGTTGTCGATAAGCCAACACAGTGCTTGTCTGGGCAAGTCGGGTTTAACCCTGAAAAACTTTGCCGATTCTGTTTCTTTCGTCTTCAGAAAGACGACCCCACACTTGTGCAGTGGCCTAGGTAGATCCAACACAACCTCCACAGCACTATTCCAGTAGTTAATAGAGTTACCGCGGGTGAACTCTTGACCGCCACAATACAGATTTACACAAGTTGTGAAAGAGACGCCTAATCCGATAAGCCGTGCCTCCATTCGATTCAACACGGCAAGCTCATGAGGAACGGGTACTAACCGGAAACTACTTGCCTTACAGAATTTCGGGATTTCTTTTTTCCGTAGGGACTTTTCACATCGCCCACACAGCCAAACCATCGGCGCTTCGCTGCTTTCATCGTTCACTACAGCCTCCGGGATGACTTCACATTTTCCTCCGAGTTACACAGTGGCCTAAAGAAGGCGACATCCGGCTCGTATCGCCTGGACACCGCTTGTTCGGACTTCGTAAGTTCGCCGCAGCTACCACATATCCGAAGAAACGGGGAATCGATGGCAGCAAAAAGTCTGGATTGCACAGTTGAGTAAGCACAGCGGACACACCACCCAGAAATGTAGCGCACCTTTTGCATCTTCACTACGGTCCCGAGTGGTGATGTTTTGAGAAACTTTACTTCTTTTACTCCGCTTAGCGCTGCGAGGTTGTAGCTGAGCTACTGCATTCCGCTTCATCGTCTCTTCGTGGCGTGCAAGACGCTTGACTGTGCTGTCCGCCTCAGCAACCTCAACAGGAGCTGCATTAACCCGTCGCCTTTTTCGCGGTGCCCCACTCTAAAGCCGTAAGAACTGGCCTTGCAGCCTTGGCAGCCCGAGCATTCTGGCAGGGCTTCACCATTTCGACTCAAGCCGTGCGCGACCCTGTTACACGTCCCGAAATGTCGATACGCTTGTTGCCGTCAAAAAGCTATCTAACTCACCTACCGGATCCCTGCATATAGCCGCAATCTTTGATTGCCGACCCGCACAATGCACAATAGCACTGAAAAAGGTTGCTGCCTTCGCGTTTGACTTGCGAGACGAACGCCGGTGGATGGCGACCGACTTCCAAACACAACAACACTGCAATGTAGATCGCCAAATTTGCACGCCAAGTATTCACCTGCGTGGTTGAGCTCGGTCCGCATGATGCGGATCCAACACGAATCCAACACATAATGCTGGAACTTCATAGCATCTTCATTCACACCATACAGATGCGCTGGAGCGGCGCACCAAGGATCCGGCAAGACTGCGCAGCTACACGGGGACTCCGCACTGCAATGATGTGGGAAGCATGGCAAGGTGATATTTGCTGGA
The DNA here is from genome assembly GCA_011947325.1 of Phytophthora macrochlamydospora. Lineage (NCBI taxonomy): Eukaryota > Oomycota > Peronosporomycetes > Peronosporales > Peronosporaceae > Phytophthora > Phytophthora macrochlamydospora. The sequence continues at coordinate 5,584 of JAAVTH010000408.1, forward strand.
AGTGCGTCATCAGGAGGCTACGTCGTTTATCCGCCGGCCATTTTCGGCAGACACCCTACATCTAGACGCACAGGTTTCACTGGAAGCAATGGGTAGCCTTGAACCTAGGTAAAAGTTGCATGGAATCAAATTACAACCGTCGTCGACAGAACTTTTACTCTACAGCCTTCACAGGTTACCATAAGAAGTTTCCGTTTGCTAACATTAAAAAGTTGTATTTCGCTTACAGGTTGCTAACCTTGCGTGCACGGCAAAACCTGACCTCCAAACCAATACACGTACGCCTACATCGGTATCAGTCCACGGCATCCAGGTTCCATACACATGCACCGCATCCTGCGCTATAACGATGTCACAATTTAAATCACTCCACATACATATTTTCACCCCACTCCTACCTTAGTGGCCACGTTTCCTCCACCGTAGTCGAAGGTGATCTCCTCGTCATTTTCAATGAGCCTCTTTGCAAAAAGACCACAGCACGTCTCTCCACCAACGTCCCAGCGCTCCACCACGCAATTGGGCTGGCAGCTGTGGTTCGCGAACCTTGCAAGATTGCCAACTACACGCGCGTCGATTACTTCGTTAGCAGCGACGGTCATTCCGTAGTAGTTTGTGGCTCCCTTCAGCTCCTACACGAAGATAAGCAACGGTCGACAGTCAGCGATGATTCAGTCCATTTCCGTACACTTATCCTTACCATTTCCCTGCGCTGATACACCGCACTACGAATGATTTCCCCACGTACTCACAAACAAAAGCACCAGGCAATATCTGCTGGCTAGCAAATAGCGACATGCCTTTGTCGGGAAGCCTTCTCACTGCCAACAACGCGTTGGCGCCATCTTGCATCCTTTGGTTGCTGCAATGGACTCCAGACGCGCATTTTCCGCGCACACATCCGACTTGCATCTGCACAGCAAACAATTGTCAGCACTAGTGTCGAGTGTCAACTTGTCTTCGGACGTACCGATCGATTCTCGCAACCGATGCCGCACGTCACACTCCAGTCAATGCCGGGATTGCAGTTACACTCAAGAATTTCGTCCTGCCCCGGCATCGAGTTAATTGTGGTTTTGATCGGAAGTATTACAATACATATCTCGTCAAGAACGCGTCTTGGACGATACGTCACGCTGTTCTCATCAGCGTACTCATACTCGATGAGAGCCTGTAGAACACTTCTCTCCTCCATCAACTGTCAAAACAATTTAGCTAGTATAGCGGAATAGCCAACAAACCCGACTTGTCGAACAGGTCTAGTGCTCCATCGATCGCGCCGGTAAGTCGCGGCAGCCTCTCCACGGACCAAAACGTGATCCAGTTTCACCTGCCGTCGACGTCGACGCGCCATCGTTTGCTTTCCTCCGGTCAAATCGAAATGTTACCAGGGCGTTTTACTCGACGTCTTGCTGTAGGATGCGTCTGCTGCGATCTAGAATCACTGCACTGGATGTGCTTCCCTTCAAAAGTTCAACAGCACTGCACTTCCAATCTTAAAAAACACCAAACACGAGCTTGACGAATTTGAATGGAAGCATTCATGTTAATGGAAGTGCGAGCTTTCTTACACATGTACATCCGCAAGCACCGTTCTGTTCTCAAACCTCGCCACGGTAAGCAATGCCAAACGAAATTAAACTATATGAATGAGCGCTCGAATTCGTCACACATCAGCAGCCTCGGTATGACGACTCGGCTCCCTTGCTCCAGCACCTGTTGAACTTGTCGTTAGCATGGTGGTGCGCGCTCGACAGCATCCGTCGTCGAGGAGCTAGCCGCGAGTGGCCATCGCGTTCCGCGTGCGAGGAACTTTTCCCGCTGCAGGGCTCCCAGCTGCGGCAGCTGCCGCAACAGCTCTCCCTTCGACGACACTCCCCGACGCACCGTCGCGATTCTCCTCTTCGTCGCCATCGCGCTGCACCAGAGCACGAGCCTTAGGGCTGCGCCCAGACTGCACCGGCGCACTCTTGCGCTTCAAAACGGGAGGGTGCACCTCGACGATCCGATCCGACGCAGGTAATTCGAGCTGCACACTGCCCTTGGCAATGTCCGAGAAGTAGCCGATGTTGTGCACCTGCCGGAACTCGTACACAGCGCCCACACTAAAGTTGACACGTGCCACTCCCGGCGACCCTGTCTTCCTATATATATATGGTCGGCGCTACATATGTATCGCACTAAAATGACGTCGCGTTATGGGCTCTATTTTGGGATTTTGCTGCTGTTTATTCCTGTAGCGCGCTGCTTTTAGCGCCCAAAATTGGTATTACTCGATACACTATTTTAGGTTATCAGATTATACTGACAGTAATACTGATCACAGCATAATGAAACTAAGTGTAGCTGGGTTTTTCAGTAAGGCGAACATGATGGTGATGCTCTGAGGGAGCATAAACAGGCGCATCCGCCAATCAGCGATCAGCAACGAAAACAACGGCTGTACTCCACCGGTTGAGCTGAAAACTTGGGGAAATATGTTTTCATATATGGGGAACATGATGGTGATAGTCTGAAGTGACAGAGACAGGCCCATCATCCAATCAGCGATCAGGAACGATAACCACAGTTGTACATACCGGTTTAGGCTGAAACTTGGGGACTACGCTTTCATATACGGGGAAGAAGATGGTGATAGTGTGAAAAGACATAGACAGGACCATCACCCAATCAGAAAGTAGCAAAGTTATCTACGGTGGCACACACCTGCTTCGACTAAAAACTTGGAGAATCACGTGTTTGTAAATGAGGAACACGATGGTGACACTGGGAAGTGATAGAAACAGGCCTGCCAAGCAGTCAACGATCAGTAAGGATAATTACGACCGCTTACTCCCGTTTGGGACGAGAACTTGAGAGACTACGTTTGCATATGTGGGGAAGAATATGGTGATAGTTTGAAGCGACAGAAACTGGTGCGTCGGCCAATGAGCGTTCACAAAAGCCATTGCAGGCATCGTATGCCCGACTGAATCGTAACAGTGAGTTGATATGTTTCGACGCAAGGTGAACATGCTGGCGGAACTCAACTAAGAACACAAAGAGAGTAAGTATTTGAGTATGTGATTGCGAAGAAAATGATGTGTAAGGTCGGAATATGCGTATGTAAGTTTGAATGTTTGTATAGTACGAGTGTATGCAGAGTATAATTGGAGGTTGGGAAGTCTGTTGTGGAGTGAGAATATGTGTAGAATAAGCGTGTTGTATAATATTTATGTGTGTATGGGAACGACAAAAACGTATGTAGAATAGTTAATGAAACGACGATTAAGGACAGGTAGTGTTAAATGGTTATGGGTAATTATGAGTGTGAGAGTGTTGTTGGAAATGGTATGAAGGCGAGTGAGTGTAAGTTAGTTTGTGTAGAGTATGAGTAGGTGTAGAATATGAGTGTGTAGAGTGGGAATGTGTGCAGAGAATGAGTGTTATTGTGTATGGATGTGTTAGTGTTTGAGTGTTAGTAGTAAATGGTTTGAGTAAAAATGGAAGTGTAAATAGTATGATTTGGTGATAGGTAAATGAGAAAGATGGGAGTGAAAGAAAAAGAAAAGAATCGTAATAGTTGATTAGAATAAGATGGATTCGGATTGATAGGAAAGGTGATTTGAATGAATTGATAGAGAGTTAGTTAGTTAGTTAGTAATGTGGAAAAATGAGAAGAAGAAGTATGTGGAGAGTATGGATAGTATATAATAGTGTAAGAGTGTGTGTAAGAGTGTATATAAGTGTAAGTGTATGAGGTGTGTAAGAGTAGGTATGTAGATATTGTAAAGAGAAGTATGGGTATGTGAAATAGGAAGGTTTAAAGAAGGAGTATGTAGAGAAAAATGGGTGTAAAGTATAAATGTGTAAAAAAAAGTGTGAAAGAGGAGAAAAAATGGAGTTGAGGAAGGAATAGAGAAAATTTGAGTAATAGAAAATTGAAGAAAAATTATGGATGTTTGTGTGTATGAGTGTATGTAGAGTATGGATGTTTGTAATGAATGGAAGTGTATGTAAAGTGTGAGTGTGTGTAGAGTAGGAGTATAAGTAGAGTGTGTAAAGTGTTGTAGTGTGTGTAGAGTGTGAGTGTTGTAGAGTGTGAGTGTGTGTAGAGTGTGAGTGTGTGTAGAGTGTGAATATGTGAAGAGTGTGAGTGTGTGTAGGGTTTGAGTGTTATAGGGTTTGAGTGTTATAGTGTTATAGTGTTATAGGGTTTAGTGTTATAGGGTTTAGGGTTTAGGGTTTAGGGTTTAGGGTTTAGGGTTTAGGGTTTAGGTTTAGGGTTTAGGGTTTAGGGTTTAGGTTTACTTCTTATTTTGGACAAAAACAGGCGCATCTCCTAGTATCGATTATTTGTGCATTACGAAGCCAATTATAAGAATAAGGAGCAACAAGTTGTGAAACCTACGTTTTCAATTACTGTGAAAAGATGGTACTATGTTGGTGTGTCAGAGACAGGCGTCAACAGCCAATCACAGACCTTTACGGATTATTGATGTTATAATAGGTTACTTGACGCTAAAGTTTTGGAGAAGTACGTTTTTACGTACAGCGAACATGATGGTGGTATTATTTGAGGACATAGACAGGCGTATCGCCCAATAAAAAGCACCAGAAGGAACAGCACAAATACGCAGCAGCCAGTAGCGAAATCGTGACAAAATACGTTCTCGAGTACGGTGAATACGTTAGTGGCACTACCGTGTGCCAGAGACATGTGAACTACCCAATAGGAAGACAATACGGAGAAACAACGACAGAGAGCTCCTGTCGGCACCGAAAATCCGGGTAGTCACGTTATAATATTCAACGAATACGATTATATTGCTCGCCCAAGCCAGGCACTGACTAAAAACAGTATTATCCGAATACACACTATTTACAGCCGTAACCAAGTGAATTACAGCCGTCAAACACAAAATAACACACGAAACACCGCCAACCAGTCTTGGAACGACCTCGGTGCCGGCGAGTTAAGCTTGCCGACTATGCCAGGCGTCCTCACGAACCGTATGCAGACTCTGAGCGCCTTCCCTTGCGTCCTGGAGGCGTGGCAAGTCGTGCCAGCGCAGATACGACACGAGAAGAGGCTTGCTGGAGGACGGGGCAAGAGCGTGAAACCGGGTCAGAAGCAGTAGTAATGCAGTTGCGCGCCATTTTTGGTGATTTTGCATCGAGTATCGGATTCAGAAGTAGCGAAAGGCGAGGAGGAGTAGAATAATAAATAGGAAGTTTGTGATGAGGAGAGAGAGAGTGGAGAAAAGGGTTGGCTGGTTTGAGCTAGAAGTAAAAATAGTTTGAAGAAGTATTGTTAGGAGTGAAATGGTTGATGAAAGATAAAATGGGTGTGTTTTGTTTAGGTTTGTTTGGTAGATGGAAATTGTATATAGTGTTAGGGTTTAGGGAACTGAAAGGGTCACCCTCTGGTACAATTAATACCCGGACATGCCACACCCACCCGAGATAGGCAGTGGGTGACGCTTTGCTATTTGTTTCCGGTACAACTGTGGCATGAGGTGAACAGGGTGACCAGCGCCTATATAAACCCGATACAAACGTGGCAGACAAGGTTAATGCGATACCATAGTCAATTCAAGTCATATGAACCTAAAAATTGGTATCACTGCGAATGACAGGATTTGTGACATATGGTGGAGTATAGACAGGCCCTCCAACCAATCAGAGAGATATGTTCACTACGCAGTCAATATGAGATGGGTGCTCATGAAAATCTGGTAAATTATGTTAAAACATATGGAGAAAAATATGGTACTTCTTATTTTGGACAAAAACAGGCGCATCTCCTAGTATCGATTATTTGCGCATTACGAAGCCAATTATAAGAATAAGGAGCAACAAGTTGTGAAACCTACGTTTTCAAGCACTGTGAAAAAGATGGTACTGTGTTGGTGTGTCAGAGACAGGCGTCAACAACCAATCACAGACCTTTACGGATTATTGATGTTATAATAGGTTACTTGACGCTAAAGTTTTGGGGAAGTACGTTTTTACGTACAGCGAACATGATGGTGGTATTATTTGAGGACATAGACAGGCGTATCACCCAATAAAAAGCACCAGAAGGAACAGCACAAATACGCAGCAACCAGTAGCGAAATCGTGACAAAATACGTTCTCGAGTACGATGAATACGTTAGTGGCACTACCGTGTGCCAGAGACATGTGAACTATCCAATAGGAAGACAATACGGAGGAACAACGACAGAGAGCTCCTGTCGGCACCGAAAATCCGGGTAGTCACGTTATAATATTCAGCGAATACGATTATATTGCTCGCCCAAGCCAGGCACTGACTAAAAACAGTATTATCCGATAACACACTACTTACAGCCGTCAGACACAAAATAACCCACAAAACACCGCCAGCCACCCTTGAGACGACCTCGGCGCCGGCGCCGGCGCCGGTGAGGTTAAGCTAAACGTCTACGCCAGGCGTCCTGACGATTCGTATCCGGACGCCGGAGCACCTTCCCAAGCGTCCTTCAGTCCTGCCAAGTCGTGCCAGCGCGGGCACGACACGAGAGCCAGGCTTGCGCGAGGTGGCACGGGGCCCAGCCACCCTTGAGACGACCTCGGCGCCGGCGCCGGCGCCGGTGAGGTTAAGCTAAACGTCTACGCCAGGCGTCCTGACGATTCGTATCCGGACGCCGGAGCACCTTCCCAAGCGTCCTTCAGTCCTGCCAAGTCGTGCCAGCGCGGGCACGACACGAGAGCCAGGCTTGCGCGAGGTGGCACGGGGCCCAGCCACCCTTGAGACGACCTCGGCGCCGGCGCCGGCGCCGGTGAGGTTAAGCTAAACGTCTACGCCAGGCGTCCTGACGATTCGTATCCGGACGCCGGAGCACCTTCCCAAGCGTCCTTCAGTCCTGCCAAGTCGTGCCAGCGCGGGCACGACACGAGAGCCAGGCTTGCGCGAGGTGGCACGGGGCCCAGCCACCCTTGAGACGACCTCGGCGCCGGCGCCGGCGCCGGTGAGGTTAAGCTAAACGTCTACGCCAGGCGTCCTGACGATTCGTATCCGGACGCCGGAGCACCTTCCCAAGCGTCCTTCAGTCCTGCCAAGTCGTGCCAGCGCGGGCACGACACGAGAGCCAGGCTTGCGCGAGGTGGCACGGGGCCCAGCCACCCTTGAGACGACCTCGGCGCCGGCGCCGGCGCCGGTGAGGTTAAGCTAAACGTCTACGCCAGGCGTCCTGACGATTCGTATCCGGACGCCGGAGCACCTTCCCAAGCGTCCTTCAGTCCTGCCAAGTCGTGCCAGCGCGGGCACGACACGAGAGCCAGGCTTGCGCGAGGTGGCACGGGGCCCAGCCACCCTTGAGACGACCTCGGCGCCGGCGCCGGCGCCGGTGAGGTTAAGCTAAACGTCTACGCCAGGCGTCCTGACGATTCGTATCCGGACGCCGGAGCACCTTCCCAAGCGTCCTTCAGTCCTGCCAAGTCGTGCCAGCGCGGGCACGACACGAGAGCCAGGCTTGCGCGAGGTGGCACGGGGCCCAGCCACCCTTGAGACGACCTCGGCGCCGGCGCCGGCGCCGGTGAGGTTAAGCTAAACGTCTACGCCAGGCGTCCTGACGATTCGTATCCGGACGCCGGAGCACCTTCCCAAGCGTCCTTCAGTCCTGCCAAGTCGTGCCAGCGCGGGCACGACACGAGAGCCAGGCTTGCGCGAGGTGGCACGGGGCCCAGCCACCCTTGAGACGACCTCGGCGCCGGCGCCGGCGCCGGTGAGGTTAAGCTAAACGTCTACGCCAGGCGTCCTGACGATTCGTATCCGGACGCCGGAGCACCTTCCCAAGCGTCCTTCAGTCCTGCCAAGTCGTGCCAGCGCGGGCACGACACGAGAGCCAGGCTTGCGCGAGGTGGCACGGGGCCCAGCCACCCTTGAGACGACCTCGGCGCCGGCGCCGGCGCCGGTGAGGTTAAGCTAAACGTCTACGCCAGGCGTCCTGACGATTCGTATCCGGACGCCGGAGCACCTTCCCAAGCGTCCTTCAGTCCTGCCAAGTCGTGCCAGCGCGGGCACGACACGAGAGCCAGGCTTGCGCGAGGTGGCACGGGGCCCAGCCACCCTTGAGACGACCTCGGCGCCGGCGCCGGCGCCGGTGAGGTTAAGCTAAACGTCTACGCCAGGCGTCCTGACGATTCGTATCCGGACGCCGGAGCACCTTCCCAAGCGTCCTTCAGTCCTGCCAAGTCGTGCCAGCGCGGGCACGACACGAGAGCCAGGCTTGCGCGAGGTGGCACGGGGCCCAGCCACCCTTGAGACGACCTCGGCGCCGGCGCCGGCGCCGGTGAGGTTAAGCTAAACGTCTACGCCAGGCGTCCTGACGATTCGTATCCGGACGCCGGAGCACCTTCCCAAGCGTCCTTCAGTCCTGCCAAGTCGTGCCAGCGCGGGCACGACACGAGAGCCAGGCTTGCGCGAGGTGGCACGGGGCCCAGCCACCCTTGAGACGACCTCGGCGCCGGCGCCGGCGCCGGTGAGGTTAAGCTAAACGTCTACGCCAGGCGTCCTGACGATTCGTATCCGGACGCCGGAGCACCTTCCCAAGCGTCCTTCAGTCCTGCCAAGTCGTGCCAGCGCGGGCACGACACGAGAGCCAGGCTTGCGCGAGGTGGCACGGGGCCCAGCCACCCTTGAGACGACCTCGGCGCCGGCGCCGGCGCCGGTGAGGTTAAGCTAAACGTCTACGCCAGGCGTCCTGACGATTCGTATCCGGACGCCGGAGCACCTTCCCAAGCGTCCTTCAGTCCTGCCAAGTCGTGCCAGCGCGGGCACGACACGAGAGCCAGGCTTGCGCGAGGTGGCACGGGGCCCAGCCACCCTTGAGACGACCTCGGCGCCGGCGCCGGCGCCGGTGAGGTTAAGCTAAACGTCTACGCCAGGCGTCCTGACGATTCGTATCCGGACGCCGGAGCACCTTCCCAAGCGTCCTTCAGTCCTGCCAAGTCGTGCCAGCGCGGGCACGACACGAGAGCCAGGCTTGCGCGAGGTGGCACGGGGCCCAGCCACCCTTGAGACGACCTCGGCGCCGGCGCCGGCGCCGGTGAGGTTAAGCTAAACGTCTACGCCAGGCGTCCTGACGATTCGTATCCGGACGCCGGAGCACCTTCCCAAGCGTCCTTCAGTCCTGCCAAGTCGTGCCAGCGCGGGCACGACACGAGAGCCAGGCTTGCGCGAGGTGGCACGGGGCCCAGCCACCCTTGAGACGACCTCGGCGCCGGCGCCGGCGCCGGTGAGGTTAAGCTAAACGTCTACGCCAGGCGTCCTGACGATTCGTATCCGGACGCCGGAGCACCTTCCCAAGCGTCCTTCAGTCCTGCCAAGTCGTGCCAGCGCGGGCACGACACGAGAGCCAGGCTTGCGCGAGGTGGCACGGGGCCCAGCCACCCTTGAGACGACCTCGGCGCCGGCGCCGGCGCCGGTGAGGTTAAGCTAAACGTCTACGCCAGGCGTCCTGACGATTCGTATCCGGACGCCGGAGCACCTTCCCAAGCGTCCTTCAGTCCTGCCAAGTCGTGCCAGCGCGGGCACGACACGAGAGCCAGGCTTGCGCGAGGTGGCACGGGGCCCAGCCACCCTTGAGACGACCTCGGCGCCGGCGCCGGCGCCGGTGAGGTTAAGCTAAACGTCTACGCCAGGCGTCCTGACGATTCGTATCCGGACGCCGGAGCACCTTCCCAAGCGTCCTTCAGTCCTGCCAAGTCGTGCCAGCGCGGGCACGACACGAGAGCCAGGCTTGCGCGAGGTGGCACGGGGCCCAGCCACCCTTGAGACGACCTCGGCGCCGGCGCCGGCGCCGGTGAGGTTAAGCTAAACGTCTACGCCAGGCGTCCTGACGATTCGTATCCGGACGCCGGAGCACCTTCCCAAGCGTCCTTCAGTCCTGCCAAGTCGTGCCAGCGCGGGCACGACACGAGAGCCAGGCTTGCGCGAGGTGGCACGGGGCCCAGCCACCCTTGAGACGACCTCGGCGCCGGCGCCGGCGCCGGTGAGGTTAAGCTAAACGTCTACGCCAGGCGTCCTGACGATTCGTATCCGGACGCCGGAGCACCTTCCCAAGCGTCCTTCAGTCCTGCCAAGTCGTGCCAGCGCGGGCACGACACGAGAGCCAGGCTTGCGCGAGGTGGCACGGGGCCCAGCCACCCTTGAGACGACCTCGGCGCCGGCGCCGGCGCCGGTGAGGTTAAGCTAAACGTCTACGCCAGGCGTCCTGACGATTCGTATCCGGACGCCGGAGCACCTTCCCAAGCGTCCTTCAGTCCTGCCAAGTCGTGCCAGCGCGGGCACGACACGAGAGCCAGGCTTGCGCGAGGTGGCACGGGGCCCAGCCACCCTTGAGACGACCTCGGCGCCGGCGCCGGCGCCGGTGAGGTTAAGCTAAACGTCTACGCCAGGCGTCCTGACGATTCGTATCCGGACGCCGGAGCACCTTCCCAAGCGTCCTTCAGTCCTGCCAAGTCGTGCCAGCGCGGGCACGACACGAGAGCCAGGCTTGCGCGAGGTGGCACGGGGCCCAGCCACCCTTGAGACGACCTCGGCGCCGGCGCCGGCGCCGGTGAGGTTAAGCTAAACGTCTACGCCAGGCGTCCTGACGATTCGTATCCGGACGCCGGAGCACCTTCCCAAGCGTCCTTCAGTCCTGCCAAGTCGTGCCAGCGCGGGCACGACACGAGAGCCAGGCTTGCGCGAGGTGGCACGGGGCCCAGCCACCCTTGAGACGACCTCGGCGCCGGCGCCGGCGCCGGTGAGGTTAAGCTAAACGTCTACGCCAGGCGTCCTGACGATTCGTATCCGGACGCCGGAGCACCTTCCCAAGCGTCCTTCAGTCCTGCCAAGTCGTGCCAGCGCGGGCACGACACGAGAGCCAGGCTTGCGCGAGGTGGCACGGGGCCCAGCCACCCTTGAGACGACCTCGGCGCCGGCGCCGGCGCCGGTGAGGTTAAGCTAAACGTCTACGCCAGGCGTCCTGACGATTCGTATCCGGACGCCGGAGCACCTTCCCAAGCGTCCTTCAGTCCTGCCAAGTCGTGCCAGCGCGGGCACGACACGAGAGCCAGGCTTGCGCGAGGTGGCACGGGGCCCAGCCACCCTTGAGACGACCTCGGCGCCGGCGCCGGCGCCGGTGAGGTTAAGCTAAACGTCTACGCCAGGCGTCCTGACGATTCGCATCCGGACGCCGGAGCACCTTCCCAAGCGTCCTTCAGTCCTGCCAAGTCGTGCCAGCGCGGGCACGACACGAGAGCCAGGCTTGCGCGAGGTGGCACGGGGCCCAGCCACCCTTGAGACGACCTCGGCGCCGGCGCCGGCGCCGGTGAGGTTAAGCTAAACGTCTACGCCAGGCGTCCTGACGATTCGTATCCGGACGCCGGAGCACCTTCCCAAGCGTCCTTCAGTCCTGCCAAGTCGTGCCAGCGCGGGCACGACACGAGAGCCAGGCTTGCGCGAGGTGGCACGGGGCCCAGCCACCCTTGAGACGACCTCGGCGCCGGCGCCGGCGCCGGTGAGGTTAAGCTAAACGTCTACGCCAGGCGTCCTGACGATTCGTATCCGGACGCCGGAGCACCTTCCCAAGCGTCCTTCAGTCCTGCCAAGTCGTGCCAGCGCGGGCACGACACGAGAGCCAGGCTTGCGCGAGGTGGCACGGGGCCCAGCCACCCTTGAGACGACCTCGGCGCCGGCGCCGGCGAGGTTAAGCTAAACGTCTACGCCAGGCGTCCTGACGATTCGCATCCGGACGCCGGAGCACCTTCCCAAGCGTCCTTCAGTCCTGCCAAGTCGTGCCAGCGCGGGCACGACACGAGAGCCAGGCTTGCGCGAGGTGGCACGGGGCCCAGCCACCCTTGAGACGACCTCGGCGCCGGCGCCGGTGAGGTTAAGCTAAACGTCTACGCCAGGCGTCCTGACGATTCGCATCCGGACGCCGGAGCACCTTCCCAAGCGTCCTTCAGTCCTGCCAAGTCGTGCCAGCGCGGGCACGACACGAGAGCCAGGCTTGCGCGAGGTGGCACGGGGCCCAGCCACCCTTGAGACGACCTCGGCGCCGGCGCCGGCGCCGGTGAGGTTAAGCTAAACGTCTACGCCAGGCGTCCTGACGATTCGCATCCGGACGCCGGAGCACCTTCCCAAGCGTCCTTCAGTCCTGCCAAGTCGTGCCAGCGCGGGCACGACACGAGAGCCAGGCTTGCGCGAGGTGGCACGGGGCCCAGCCACCCTTGAGACGACCTCGGCGCCGGCGCCGGCGCCGGTGAGGTTAAGCTAAACGTCTACGCCAGGCGTCCTGACGATTCGCATCCGGACGCCGGAGCACCTTCCCAAGCGTCCTTCAGTCCTGCCAAGTCGTGCCAGCGCGGGCACGACACGAGAGCCAGGCTTGCGCGAGGTGGCACGGGGCCCAGCCACCCTTGAGACGACCTCGGCGCCGGCGCCGGCGCCGGTGAGGTTAAGCTAAACGTCTACGCCAGGCGTCCTGACGATTCGCATCCGGACGCCGGAGCACCTTCCCAAGCGTCCTTCAGTCCTGCCAAGTCGTGCCAGCGCGGGCACGACACGAGAGCCAGGCTTGCGCGAGGTGGCACGGGGCCCAGCCACCCTTGAGACGACCTCGGCGCCGGCGCCGGCGCCGGTGAGGTTAAGCTAAACGTCTACGCCAGGCGTCCTGACGATTCGCATCCGGACGCCGGAGCACCTTCCCAAGCGTCCTTCAGTCCTGCCAAGTCGTGCCAGCGCGGGCACGACACGAGAGCCAGGCTTGCGCGAGGTGGCACGGGGCCCAGCCACCCTTGAGACGACCTCGGCGCCGGCGCCGGCGCCGGTGAGGTTAAGCTAAACGTCTACGCCAGGCGTCCTGACGATTCGCATCCGGACGCCGGAGCACCTTCCCAAGCGTCCTTCAGTCCTGCCAAGTCGTGCCAGCGCGGGCACGACACGAGAGCCAGGCTTGCGCGAGGTGGCACGGGGCCCAGCCACCCTTGAGACGACCTCGGCGCCGGCGCCGGCGCCGGTGAGGTTAAGCTAAACGTCTACGCCAGGCGTCCTGACGATTCGCATCCGGACGCCGGAGCACCTTCCCAAGCGTCCTTCAGTCCTGCCAAGTCGTGCCAGCGCGGGCACGACACGAGAGCCAGGCTTGCGCGAGGTGGCACGGGGCCCAGCCACCCTTGAGACGACCTCGGCGCCGGCGCCGGCGCCGGTGAGGTTAAGCTAAACGTCTACGCCAGGCGTCCTGACGATTCGCATCCGGACGCCGGAGCACCTTCCCAAGCGTCCTTCAGTCCTGCCAAGTCGTGCCAGCGCGGGCACGACACGAGAGCCAGGCTTGCGCGAGGTGGCACGGGGCCCAGCCACCCTTGAGACGACCTCGGCGCCGGCGCCGGCGCCGGTGAGGTTAAGCTAAACGTCTACGCCAGGCGTCCTGACGATTCGCATCCGGACGCCGGAGCACCTTCCCAAGCGTCCTTCAGTCCTGCCAAGTCGTGCCAGCGCGGGCACGACACGAGAGCCAGGCTTGCGCGAGGTGGCACGGGGCCCAGCCACCCTTGAGACGACCTCGGCGCCGGCGCCGGCGCCGGTGAGGTTAAGCTAAACGTCTACGCCAGGCGTCCTGACGATTCGCATCCGGACGCCGGAGCACCTTCCCAAGCGTCCTTCAGTCCTGCCAAGTCGTGCCAGCGCGGGCACGACACGAGAGCCAGGCTTGCGCGAGGTGGCACGGGGCCCAGCCACCCTTGAGACGACCTCGGCGCCGGCGCCGGCGCCGGTGAGGTTAAGCTAAACGTCTACGCCAGGCGTCCTGACGATTCGCATCCGGACGCCGGAGCACCTTCCCAAGCGTCCTTCAGTCCTGCCAAGTCGTGCCAGCGCGGGCACGACACGAGAGCCAGGCTTGCGCGAGGTGGCACGGGGCCCAGCCACCCTTGAGACGACCTCGGCGCCGGCGCCGGCGCCGGTGAGGTTAAGCTAAACGTCTACGCCAGGCGTCCTGACGATTCGCATCCGGACGCCGGAGCACCTTCCCAAGCGTCCTTCAGTCCTGCCAAGTCGTGCCAGCGCGGGCACGACACGAGAGCCAGGCTTGCGCGAGGTGGCACGGGGCCCAGCCACCCTTGAGACGACCTCGGCGCCGGCGCCGGCGCCGGTGAGGTTAAGCTAAACGTCTACGCCAGGCGTCCTGACGATTCGCATCCGGACGCCGGAGCACCTTCCCAAGCGTCCTTCAGTCCTGCCAAGTCGTGCCAGCGCGGGCACGACACGAGAGCCAGGCTTGCGCGAGGTGGCACGGGGCCCAGCCACCCTTGAGACGACCTCGGCGCCGGCGCCGGCGCCGGTGAGGTTAAGCTAAACGTCTACGCCAGGCGTCCTGACGATTCGCATCCGGACGCCGGAGCACCTTCCCAAGCGTCCTTCAGTCCTGCCAAGTCGTGCCAGCGCGGGCACGACACGAGAGCCAGGCTTGCGCGAGGTGGCACGGGGCCCAGCCACCCTTGAGACGACCTCGGCGCCGGCGCCGGCGCCGGTGAGGTTAAGCTAAACGTCTACGCCAGGCGTCCTGACGATTCGCATCCGGACGCCGGAGCACCTTCCCAAGCGTCCTTCAGTCCTGCCAAGTCGTGCCAGCGCGGGCACGACACGAGAGCCAGGCTTGCGCGAGGTGGCACGGGGCCCAGCCACCCTTGAGACGACCTCGGCGCCGGCGCCGGCGCCGGTGAGGTTAAGCTAAACGTCTACGCCAGGCGTCCTGACGATTCGCATCCGGACGCCGGAGCACCTTCCCAAGCGTCCTTCAGTCCTGCCAAGTCGTGCCAGCGCGGGCACGACACGAGAGCCAGGCTTGCGCGAGGTGGCACGGGGCCCAGCCACCCTTGAGACGACCTCGGCGCCGGCGCCGGTGAGGTTAAGCTAAACGTCTACGCCAGGCGTCCTGACGATTCGCATCCGGACGCCGGAGCACCTTCCCAAGCGTCCTTCAGTCCTGCCAAGTCGTGCCAGCGCGGGCACGACACGAGAGCCAGGCTTGCGCGAGGTGGCACGGGGCCCAGCCACCCTTGAGACGACCTCGGCGCCGGCGCCGGCGCCGGTGAGGTTAAGCTAAACGTCTACGCCAGGCGTCCTGACGATTCGCATCCGGACGCCGGAGCACCTTCCCAAGCGTCCTTCAGTCCTGCCAAGTCGTGCCAGCGCGGGCACGACACGAGAGCCAGGCTTGCGCGAGGTGGCACGGGGCCCAGCCACCCTTGAGACGACCTCGGCGCCGGCGCCGGCGCCGGTGAGGTTAAGCTAAACGTCTACGCCAGGCGTCCTGACGATTCGCATCCGGACGCCGGAGCACCTTCCCAAGCGTCCTTCAGTCCTGCCAAGTCGTGCCAGCGCGGGCACGACACGAGAGCCAGGCTTGCGCGAGGTGGCACGGGGCCCAGCCACCCTTGAGACGACCTCGGCGCCGGCGCCGGCGCCGGTGAGGTTAAGCTAAACGTCTACGCCAGGCGTCCTGACGATTCGCATCCGGACGCCGGAGCACCTTCCCAAGCGTCCTTCAGTCCTGCCAAGTCGTGCCAGCGCGGGCACGACACGAGAGCCAGGCTTGCGCGAGGTGGCACGGGGCCCAGCCACCCTTGAGACGACCTCGGCGCCGGCGCCGGCGCCGGTGAGGTTAAGCTAAACGTCTACGCCAGGCGTCCTGACGATTCGCATCCGGACGCCGGAGCACCTTCCCAAGCGTCCTTCAGTCCTGCCAAGTCGTGCCAGCGCGGGCACGACACGAGAGCCAGGCTTGCGCGAGGTGGCACGGGGCCCAGCCACCCTTGAGACGACCTCGGCGCCGGCGCCGGCGCCGGTGAGGTTAAGCTAAACGTCTACGCCAGGCGTCCTGACGATTCGCATCCGGACGCCGGAGCACCTTCCCAAGCGTCCTTCAGTCCTGCCAAGTCGTGCCAGCGCGGGCACGACACGAGAGCCAGGCTTGCGCGAGGTGGCACGGGGCCCAGCCACCCTTGAGACGACCTCGGCGCCGGCGCCGGCGCCGGTGAGGTTAAGCTAAACGTCTACGCCAGGCGTCCTGACGATTCGCATCCGGACGCCGGAGCACCTTCCCAAGCGTCCTTCAGTCCTGCCAAGTCGTGCCAGCGCGGGCACGACACGAGAGCCAGGCTTGCGCGAGGTGGCACGGGGCCCAGCCACCCTTGAGACGACCTCGGCGCCGGCGCCGGCGCCGGTGAGGTTAAGCTAAACGTCTACGCCAGGCGTCCTGACGATTCGCATCCGGACGCCGGAGCACCTTCCCAAGCGTCCTTCAGTCCTGCCAAGTCGTGCCAGCGCGGGCACGACACGAGAGCCAGGCTTGCGCGAGGTGGCACGGGGCCCAGCCACCCTTGAGACGACCTCGGCGCCGGCGCCGGCGCCGGTGAGGTTAAGCTAAACGTCTACGCCAGGCGTCCTGACGATTCGCATCCGGACGCCGGAGCACCTTCCCAAGCGTCCTTCAGTCCTGCCAAGTCGTGCCAGCGCGGGCACGACACGAGAGCCAGGCTTGCGCGAGGTGGCACGGGGCCCAGCCACCCTTGAGACGACCTCGGCGCCGGCGCCGGCGCCGGTGAGGTTAAGCTAAACGTCTACGCCAGGCGTCCTGACGATTCGCATCCGGACGCCGGAGCACCTTCCCAAGCGTCCTTCAGTCCTGCCAAGTCGTGCCAGCGCGGGCACGACACGAGAGCCAGGCTTGCGCGAGGTGGCACGGGGCCCAGCCACCCTTGAGACGACCTCGGCGCCGGCGCCGGCGCCGGTGAGGTTAAGCTAAACGTCTACGCCAGGCGTCCTGACGATTCGCATCCGGACGCCGGAGCACCTTCCCAAGCGTCCTTCAGTCCTGCCAAGTCGTGCCAGCGCGGGCACGACACGAGAGCCAGGCTTGCGCGAGGTGGCACGGGGCCCAGCCACCCTTGAGACGACCTCGGCGCCGGCGCCGGCGCCGGTGAGGTTAAGCTAAACGTCTACGCCAGGCGTCCTGACGATTCGCATCCGGACGCCGGAGCACCTTCCCAAGCGTCCTTCAGTCCTGCCAAGTCGTGCCAGCGCGGGCACGACACGAGAGCCAGGCTTGCGCGAGGTGGCACGGGGCCCAGCCACCCTTGAGACGACCTCGGCGCCGGCGCCGGCGCCGGTGAGGTTAAGCTAAACGTCTACGCCAGGCGTCCTGACGATTCGCATCCGGACGCCGGAGCACCTTCCCAAGCGTCCTTCAGTCCTGCCAAGTCGTGCCAGCGCGGGCACGACACGAGAGCCAGGCTTGCGCGAGGTGGCACGGGGCCCAGCCACCCTTGAGACGACCTCGGCGCCGGCGCCGGCGCCGGTGAGGTTAAGCTAAACGTCTACGCCAGGCGTCCTGACGATTCGCATCCGGACGCCGGAGCACCTTCCCAAGCGTCCTTCAGTCCTGCCAAGTCGTGCCAGCGCGGGCACGACACGAGAGCCAGGCTTGCGCGAGGTGGCACGGGGCCCAGCCACCCTTGAGACGACCTCGGCGCCGGCGCCGGCGCCGGTGAGGTTAAGCTAAACGTCTACGCCAGGCGTCCTGACGATTCGCATCCGGACGCCGGAGCACCTTCCCAAGCGTCCTTCAGTCCTGCCAAGTCGTGCCAGCGCGGGCACGACACGAGAGCCAGGCTTGCGCGAGGTGGCACGGGGCCCAGCCACCCTTGAGACGACCTCGGCGCCGGCGCCGGCGCCGGTGAGGTTAAGCTAAACGTCTACGCCAGGCGTCCTGACGATTCGCATCCGGACGCCGGAGCACCTTCCCAAGCGTCCTTCAGTCCTGCCAAGTCGTGCCAGCGCGGGCACGACACGAGAGCCAGGCTTGCGCGAGGTGGCACGGGGCCCAGCCACCCTTGAGACGACCTCGGCGCCGGCGCCGGCGCCGGTGAGGTTAAGCTAAACGTCTACGCCAGGCGTCCTGACGATTCGCATCCGGACGCCGGAGCACCTTCCCAAGCGTCCTTCAGTCCTGCCAAGTCGTGCCAGCGCGGGCACGACACGAGAGCCAGGCTTGCGCGAGGTGGCACGGGGCCCAGCCACCCTTGAGACGACCTCGGCGCCGGCGCCGGCGCCGGTGAGGTTAAGCTAAACGTCTACGCCAGGCGTCCTGACGATTCGCATCCGGACGCCGGAGCACCTTCCCAAGCGTCCTTCAGTCCTGCCAAGTCGTGCCAGCGCGGGCACGACACGAGAGCCAGGCTTGCGCGAGGTGGCACGGGGCCCAGCCACCCTTGAGACGACCTCGGCGCCGGCGCCGGCGCCGGTGAGGTTAAGCTAAACGTCTACGCCAGGCGTCCTGACGATTCGCATCCGGACGCCGGAGCACCTTCCCAAGCGTCCTTCAGTCCTGCCAAGTCGTGCCAGCGCGGGCACGACACGAGAGCCAGGCTTGCGCGAGGTGGCACGGGGCCCAGCCACCCTTGAGACGACCTCGGCGCCGGCGCCGGCGCCGGTGAGGTTAAGCTAAACGTCTACGCCAGGCGTCCTGACGATTCGCATCCGGACGCCGGAGCACCTTCCCAAGCGTCCTTCAGTCCTGCCAAGTCGTGCCAGCGCGGGCACGACACGAGAGCCAGGCTTGCGCGAGGTGGCACGGGGCCCAGCCACCCTTGAGACGACCTCGGCGCCGGCGCCGGCGCCGGTGAGGTTAAGCTAAACGTCTACGCCAGGCGTCCTGACGATTCGCATCCGGACGCCGGAGCACCTTCCCAAGCGTCCTTCAGTCCTGCCAAGTCGTGCCAGCGCGGGCACGACACGAGAGCCAGGCTTGCGCGAGGTGGCACGGGGCCCAGCCACCCTTGAGACGACCTCGGCGCCGGCGCCGGCGCCGGTGAGGTTAAGCTAAACGTCTACGCCAGGCGTCCTGACGATTCGCATCCGGACGCCGGAGCACCTTCCCAAGCGTCCTTCAGTCCTGCCAAGTCGTGCCAGCGCGGGCACGACACGAGAGCCAGGCTTGCGCGAGGTGGCACGGGGCCCAGCCACCCTTGAGACGACCTCGGCGCCGGCGCCGGCGCCGGTGAGGTTAAGCTAAACGTCTACGCCAGGCGTCCTGACGATTCGCATCCGGACGCCGGAGCACCTTCCCAAGCGTCCTTCAGTCCTGCCAAGTCGTGCCAGCGCGGGCACGACACGAGAGCCAGGCTTGCGCGAGGTGGCACGGGGCCCAGCCACCCTTGAGACGACCTCGGCGCCGGCGCCGGCGCCGGTGAGGTTAAGCTAAACGTCTACGCCAGGCGTCCTGACGATTCGCATCCGGACGCCGGAGCACCTTCCCAAGCGTCCTTCAGTCCTGCCAAGTCGTGCCAGCGCGGGCACGACACGAGAGCCAGGCTTGCGCGAGGTGGCACGGGGCCCAGCCACCCTTGAGACGACCTCGGCGCCGGCGCCGGCGCCGGTGAGGTTCAGCTAAACGTCTACGCCAGGCGTCGGGGTTAAGTGATATGGTAGAGTTTGTGTACTCGTCTTGCTGAAAGACATTTAGAGATGAAAGTTCGCCGATTCCAGCGAAGTACGCCAAGAAGTGGGACGCGCGCACGTGGCAAAGCTGCTGGACATATTATTTTAAAGTTTTCAGGAAAATTAAAGACCGACTGGGTTCCCAGACGGGATTCGGTTTTACTGAAAGTCGACTCAAGATGGTCTGGCGCTCGAGGACGCGGTGGGAAAGGCATGTCCGTTCTACTACGACATTGAAACCCTGTTCGGTGACCGGCAAAATGCTTCTCCATTTTCTGTCATGGACAATCCGACAGCCACTTATCGTGATGAGCCCAGCCAAGACGACGGTTTTGCAAGCAGTTACGCTGATGTTCAGAGTCTAAGCTTCAACCTCGCCCAATCTGCACCTGGCGAAGAACCTCCGAGCGCCAGCAGTCAAGCTACGCTGGAGTACGCCCGTGATGAGTACCAAAGCGAACCGGATGCAGAAGACGACTTTGAACTCCCCACCATGTCATCTCCAAGCTCGGGCAACGAAAATAACACCGCTGGCCAAGAAGCAATCCTTACACCAGCGCTACAGACGGATGCCGCCAACTCTTCCGAAGAACGTACACGACAATCAGAATCTTCAGATACGTCAACCAATGTTTCCTCAGCTCCGGCTCGCTCTCCAAATAGCGACACCATTCAGAGAGACCTCAGGACTGGCACAGATAGCGGCAGCTCAAAGGTTAACCAAGCCCGAGAACGCGACTTTGCCACGACATTTCGAGAATTCAGCGAGAAACGATTGCATGCAGAGACTCGCTGGCGACAAGAAGAACTAAAGGAGGCCGTCTCGCGGCTGAAAGCCGGGCTGTCAGGGAGCAGGAGAGAGACGAGATGAATGCCGACTTCGGTTCAAGGAAGCTCAGTCCGCCGTGCACAAGGACATGTTTTTGCAGCTGCTAGCGCGTGGTAAGACCGAAGAAGAAGCTTTGGCATTCGTTGACCGCATTGCCCCATTGTACTCTAGCTCAAGGCATAACTCCATGTTGAGATCAGCGGTGTAGCTTCAATCTAGCACCAACGTCTTGGGTTCTTCTCAAACTTCGATTGAATTCCTTGCAGGAGCAAAGCGCCGAAACCATCGTGACCTGGCTGCTAGCTTGAGGGAGCAGCGTACGAGCCTCCTGCTGGTGAGAACAGGGGCTGCTCTAAAGACTTCTCGCACGCTTGAGGGAATTGACAATGGCAACGATGACCGTCTGGGTCCTGGTTATGGCTGAGAAAGCTGCCAACACTACTGTAAATGCAGTCTCTTACAACTTGAAAATTAGCGCAGCTGGACTCTCGGTGTGGGCGCTGTCATCAGCGGCGATTTCTTTGGCTGGCAGTGAGGCCTCATTGCGGGTGTCGACGAACTGCTCACTATCTTGGTCTTCGTCACGGTGCTCTACGTGCTGCAGTCCTTCTCCATCGCTGAGCTCTCCACCACCGTCCCAGCGGGTGGAGGTCCCTACGTGTTCGTGCTGCATGCCATCGGCCCCCGCGCCGCCTTCTTCGCCGGCTTGGCCGAGAGCCTCAAGGTCGTCATCACCTGCACCGAATCGTCACGGGCATCAGCTCGTACATGAACCAGTTGCTGGACTTGAGCGCCGAGTACGGTCCGATCTGGTGGGCCGTCTTCTACGTGCTGTTCGTGGGGCTCAACATCGTGGGCGTTGAGATGACCTTCCGCGTGCAGGCCGTCACGACGTTCGTGTCGGCGATCATCTTGCTGGTATCCTACATCGGATCAGCCACCAAGATCTCGTATAGCGACTGGGTGGAAACGCGCGACTGGAAATACTCGAACGGCTGGGATGGCGTTGTTCAGGGATACTCGTTCGCGCTGTGGTTCTACCTGGGATCGAGGAGCTGCCGCTCGCAGTGGAGATGGCCATCAACCCGGAGCGCAACATGTTCATTGGGCTCGTGCCGTCGATCGCGACGCTGGTGCCGCTGGCGTTCTGCACTGTGATCTTCAACTCGAAGATCCCCCGGCGCCGACGGGATTTACGCGAGCAATTCACCGCTGGTGGCAGGGTACCAAACCGTCTTCGCCGACAACAGCACTACGTTGGGCTTCTTGTGGATGCTCATCCTGGGCCTCATCGCCAGCTTCCACTCGTTCGTGTTTTTATGGGCCAGTTGCTGTATGCCATCGACCGCGATGGCTTTTTGCCACAAATTCTGACGACGCTGCACCCGACCCGCGGGACGATGTACGTGGCATTGACCTCCGGCGGCGCTATTGGCTTAGTCGTCGTGCTTGTGCTGCACTACATCATTGGCGACACGAGACTCGCCTCCGTGCTGATCAATTTAGCTCTGATCGGCGCTTTTGTCTTGTACAGTTTCCAGTTGACGTCGTTCATTCGACTGCGCGTTAAGGAGCCGAATCGTCCTCGTCCGTACAAGAGTCCGTTTGGTGTTGCTGGTGCTGTGGTGTCGATGGCGCTGTGCGTCGCCGGGATGGTGTCGATCATCTACAGCGGCACGTCCAGCTACGAGTTCCTCGCCTCCATTATCGTGGCTATCTTGTACTTTGGTGTCGGCGCCGTGTATTTTTCATGCGTGTGAAGCCGCGAATCGAAGCAGCTCCGACCCCCAAGTTGCGCGAAAACCTGCTCAGCTCGGCATCGTCCAAGGTTTTACAGGCAGCGCCACATCATCAGCCCTCCCTCATGCTTTCTTTTGATAGTGTTTGGATAACCCATGCTTCATAAGCCCAGCGCTAGTTCACCAGCTAAATGCCGTGCCAATCTCCGCCGCCAGCGTTCTTCCCGTGCCCGATCGCTTTCGCTCTCCGACCACCAATAATACCCCCACGCTCAGGCTGAATGAGCCGCTCGCTAGCGATGCCACGATCGCCGTTTTCCCAGAGTTCCCAGTCGACCATAAGTCGTGCAACACCGGCACAGACCCGCGTTGTCTACCAGCACACAACCGCCCAGGGATGCAGATCCAAACCGTTCGTCACGAATATCATCGACTATATACCAATAGCATGTCATGGTTTACTTGATCTCTTAGCTCATTTCCTTCTCGTGTCTCTACTCTCCATGTAGGTTGATTATTCACTTCATCCCTTGCTTCAGCATCAAACGGATCTCCATCGTGGTGCACCAATACAAAATTATGTAGTAAAACACATGCCATGCACTGTTCATTAACCCACACAAAAGCCTTTTGCATTTAATTTGAGTTGATATTCCTTTGAGAGAAGCCCACCTATTTTTCAGTAAGCCGATGCAGTTTTCGTTGACAACACGTGCCGACCCCAATATCATATTAAACTCTGCGTAATCAAACCGAAGAGCTTCTGGCTTCTTGTACGGTACCAGCATACAGCCTATAAGCTGATAGCTCGAGTCGGCAACTAACTACTCTCATGGGAAAAGAGCAGTTTTGGTTGCTTTGCGATCAAAGATCTTGAAAACACAGTGCTATCGGCACAATAACCAGGCCAGCCCACCAGCGCGTACATTATCCGCTTGTCGTCATTGCAGACAATCATTGCGTTGATAGAGTAACGTTGTTTCCTGTTGAAATAGACCTCTCCATCTACTCCAGGCTTTTGGCTAAAAATGAAGTGGGTTCCATCAACAAAGCCCACTGTGCCTTTCATACCAAATCGTTCGCCATAAAAGTAGACGTGAGTTCGCGACGCTCATCTCCTGGCCAGTGCACAAAGTCGTTGTAATGGCGTAGTAACGACTCCACTACCCGCTTCGAGTATAGGGTGACGGCACCAGCTCCAATTCTGTATGCCCAGGCAATTCTTCCAACAGACCCTCCGTTTCCATACGTGCCAAGCTGTTACTGCAAGCTGGATATGAACTGGACGCTGTTTGTTTCCACTTTTATTGCAGAATACCTGATCGTCTGCGATCATCTCAACGAGCGCCTGAAATACAGTTTTCTCAACTCGTAATGCCTGGCGAAATTCGCCCTCGGGTAAGCAGAATATCAGCTTTCGATAGCCAATGCTCTTGGGGATAGGCACACGGTCAAACAGATATCGCGTGCTGGACAGGTACGCCATTCATGTCATAAGATCGTCTGGTCATCTGACAGCCACCGATCTTCATCACTACCAAACTCCACAGATACTTGAAACGCACCTAAAAGAAACAACTGTCCTTGTGTGCATTGCATCATCTTCTTTCTTTCACTCGACGGCATGACAACCAAACGCCTAAGCAACACACACGCGCATCAAGTCCTCCACGCGCAGCAACACACACACGCACCAAATCGTCCACGCGCAGCAACACACGCGCACCAAGTCGACAGTGCGCACCAAGTCGTCCGTGCGCAACAACACACGCGCACCAAGTCGACAGTGCGCACCAAGTCGTCCGTGCGCAGCAACACACACGCGCACCAAGTCGACAGTGCGCACCAAGTCGTCCGTGCGCAACAACACACGCGCACCAAGTCGACAGTGCGCACCAAGTCGTCCGTGCGCAACAACACACACGCGCACCAAGTCGACAGTGCGCACCAAGTCGTCCACGCGCAGCAACACACACGCGCACCAAGTCGTCCGTGCGCAGCAACACACACGCGCACCAAGTCGTCCGTGCGCAACAACACACGCGCACCAAGTCGACAGTGCGCACCAAGTCGTCCGTGCGCACCAAGTCGTCCGTGCGCAACAACACACACGCGCACCAAGTCGACAGTGCGCACCAAGTCGACAGTGCGCACCAAGTCGTCCGTGCGCAACAACACACACGCGCACCAAGTCGACAGTGCGCACCAAGTCGTCCGTGCGCACCAAGTCGTCCGTGCGCAGCAACACACGCGCACCAAGTCGACAGTGCGCACCAAGTCGTCCGTGCGCACCAAGTCGTCCGTGCGCAGCAACACACGCGCACCAAGTCGACAGTGCGCACCAAGTCGTCCGTGCGCAACAACACACGCGCACCAAGTCGACAGTGCGCACCAAGTCGTCCACGCGCAGCAACACACGCGCACCAAGTCGTCCGTGCGCACCAAGTCGACAGTGCGCACCAAGTCGTCCGTGCGCAGCAACACACACGCGCACCAAGTCGACAGTACGCACCAAGTCGTCCGTGCGCACCAAGTCGTCCGTGCGCAGCAACACACACGCGCACCAAGTCGACAGTGCGCACCAAGTCGTCCACGCGCAGCAACACACACGCGCACCAAGTCGTCCGTGCGCACCAAGTCGACAGTGCGCACCAAGTCGTCCGTGCGCAGCAACACACACGCACCAAGTCGTCCGTGCGCAGCAACACACACGCGCACCAAGTCGACAGTGCGCACCAAGTCGTCCGTGCGCAACAACACACGCGCACCAAGTCGACAGTGCGCACCAAGTCGTCCACGCGCAGCAACACACACGCGCACCAAGTCGTCCGTGCGCACCAAGTCGACAGTGCGCACCAAGTCGTCCGTGCGCAGCAACACACACGCGCACCAAGTCGACAGTACGCACCAAGTCGTCCGTGCGCACCAAGTCGTCCGTGCGCAGCAACACACGCGCACCAAGTCGACAGTGCGCACCAAGTCGTCCACGCGCAGCAACACACACGCGCACCAAGTCGTCCGTGCGCACCAAGTCGACAGTGCGCACCAAGTCGTCCACGCGCAGCAACACACGCGCACCAAGTCGTCCGTGCGCAGCAACACACACGCGCACCAAGTCGACAGTACGCACCAAGTCGTCCGTGCGCACCAAGTCGTCCGTGCGCAGCAACACACACGCGCACCAAGTCGACAGTGCGCACCAAGTCGTCCACGCGCAGCAACACACGCGCACCAAGTCGACAGTGCGCACCAAGTCGTCCACGCGCAACACACACGCGCACCAAGTCGTCCGTGCGCACCAAGTCGACAGTGCGCACCAAGTCGTCCGTGCGCAGCAACACACACGCGCACCAAGTCGACAGTGCGCACCAAGTCGTCCGTGCGCACCAAGTCGTCCGTGCGCAGCAACACACGCGCACCAAGTCGACAGTGCGCACCAAGTCGTCCACGCGCAGCAACACACACGCGCACCAAGTCGTCCGTGCGCACCAAGTCGACAGTGCGCACCAAGTCGTCCGTGCGCAGCAACACACGCGCACCAAGTCGACAGTGCGCACCAAGTCGTCCGTGCGCAGCAACACACACGCGCACCAAGTCGACAGTGCGCACCAAGTCGTCCACGCGCAGCAACACACACGCGCACCAAGTCGTCCGTGCGCACCAAGTCGACAGTGCGCACCAAGTCGTCCGTGCGCAGCAACACACACGCGCACCAAGTCGTCCGTGCGCACCAAGTCGACAGTGCGCACCAAGTCGTCCGTGCGCAGCAACACACGCGCACCAAGTCGACAGTGCGCACCAAGTCGTCCGTGCGCACCAAGTCGTCCGTGCGCAGCAACACACACGCGCACCAAGTCGACAGTGCGCACCAAGTCGTCCGTGCGCACCAAGTCGTCCGTGCGCAGCAACACACGCGCACCAAGTCGACAGTGCGCACCAAGTCGTCCGTGCGCACCAAGTCGTCCGTGCGCAGCAACACACACGCGCACCAAGTCGACAGTGCGCACCAAGTCGTCCACGCGCAGCAACACACACGCGCACCAAGTCGACAGTGCGCACCAAGTCGTCCACGCGCAGCAACACACGCGCACCAAGTCGACAGTGCGCACCAAGTCGTCCGTGCGCAACACACACGCGCACCAAGTCGACAGTGCGCACCAAGTCGTCCGTGCGCACCAAGTCGTCCGTGCAGCAACACACGCGCACCAAGTCGTGCGCACCAAGTCGACAGTGCGCACCAAGTCGTCCGTGCGCAGCAACACACGCGCACCAAGTCGACAGTGCGCACCAAGTCGTCCGTGCGCACCAAGTCGTCCACGCGCAGCAACACACACGCACCAAGTCGTCCGTGCGCACCAAGTCGACAGTGCGCACCAAGTCGTCCACGCGCAGCAACACACACGCGCACCAAGTCGACAGTGCGCACCAAGTCGTCCGTGCGCACCACAGCGCACCAAGTCGTCCGTGCAGCAACACACACGCGCACCAAGTCGACAGTGCGCACCAAGTCGTCCGTGCGCACCAAGTCGTCACGTGCGCACCAAGTCGACAGTGC
This sequence comes from Phytophthora macrochlamydospora, assembly GCA_011947325.1. Classification (NCBI taxonomy): domain Eukaryota; phylum Oomycota; class Peronosporomycetes; order Peronosporales; family Peronosporaceae; genus Phytophthora; species Phytophthora macrochlamydospora. Next base: position 32,199 of record JAAVTH010000408.1, read on the forward strand.
GCACCAAGTCGTCCGTGCGCAGCAACACACGCGCACCAAGTCGACAGTGCGCACCAAGTCGTCCGTGCGCACCAAGTCGACAGTGCGCACCAAGTCGACAGTGCGCACCAAGTCGTCCGTGCGCAGCAACACACACGCGCACCAAGTCGACAGTGCGCACCAAGTCGTCCACGCGCAGCAAGTCGACAGTGCGCACCAAGTCGACAGTGCGCACCAAGTCGTCCGTGCGCAGCAACACACACGCGCACCAAGTCGACAGTGCGCACCAAGTCGTCCACGCGCAGCAACACACACGCGCACCAAGTCGTCCGTGCGCACCAAGTCGACAGTGCGCACCAAGTCGTCCGTGCGCAGCAACACACGCGCACCAAGTCGTCCGTGCGCACCAAGTCGACAGTGCGCACCAAGTCGTCCGTGCGCAGCAACACACACGCGCACCAAGTCGACAGTGCGCACCAAGTCGTCCGTGCGCAACAACACACACGCGCACCAAGTCGTCCACGCGCAGCAACACACACGCGCACCAAGTCGTCCGTGCGCACCAAGTCGACAGTGCGCACCAAGTCGTCCACGCGCAGCAACACACACGCGCACCAAGTCGACAGTGCGCACCAAGTCGTCCGTGCGCAACAACACACACGCGCACCAAGTCGACCGTGCGCACCAAGTCGTCCGTGCGCACCAAGTCGTCCGTGCGCAGCAACACACACGCGCACCAAGTCGACAGTGCGCACCAAGTCGTCCGTGCGCACCAAGTCGTCCGTGCGCACCAAGTCGACAGTGCGCACCAAGTCGTCCGTGCGCAACAACACACGCGCACCAAGTCGACAGTGCGCACCAAGTCGTCCACGCGCAGCAACACACGCGCACCAAGTCGTCCGTGCGCACCAAGTCGACAGTGCGCACCAAGTCGTCCGTGCGCAACAACACACACGCGCACCAAGTCGTCCACGCGCAGCAACACACGCGCACCAAGTCGTCCGTGCGCAACAACACACACGCGCACCAAGTCGACCACGCGCAACACACACGCGCACCAAGTCGTCCGTGCGCACCAAGTCGTCCACGCGCAGCAACACACACGCGCACCAAGTCGTCCGTGCGCACCAAGTCGTCCACGCGCAGCAACACACACGCGCACCAAGTCGTCCGTGCGCAACAACACACACGCGCACCAAGTCGACAGTGCGCACCAAGTCGTCCGTGCGCACCAAGTCGTCCACGCGCAGCAACACACACGCGCACGCGTCGGGGAAGGGGATTTTGGAAGGGTTACACGGAAAAATCTCATTTTTAGACGTTTCAGTGTTCAATGGCCTTCTGATTTTTGCGAAAAATGAGGCTCATCTCTCCAAAAATCGTAATTAATGACAGCTACCCCCAATGAACGCACCTTCGCAAGAATGTGTCGAAGAGTTAGAAAGCAAAGTGAACATGAATGTGACTTGTATTGACTGAACTACCGGCTAAAATGCAAGAAGAAAAAAACTCTCGTCTGTGATGCTTGTCATCACTCCTCGGCGTCCGACGGAAAGTATTCCGAACAACTTTCCGAGCTTGATGAGTCTGGACTGTTCGGTGCTTGTCTTGAGCTGGGATCTTCGTCCTCCTCCTCCTCGTCGCTTGATTCCGCTTTTGGAACAGGTATGTCCCATTTACCTTTATCGTGACATTGCTGGTGACCACACTTGCAGCGGAACCACAGCTCGCCAGGAGGTGCATACCGCACAGTAATCTCAGTTCCAGCTTCAATGAATTTTTCTGCGACGAAAATGATGCGTGGTCCTTCAGCAGACTTGTACTCGTAGGCATTTGCATTTGGGTAGCATGCGTGGTTCGCGAACCTAGAAAGGTTTCCACATTTTTCTGCATCGATGTGAACTACTCGACCACCACGGGACAGTTCCTTCACCCGCATGACGTACTCTCGTTGTACCTCGGTCTTCGGCATCTTACCCTTGACGGGAATCCCAGTATACTCCGCAATAAACTCGTTTTCACGAATGTCATCCTCTGCGAAGAGAGCCCAGTATCCATCTCGAAGTTTCCGGACAGCACACTTCTTGAACAACAGGTCATTCTTGCAGCCCGGTCCGATGGAGCAGTTTTCAGCGTTGCACACGTACATTTCGGAAGCGTTTCTGCATCGTGAGTACGCACATTCAACGTAGTTCTTGCTGCGGCATTCGCAACGCGTTGAATATGTTGAAGTCTCGAAGACGATGCCAAAATCCGAGTACGGGACCTCGTCGATAAGTTTGACGCTGTCAGGCCATGTCTCCACAACATCAATGTCACCAATCGAATCATCTTGCAATCCACTTGGCACCAAACCAGTCGACACCGTCCCGCTGCCTCTTGCATCGCCCTCGTCGTAGGTCATCGTCGCAGGCTCACTTGCACTCGCGTCAGTCGTCATGACGCCACCCGCATTTCGGAGCTGCCCTGCGATGACGTACGGAGAACGGAGATGGTTGAATCGATGCTGTCGATTCCGTGGCGTGGGCCATGGATTGTTGCTTTTCTTTGCTTCTTGCTTTTTTGTCGAGCTCAGAACGTGTTGGCCATGTTGTCTGCTGCGTTGTCTGCGGCGCTGCCTGCTGCTGCGTCTGCTGCGGCACTTCCTGCTGCTGCGTTGGTGGCGTTGTCTGCGGCGGCGTTGTCTGCAGCAGCGTTGTTTGGACGAATCGCCCGTTGTCACCTCTTGCCCTCTGTACGCGTTTCGGTCGACCACGGCGTGTCATCTTCGAAAATGAGGCTGAAATTGTGGTAGCGAGCGTTGGCAGATATGTTGCCACGCGCTTGCGTCCTCAAATGTCGCGCTAAGATTGCATATGGTTGCATGTTGGATATAAGATATAAGATTATGTGACCAGGGTAAGACTTCGACGAAAGTCATCTGGCTCAGTGGTCGATGCCTAGTGTGAGAAGACGTAGGACGTGGGTTCGATTCCCGCACCGTGCAGTTTTGCGCGCACGTTCCGTGTTATCAGAGTTGCAGTAGTCTCTATTTCTTGTTGGGATATCTTACTGAGATATAGTCTGACCAGAGCAGATTCATAATTAGTCTATGTACGATGATATCAACGACCCAAACATGACTACAGATGAGTACTTCGCGAATCGCACTATTTTGACGATGACAAATACAATGGATAAACTAAGCGGTCGCAGAGCGGCTCCCCATACGGCGCACGAATGGATTATGTGGAAGTTTTTAAGTCCGAGCTCTTACATTCGGTGAATCTCAACGGTATCATGCCGCACAAGCTGATCCTCAAGAAGGGCACCCCTATCATGCCGATGAGGAACTTAAATCCAGACTTGGGACTCTGTAATGGTACACGACTGCTGCGTAGTGGAGCTTAAACCGCATATGATTCACGCGACTATCATAACTGGAGAGCGCCAAGGGCAACGTGCGGATCATGTTCATCTGTGGCGCCAAAATCCGCGACTTTCCCTTCCAGCTACGACGCAAGGAGTTTCCTGCACAACCAGCTTTTGCGCTGACAAGCAAAGGGACAGAAACAAACACGCGCACCAAGTCGTCCACGCGCAGCAACACACACGCGCACCAAGTCGTCCGTGCGCACCAAGTCGTCCGTGCGCACCAAATCGTCCACGCGCAGCAACACACACGCGCACCAAGTCGTCCACGCGCAGCAACACACACGCGCACCAAGTCGTCCGTGCGCACCAAGTCGTCCGTGCGCACCAAATCGTCCACGCGCAGCAACACACGCGCACCAAGTCGACAGTGCGCACCAAGTCGTCCGTGCGCACCAAGTCGTCCACGCGCAGCAACACACACGCACCAAGTCGTCCGTGCGCTCCAAGTCGTCCGTGCGCTCCAAGTCGTCCACGCGCACCAAGTCGTCCGTGCGCAACAACACACACGCGCACCAAGTCGACCACGCGCAGCAACACACGCGCAGCGTTGTTTGGACGAATCGCCCGTTGTCACCTCTTGCCCTCTGTACGCGTTTCGGTCGACCACGGCGTGTCATCTTCGAAAATGAGGCTGAAATTGTGGTAGCGAGCGTTGGCAGATATGTTGCCACGCGCTTGCGTCCTCAAATGTCGCGCTAAGATTGCATATGGTTGCATGTTGGATATAAGATATAAGATTATGTGACCAGGGTAAGACTTCGACGAAAGTCATCTGGCTCAGTGGTCGATGCCTAGTGTGAGAAGACGTAGGACGTGGGTTCGATTCCCGCACCGTGCAGTTTTGCGCGCACGTTCCGTGTTATCAGAGTTGCAGTAGTCTCTATTTCTTGTTGGGATATCTTACTGAGATATAGTCTGACCAGAGCAGATTCATAATTAGTCTATGTACGATGATATCAACGACCCAAACATGACTACAGATGAGTACTTCGCGAATCGCACTATTTTGACGATGACAAATACAATGGATAAACTAAGCGGTCGCAGAGCGGCTCCCCCATACGGCGCACGAATGGATTATGTGGAAGTTTTTAAGTCCGAGCTCTTACATTCGGTGAATCTCAACGGTATCATGCCGCACAAGCTGATCCTCAAGAAGGGCACCCCTATCATGCCGATGAGGAACTTAAATCCAGACTTGGGACTCTGTAATGGTACACGACTGCTGCGTAGTGGAGCTTAAACCGCATATGATTCACGCGACTATCATAACTGGAGAGCGCCAAGGGCAACGTGCGGATCATGTTCATCTGTGGCGCCAAAATCCGCGACTTTCCCTTCCAGCTACGACGCAAGGAGTTTCCTGCACAACCAGCTTTTGCGCTGACAAGCAAAGGGACAGAAACAAACACGCGCACCAAGTCGTCCACGCGCAGCAACACACACGCGCACCAAGTCGTCCGTGCGCACCAAGTCGTCCGTGCGCACCAAATCGTCCACGCGCAGCAACACACACGCGCACCAAGTCGACAGTGCGCACCAAGTCGTCCGTGCGCACCAAGTCGTCCACGCGCACCAAGTCGTCCGTGCGCAACAACACACACGCGCACCAAGTCGACCACGCGCAGCGTTGTTTGGACGAATCGCCCGTTGTCACCTCTTGCCCTCTGTACGCGTTTCGGTCGACCACGGCGTGTCATCTTCGAAAATGAGGCTGAAATTGTGGTAGCGAGCGTTGGCAGATATGTTGCCACGCGCTTGCGTCCTCAAATGTCGCGCTAAGATTGCATATGGTTGCATGTTGGATATAAGATATAAGATTATGTGACCAGGGTAAGACTTCGACGAAAGTCATCTGGCTCAGTGGTCGATGCCTAGTGTGAGAAGACGTAGGACGTGGGTTCGATTCCCGCACCGTGCAGTTTTGCGCGCACGTTCCGTGTTATCAGAGTTGCAGTAGTCTCTATTTCTTGTTGGGATATCTTACTGAGATATAGTCTGACCAGAGCAGATTCATAATTAGTCTATGTACGATGATATCAACGACCCAAACATGACTACAGATGAGTACTTCGCGAATCGCACTATTTTGACGATGACAAATACAATGGATAAACTAAGCGGTCGCAGAGCGGCTCCCCATACGGCGCACGAATGGATTATGTGGAAGTTTTTAAGTCCGAGCTCTTACATTCGGTGAATCTCAACGGTATCATGCCGCACAAGCTGATCCTCAAGAAGGGCACCCCTATCATGCCGATGAGGAACTTAAATCCAGACTTGGGACTCTGTAATGGTACACGACTGCTGCGTAGTGGAGCTTAAACCGCATATGATTCACGCGACTATCATAACTGGAGAGCGCCAAGGGCAACGTGCGGATCATGTTCATCTGTGGCGCCAAAATCCGCGACTTTCCCTTCCAGCTACGACGCAAGGAGTTTCCTGCACAACCAGCTTTTGCGCTGACAAGCAAAGGGACAGAAACAAACACGCGCACCAAGTCGTCCACGCGCAGCACACACGCGCACCAAGTCGTCCGTGCGCACCAAGTCGTCCGTGCGCACCAAATCGTCCACGCGCAGCAACACACACGCGCACCAAGTCGTCCACGCGCAGCAACACACACGCGCACCAAGTCGTCCGTGCGCACCAAGTCGTCCGTGCGCACCAAATCGTCCACGCGCAGCAACACACACGCGCACCAAGTCGACAGTGCGCACCAAGTCGTCCGCGCGCACCAAGTCGTCCGTGCGCTCCAAGTCGTCCGTGCGCTCCAAGTCGTCCACGCGCACCAAGTCGTCCGTGCGCAACAACACACACGCGCACCAAGTCGACCACGCGCAGCGTTGTTTGGACGAATCGCCCGTTGTCACCTCTTGCCCTCTGTACGCGTTTCGGTCGACCACGGCGTGTCATCTTCGAAAATGAGGCTGAAATTGTGGTAGCGAGCGTTGGCAGATATGTTGCCACGCGCTTGCGTCCTCAAATGTCGCGCTAAGATTGCATATGGTTGCATGTTGGATATAAGATATAAGATTATGTGACCAGGGTAAGACTTCGACGAAAGTCATCTGGCTCAGTGGTCGATGCCTAGTGTGAGAAGACGTAGGACGTGGGTTCGATTCCCGCACCGTGCAGTTTTGCGCGCACGTTCCGTGTTATCAGAGTTGCAGTAGTCTCTATTTCTTGTTGGGATATCTTACTGAGATATAGTCTGACCAGAGCAGATTCATAATTAGTCTATGTACGATGATATCAACGACCCAAACATGACTACAGATGAGTACTTCGCGAATCGCACTATTTTGACGATGACAAATACAATGGATAAACTAAGCGGTCGCAGAGCGGCTCCCCATACGGCGCACGAATGGATTATGTGGAAGTTTTTAAGTCCGAGCTCTTACATTCGGTGAATCTCAACGGTATCATGCCGCACAAGCTGATCCTCAAGAAGGGCACCCCTATCATGCCGATGAGGAACTTAAATCCAGACTTGGGACTCTGTAATGGTACACGACTGCTGCGTAGTGGAGCTTAAACCGCATATGATTCACGCGACTATCATAACTGGAGAGCGCCAAGGGCAACGTGCGGATCATGTTCATCTGTGGCGCCAAAATCCGCGACTTTCCCTTCCAGCTACGACGCAGGGAGTTTCCTGCACAACCAGCTTTTGCGCTGACAAGCAAAGGGACAGAATCTCCAGAACTTGGTCCTTTACTGTCGATGCCGTGCTATTCCCATGGTTAGTTATACGTGGCTCTATCTAGAGTTACCTCGCGGGAGAATTTCAAGGCATTAATTGTAAGAACTAGATGGTGTCTACACCAACAACATTATGTACAGACGTCTTTTCCACTCCCACAGCGTGACGTTGACAAATGCTTTTCTTAGTATTTGACGCGTGCAGATGTTTGTATTCAGTGTGTGTGTGCGTAAGTGTATGTGAGAGTGAGTGAGTGAGTGAGTGAGTGAGTGAGAGTGTAGCGTCGGCTCCACAACCCCATACACCTGGGCAACCTGCGGACAGCGTCAGGCAGGAAAAATATAAATTACAATTCGTGCCGACAGAAGGGTTCAACTCTCGATCGCTTGCGTGAGCTTCACGTGATCTAACAACTAACCCACTGCTACTAACTCGATGATTTCCCTCTCGACGCAGCGATCAAATTGCCGGAGGGGAACGTCAACTCCCATGAGTTCTGTGAATGTGGATACCCACGCCACTTCACGAAGTACTGGATACGTCCTCTGCGACGACGTCGCGCAAGAAGTTGTTCCACATGATAGTGGAGCTCTTCATTATCATCGAGAAGAGCTGGGGGTGGACGGCGGTCCGTCTGCCTTCCAGCAGGTGCCGATGTCGGCGATGCAGCTCCACGAGCAATTGCCTGTAACTCCCACACGTTGCCTTTGCCGTTAGCATCGGCGTGTTCCTTTTGAACATCTTGGCTTTCAGCCATCGCGCCGCGCACACTGCGTAAGACGCTCAACCTCGTCGAGAGGAAGTCATCGACTTGCTTGCGTACCGCAAGAGGGCTGACATCAGCAAGCTCGGGAGCTATCCCTCCCCCACCAAGCCCGTGGCCACGAAGTGGCGGGGAAAGGGTGACGCACGGGTGCGCTAAGCCGTTCACGTAGAACGGAGTGAATCCTGAAGAGGCATGCACGGCATTGTTCAATGCAAACTCGACAAGCGGGAGCATGGCGCTCCACCGCTTAGGAGTTTCAGCGCACACGCTGCGCAAGACGTCCTTGACGATGCGATTGACGCGTTCGGTCTGACCGTGGGTCTGCAGATGGTCCGCCGTGGGCATGTCCAGTCGTGTGTCTAGCACCCAAAGACGGACGTCCAAAACTTCCCCGTGAAGCGCGGATCTCGATCCGAGACGATCGTCTCCGGCAGCCCATGCTGCCGAACGACGCGATCGATGAACAGCGAGGCTGTACTCTCCCCATCAATGGAGTCCGGCACCGCCACTAAGTGAGCCATCTTGCTCAATCGGTCAACAAAGACCACAATACCCGTGTTGCCTGCCGAGTCCTTCGGCAGGCCAAACACAAAGTCCATACTCATGGACTGCCAACACCCACTGGATACAGGCAAGCTCTCCAGCGGCGCCGCTGCATCCGGCGAGGGTTTTACCCGTTGACACGTCTCGCACGTGCGGACCCACTTGTACAGCTTGGGCCACCAGTACATGGAGCTCACTGAGCTATAGGTCTTCTCGCGACCAAGATGGCCGCTCGTGGGAGCGTCGTGAACCTCGTAGAGTATCCGTTCCTCATCATGAGGCACACCCACACGTGGAGGGTTATCGGGACCCGTGCTGTAGTACAGCAGGCCGCCATCGCAGGCGTAGCGATGCAGCACGCGCGCAAGCGCCCAGACAGTTCTGTCTTCGAGTCTTTAAACTCCTCACTCCCCAGAATGCGCAGCAATGCGACACAGGACTCGTCCTGTGCATACGCTGCTCGGATCAAATCTGTCACCGACGACGTCACCATCGTGACATGAGAAAGCTCATAGTCCAGTCGGCGCGACAGCGCATTGGCCAGGACATTTTGCCTGCCAGGCTTGTTCTTCACCTCGAAGTTGTACTCCGCGAAGAAGGAGAGCCATCAGGCCATCCTCTGCGAGAGGTGAGGCGACTGTGTCGCAGTGTGTAGCGACGCATGATCCGTGAAGATCACGAATGGCTTAGAGCCGAGCAGATGCACCCTGAATTTGGCGAGAGCGTACTTCATTGCAAGTAGCTCCTTGTCGTGAACTGGGTAGTTCTTCTCCGCAGCTTTAAGCTGGCGAGACTCAAACGCGATCACACGTTCACGCCCCTCGGCGTCAACTTGAAGCAAAGAGCAGCCTATGGCAAAATCGGAAGCGTCACAGACGACGCTAAACGGACGATCGGGGTCCGGCAGCGCCAGTATCGGCGCCTGCAGGAGGCTCTCCTTGATCTGCGCAAACGCAGCCTCGTGCTCGGCATGCCAACACCAGTCCGTATCCTTCTTAAGGAGATTGGACAATGGCCTAGCCAGCTCAGCGTAATTTTCGCTGTACTTGTGCAAGAAAATGGCGAGGCCAAGCCACTTGCGAAGGTCCTTCTGGTTCATAGGAACCGGCCAGTCAACAATGGCCTTCACCTTGGCAGGATCTGCCCGCAAGCCACGCTTCCCAATGAAGCAGCCGAGGAAGGGAATCTCCTCGGCACCAAAGACACACTTGTCTGCGTTGGCGTACAGCTTATTCGTGCGCATGCACTCGAGCACCGCTCGCAGATGCTCCACGTGCATCTCGACGTCAGTCTTCCCGTGCTCAGCACGACTGTGGACGAAGATGTCGTCGAAGTATGTCTGTGCATACGCCCGATGAGGCCGGAACAACTGCGTCACGAGACGATTGAATGTCGCCGGCGCGTTCGGCAGCCCTTGGGGCATAACGAGCCACTCCTAGAGCATGCCGCTCGGGGTGCTCACCGCTGTCAGCGGCACATCGCCCGCTCGCATGAGAAGTTGGTAATAGCCATCGACTAAGTCGAGCGCTCTATACATGGTACAACCAACCAAGTTGTTCTGAAGAACATCCTTTCTAGGAATCGGCGTCTGCGCCGGGATCGTGGCCGCGTTCAGCTTATTGAAAGCATGAACGATGCGCCACTTGCCGTTAGGTTTTCTGACTCAGAACATCGGCGTGGAGTGCGGAGACTTGCTCTCACGCACAAGCCCTGTCGCGTGCTTAGCACGGAAGAAGGCGTCAATGACGTCGCACTGCTCCTTCGGCAAGGCCCACTGGCGTGTGACGCAGTACTCCGTTCCGGGAACCAGGTCAATTTATGACGGACCCCTCGGTCAGGAGGGGGCCGCTAGGTGGCTCCTTCGAGACAATGTCTCCATACTCCTTAAGCAAATAATAGAAGGGGTCAGTCGGGTCCTTCAGGATCGCTGACCCACTCCGCGCATTCAATGCTTTCTTGGTCTCGACCAAGACCGACTCGTCCGCGAGGGACGACGAGTTCAACTCGTCTTCGGGTCGAATGATGACCACTTCGGCAAGCTCGCCGTCCTTCAGCGCCGCCCCAAACTCGGCGACGGACATCTCGTCCAGCTCTAAGAGCTCGCCAACACTTGGCAGGTCATCGAGGCGCATGCCTCCTTCGATCGCACCCGTCACTCCGTCGACGAGAGTGTAGAGCTGCTCACAGCCCGACCGCTGAGCACTGCTAGGCGCGGTCGACGCCCTTGGCGCTACAGACACCTTGTGTCGCGCGCGCCGCGCTTTCCGACGCCTCCGCCTCGCCGAGGCACGTCCAGACGGGGACGGGGATCACTGCGCCCTCGGCGCCTCTCGAATGGGTGGATTCGCCCGAGGGGCGCCACGCGAAGCGTCGTGAGATCTTTGATCGCGGGCGGCACTCGCCGCAGTCGACGTAACGACCTTCCCTGAAGGCCCAGTGTCACTTCGGACACCCAGCGACTCGCTCGGTCCACGACCGACGAAGCTCAGTGGAGTACGTTTCACCGCACAATTAACAGACCTCAAACGCTCGGTGTCCGGGACACTCAGTGACACACTCGGTCTGAAACTGCAGCCACTCGACGGAGTACGTGCCGCCGCACAACTTTCAGGACCACAGTCCTTCACGGTGCCGTCCACCAACTCGGAACACCGACACCCAGCACCATGGTCGACTCGGCCCAGTGCTTGCGCCAATAGCGCTTCTGCTTCCTAACAGAGGTGGGTTCATGACTCGCCAAAGCTCCGCTAGGAGCGATACGTGTAGCGCCCAAGATCTTCGACCGCCAAATCGATCCATGGCTCGTGGCACTCTAGCCACGCCATGCCAAGGATGAGGTCGTACCTCGAATCTAGGTCAAGGACCAGACAGCGTTCCACGCTATCGAAGTCCAAGAACTTCAGCCTAAGCTCCATCGGGACCCTCGGCACCGTGACACAAGCCCCCGTCGCGAGACGGATAGTGACCGTGTCGCCACTTCGCCCTTGAAGAGCCTCAGCGTACCACTGGCTATCTCGAACGGTAGAGTGTCTGACATAGTTGCCAGAGCCTATCAAGACTACCCTCGGTTTATCGAGGTTTCCCTCTGACGAGTCAGTGTCCTGCTTGAGAGTCCACTTCACTAACTCGATGTAACACAAACGATCTTACACGGTCATATCCAACGTAAACTTCCGCGGTGTAGTCTTCAAGAGTCTTCCTTCAACGTCTCGGGCCTGAATCACCTATTCATGAGTTCCAGCGGGTGCTGTTAGCAGATCGCGCCGCACAACACAATGCATCTCATCAGCGTCAACCAACATTTTCGCGTGACGCCTTTGTACGAGCGTATCTACAACAAAAGATCAGCGCCTTCAAATTGGACCATATTTAAACGGAGCCCCATCACGCAGACAGATGTGTCGATGACAGTTCTCTCGTCAGATAGGTCTTTCATCTCGAACGTGACCGGTCATTCATTCTCACGGAGATTCTGATCCGCATGACTCAACGGATACTCCACTTACATCCATTGAGCTCGTTTCCTGACGCTTCCAAAGGTAGTCCAAGATGCGATGACCAGCTCGCGACAGTAAAAACACAGTCTCTGACGGCGACACTGCTCGAACGTTGGGCGGGATGTCATGTAGGAAATGTCCATGGGTTTAAGTCCGTCGCGTCGTCCGCTTTAGTTTCGACGACCACCAAGATGCGCCTTTTGTAGGCTTGAGCAGCGGAAATGGCTTCCTTCAGCGAGCTGCAGTTGAGATAGCTACCTTGCGCGTCGAGCTTATCAATCCCTAACAGTATTGCGCCCTTGCTTATGTCGGACCCGACCTAGAATCATAACGGCAAAACTCCGAATTTGCATCTGTCATTTTCTACAAGGTATCGAACCACTAGTTTTACGGAAGATCCGCGGATGATTTTCAACGAATCGAGTATGGAGATAGAATTCATCATATGCTAAGTACTGTCAGTCCGTAACCCTGCGTGGCTGCCACAGCATCTACATCACATTCACCAGCAAGCACTATAAAACTACAAACAAATGTACGACCTCGCCGCCTGATGCATCATTCTGTCGAAACCCAACAGACCATGTATCGCATTGATACTAGTAACATAAACGCAAACGTTGTGAAGACATTGCCCACGCACTTGACAACAATTGTAGGTCAGTTGAGCATCGACGATGGCTCCAACGAGAAGCATAAATTAATGAACTCGTCCATGTGCCAGAACACAAATCTAACGTCACGTTCCGGGTACAAAACCCAGAAGACGGCGGCCAGCGACTCGAAGCCGCATACACAAGGCCCGGCATTTTGCAGACCTCGACGCGACCGACGTCTGTTGCGCCGCGGGTGGTGGCAGTGCCGCCATGACGGCTAGAGTACAGGTCCGTGGCCGCTTGCCGAGTCCCAAGCGCCGAAGACGACGGCCAAGCAAGTTTCGTATCGTTTCGTTACTGCTGACGGAACCACAGCAGGGAGTGATAGCCAATGTAAAAAGATGACGGGGACCGCTGGCACGATGTCGTCCCCTCCATTTCGCATCTGCCGCAAATGGTACTCTAATTCCGGACAGCACGGCATGTGAAGCTTCCAGCAGCCAACCATGACCTCGACGCCACAGCGAGGCCCATCAATGATGTCCGTCGCCAGGACAGCTCGTAGGAAAGCGAGTTGGCGCTACTGTCAAGCGATGGTACCGAAGGCCCGAGCTTGGTAGCCGAAACGGAAGATCTACTCCTGAACGTGCTGGCAGCAATACGTTGCTTCTCTCGCAGACTTCGAGCTGTAAGTCTTCGAGGTCCTTATCGAGACTGGGAGTTCTGTCGCGCTGCTTCTTCCGGTACTGAGCCGCCCACGGTTCTTGGCTTCGCGCTCATGGACGGCGGCAACCCGATCAGTCCACGAATTGCCGGCTGCCGAAATGGCTGGCAACATGGTCCTTGGCGTTGTGTGTCGATACCTGGCTGAGACTTGCCAGCTTTGATACGATGTCAATTACCCGCTGATCTTGTCTGTCATTTGCTGGCTTTCTTGCTCAAGTGCCGGGGCGGTTCTCGACTGATTCCAAATGCACGAGCTGGATGACTTTGGCGATCAAACTTCATCGGCGAGACGGCAGAAGAAAAGAATCGTTGGATGCGGAGGGCGACACGGCCGTCGATACGGCGGCATTTCTCCATTGTCCGATAGTGGAGAGTTCCACAACGTTCATCATCTTGTCGTCGCGCAGGGCCGCAAAACGGCGCCGAGACTGCTGGGGCCACGCGAGTTGTCGTCAGTGTGGCGTCCTTAGGATCGGCGTTGTCTTGGTGGATGAACCGCAGATTGAACCGCAATGGCTAACACGCTCTGCTTCGAAGGCGGCATCCTGTAGTTCTCGATAGCCAGCGAAGTGTCCACCCCAGGGTGGGACAGCTCGCGAAAGTGTGTGTAGCTTCGACCGAGTTGAGCTGCGGCAATCAGCGGTCAGTGAAGCCATCAGCACTGGGCTGTCAGGTTTGAGGTTGTCAAGTGCTGTCAGGTCCTGGTTCTAGAGATGCTAGCCCACGGAGCCTGGGCGCGTCATGGGACCCACGTACACACGCAGCGTGTCCCCGTGGATAGGGGCCATGGGAGACTCTGTGTCATGAAGTAGGCTTCTGAAGTAGGATCCCGAAGTCGTAAAATTTTTTTTTTTTTAAATCTAGCGAACTTCCCCTTCAAAACCAGAAACCCACAAGAACCGACACCACGGGCAGTAGTAACATGGCAGAAAGCCAGCGTGCAGAGCGGCGCGCACGAGATGAACAGGACCCATCGACACTGACAGCCCTTCTAGTGCAGGCAAGAGAGGAGATCGCTGCACTGAAGGCGAGTCACAAATTCGCGATCGAATTGGCAAGAACACAAGCAGCTGCCGACGCACAGCTCGAGGTCGCAGTTTCTCGGGCCGACAATACCAGACTTAAGCAAGTCAATGCTCGTCTTGAACAGGAGCTGGCAGTTATTAGCCTTAACTTGACCCAAGAACAGCTCCGGAGAGAGCTAGCAGCGACCAAGACCGACCTGGTTTCATGTCAGCAAGCCCTAGCCGTTGCTCATGCAAACGAGGTTAATCACGATCAAGCCCTTGCGGACGCAAAGAGCAAGTCCCAGACAACGAAAATGGAGTTGAAGAAAAGATAGTCGAATTACAAGAAGCGCGAACGCTATTGTTGGCGGCACGATTGGAGCTCTTACAAACCAAGAATAATCTCGACATCACGAAGCAGACACTCACCGATGCTAAGGAGTCGTACAAACAGAAACTCGCCGCTGTCAGGGAATTACACGCACAGAAGCTTGCCGATGTCAAGGCATTACACGCACAAAAGCTCGCCGATGTCAAGGAATCGGACGACCGGAATCTCACCACCGTCAAGGAGTCATATGAACGTGAGCGTGTTTCCGCTCATGAGATATACCAACAGGGAATTAGCGCCGTCGCTGAAACACAAGAACGATCGTACGATCGGCTACTGAGCATATCAACTCAATCTCTCAAGCGCGAGCTACAAACAGCAAAGTGGCAGTTGCAGGAGATGGCCGGGAATCTACGAACGGCGATTGGTGTTAGTGACAAGCTAGCAGACCTTGGTCTACAAATCACAAGTAATGTCCGAGCAATCAAGTCGGACATGAAGAAGAAGGGGTATATCACTGGACCTGTCGGTAAGCGGTACATGGCCCCCATGATCATGCCGGACGTGGATGACGAGGATATCTGCGTGACGTATATGATTGCTAACACGCCCGAGGACGTCGCTGAGCGAATCCAACAACGGCACGGGAAGCAGGTGCCCCATACCCAAGTGATCGAAGTTGATTCTGAAGAAGAAGCAGCCAGTATCCAGCGATCTATTGCAGAACGAGGCAAGGCGCTCGTAAAGCGCAAACGCGAGCAGTCTCCGGTATGAAACATCTACTTACTTGTGTGCTTGATTTCATTTTCTAATCAGGGTTGTGCGTTTGCTGTGTGCCCAGGAAATAGATGTCGACATCACCCTCCAATCCAACATGTGCATGCGAATGGCCGAGGACCAAGCGCTTCCGCGCGACCAATACTTAGATTTATTTCGTGTGGGGTTCTCGCCCGAGGAGTCATTAATGCGCACGTTATCGTCGATAACACAGAAGTTGGAATCTGTTGCAATCGATGAGATCAAGACAATTCCTCGTGATGTTATGACCACCACTGTCGATGGCAATGTTGAAAGCCTCGATTCCGACGAAAAATCTGAACAAAACTGTGCGCCATGACACCCCAGTGGCCTTCTGGTGAAATGAAAGTTCTCAACATGTAAGTAGTCACCCCATTAAACAATTAAAAAAAAAAGATAACTAGCTTACAAAACACGATATCGCAGAAGTTGATCTCTAGCTCGCACCACTCTAAGCTCTTACTGCATATAGTCTCTTTAATAACCTTCCAAACGTTGATGCGGCTTCGAGTCGCTGGCCGCCGTCTTCTGCGCTTGGGACTCGGCAAGCGGCCACGGATCCGTGCTCTAGCCGTCATGGCGGCACTGCCACCACCTGCGGCGCAACAGACGTCGGTCGCGTCGAGGTCTGCAAAATGCCGGGCCTTGTGTATGCGGCTTCGAGTCGCTGGCCGCCGTCTTCTGCGCTTGGGACTCGGCAAGCGGCCACGGATCCGTGCTCTAGCCGTCATGGCGGCACTGCCACCACCTGCGGCGCAACAGACGTCGGTCGCGTCGAGGTCTGCAAAATGCCGGGCCTTGTGTATGCGGCTTCGAGTCGCTGGCCGCCGTCTTCTGCGCTTGGGACTCGGCAAGCGGCCACGGATCCGTGCTCTAGCCGTCATGGCGGCACTGCCACCACCTGCGGCGCAACAGACGTCGGTCGCGTCGAGGTCTGCAAAATGCCGGGCCTTGTGTATGCGGCTTCGAGTCGCTGGCCGCCGTCTTCTGCGCTTGGGACTCGGCAAGCGGCCACGGATCCGTGCTCTAGCCGTCATGGCGGCACTGCCACCACCTGCGGCGCAACAGACGTCGGTCGCGTCGAGGTCTGCAAAATGCCGGGCCTTGTGTATGCGGCTTCGAGTCGCTGGCCGCCGTCTTCTGCGCTTGGGACTCGGCAAGCGGCCACGGATCCGTGCTCTAGCCGTCATGGCGGCACTGCCACCACCTGCGGCGCAACAGACGTCGGTCGCGTCGAGGTCTGCAAAATGCCGGGCCTTGTGTATGCGGCTTCGAGTCGCTGGCCGCCGTCTTCTGCGCTTGGGACTCGGCAAGCGGCCACGGATCCGTGCTCTAGCCGTCATGGCGGCACTGCCACCACCTGCGGCGCAACAGACGTCGGTCGCGTCGAGGTCTGCAAAATGCCGGGCCTTGTGTATGCGGCTTCGAGTCGCTGGCCGCCGTCTTCTGCGCTTGGGACTCGGCAAGCGGCCACGGATCCGTGCTCTAGCCGTCATGGCGGCACTGCCACCACCTGCGGCGCAACAGACGTCGGTCGCGTCGAGGTCTGCAAAATGCCGGGCCTTGTGTATGCGGCTTCGAGTCGCTGGCCGCCGTCTTCTGCGCTTGGGACTCGGCAAGCGGTCACGGACCGGTGTTGTGGTAGACGGGTTAATACAGGTGTTGCTAGCGCCACAATTGTTGCGCTCTCTCTACCTGACAAATGGCTTCAATAAGAATATTGTCATCCGGAAAGTCCATGTGCACTGCGTTTACACTGGAGGTGGTAAGTTTGGTCGTGACGGAGGTACCGCCAGTAGCTCCGACGGTGCTTGGTGAGTAAGGCGACGCTCTACTCACACCAGAATTATGCTCGATCTCCTTTCTGCTTGAATGACACCCAACACCACGGATTCTGCTTTGCATAGAGTTCATACCCTCGGTCAGTTCATTTCTGGCTTCGCCACCACCTGGAGCCGCAGCGCTTGATCTTGTTGAATTGCTTTGTTTCTTATCAGGATTCGTGTCATCAATTTTATGCTTCTCGTTGGAGCTCCTGGCTTCCATGTCTTCTCCATCAATAGCAAAGTCATCGTCGATGCCCAACTGACCTGCAATTGTTATCAAGTGCCTTGACAATGTCTCCACAGCGACAGCATTTGCGTTACTGGTGTCAACGCGATACATGGTCTGTTGGGTTTCGACAGAATGATGCATCAAGCGGGCCAGGTCGTACATTTGCTTGTAGGTTTGTAAGTGCTTGCTGGTGTATGTGATGTAGATGCTGCGGCAGTCACGCAGGGTCACGGACTGACCGAACTTAGCATACGTTAGACTTTTGAAAATCCCAGTCAGATTTTTCTCTGGATCCCCAGCCAAATTCACGAAGACGTGCTTCTGTTTGATCAGACCCGAAATGCCTCTAGCTTTTCCTTGACGACTTAGAAGTCTGGTCCGGAGCATGCGATATTTATCGAACCAACCCACAAAATCAACAGGTACGAATACCGTCGCTGGTCCATATTTGGCTGACGTTTTGTGTTCCGTAATTGTGAAGCACAAGGATCCGTTTTCCGTCTTCTTCATACCCACGAGTTCTAAGCTCTTCAGAAGTTGGACACGCTGAGGAGGCGACACAAATACCATCATCACCAGGACGAAGTTTCGAGCAGCAATAAATGCATCGACGTTAAACCCTTCATCTTTTGCGCGAGCCAGTTGAGCCTCGAAGGCAGTCTTCAAGTCCGTTTGCAACCACAACAAAATTGATCGACCTTCGGCAATGCTTCGATTCGGGTTGCTTTCTCAACGTACTTGGTTTTCCTTACAGCTTGCCGTTGTTTCCCCACTTTCTCCGTTGTGATTGCAACCAAGTTTGCCACAAATCCTAGTGATGATAGTTGCTTGATCTCTACCAGCCATTTTAAGAAGTCTCTGAAAGGAAGAAGCTGGTTGTAACGTGTGCTGGGGTCAAGACTTTCGTTGCCCGCGGCAGCTGTCCCCATAAACCGAAGGAATCCATCCAGCGTTTCTGGATCGAATCGTCTTGCAAGAGCGGCTTGGTTACTGTTGAGTAGCTTCATTGTTTCATTTTCGTCCATGCTGAAATACACCCCCAGCTTGCCCAGCACTGTGCGAAACTTTTCGATGTAATCCGGACCTTTAGCGCGACCTGAGAATCCCAGGGCATTTGGGTTCTTGGCGTACGCGATAAAATCCTCAACACGACCTCTGATAGATACCATCGCTGGGGCGTTGTGCTCAGCCCGACATTTGCCACAAGAGGTCTCAGGGCGTGGCACCACTTCGGGACGAAAAGCCGTTGGTTGATCACATCTCTTGTCGTAGTCGATACTGACATCAATGCTGGGAATGGCGACTGGACGCGCTGGGCAATTGCGCTGATGAGAAGAGCAGCGTCTTGGGCGGAACTCTTGAAAGCAGTAGTCACACTTCTTGTACGAATGAAGATTCTTCATGTGGTTCCAGAGTGATCTCTTGCTCGCGAAGAATTTTAAGGTGGAGCACTTCTTGCAGAACACTCTCCCCTCCTCCGTGGACCTTAATGACATGTTTGTCCCTGCGGTCGACGCGGTCAAACGTCGAGGGGCAAGCCGGGTAGTATCTACACCTGACACTGTTGCGCTTGACCATTGTACCTTAGTGAAAAATTGGGAAATGTATTGAAATTCATGCTACCCCGTCGTCGATACCTCTACGTTTGGAGGCGGTTCACTGGAAGAAACGAGCCAAGTGAATCCTGGCCACTTATGATTCCCATCCCGAACGATACGCAATTCCGGCTGCCAAGCCTGGCATTTAGCATGTATCATTCATGCTTTCAACGCTTTTACTAGAGCCTCTTCCCACCACGACACGACCGATGTCTGTTGCGCCGCAGGTGGTGGCAGTGCCGCCATGACGGCTAGAGCACGGATCGGTGGCCGCTTGCCGAGTCCCAAGCGCAGAAGACGGCGGCCAGCGACTCGAAGCCGCATACACAAGGCCCGGCATTTTGCAGACCTCGACGCGACCGACAACTGTTGCGCCGCAGGTGGTGGCAGTGCCGCCATGACGGCTAGAGCACGGATCCGTGGCCGCTTGCCGAGTCCCAAGCGCAGAAGACGGCGGCCAGCGACTCGAAGCCGCATACACAAGGCCCGGCATTTTGCAGACCTCGACGCGACCGACGTCTGTTGCGCCGCAGGTGGTGGCAGTGCCGCCATGACGGCTAGAGCACGGATCCGTGGCCGCTTGCCGAGTCCCAAGCGCAGAAGACGGCGGCCAGCGACTCGAAGCCGCATACACAAGGCCCGGCATTTTGCAGACCTCGACGCGACCGACAACTGTTGCGCCGCAGGTGGTGGCAGTGCCGCCATGACGGCTAGAGCACGGATCCGTGGCCGCTTGCCGAGTCCCAAGCGCAGAAGACGGCGGCCAGCGACTCGAAGCCGCATACACAAGGCCCGGCATTTTGCAGACCTCGACGCGACCGACGTCTGTTGCGCCGCAGGTGGTGGCAGTGCCGCCATGACGGCTAGAGCACGGATCCGTGGCCGCTTGCCGAGTCCCAAGCGCAGAAGACGGCGGCCAGCGACTCGAAGCCGCATACACAAGGCCCGGCATTTCGCAGACCTCGACGCGACCGACGTCTGTTGCGCCGCAGGTGGTGGCAGTGCCGCCATGACGGCTAGAGCACGGATCCGTGGCCGCTTGCCGAGTCCCAAGCGCAGAAGACGGCGGCCAGCGACTCGAAGCCGCATACACAAGGCCCGGCATTTTGCAGACCTCGACGCGACCGACGTCTGTTGCGCCGCAGGTGGTGGCAGTGCCGCCATGACGGCTAGAGCACGGATCCGTGGCCGCTTGCCGAGTCCCAAGCGCAGAAGACGGCGGCCAGCGACTCGAAGCCGCATACACAAGGCCCGGCATTTTGCAGACCTCGACGCGACCGACGTCTGTTGCGCCGCAGGTGGTGGCAGTGCCGCCATGACGGCTAGAGCACGGATCCGTGGCCGCTTGCCGAGTCCCAAGCGCAGAAGACGGCGGCCAGCGACTCGAAGCCGCATCAACGTTTGGAAGGTTATTAAAGAGACTATATGCAGTAAGAGCTTAGAGTGGTGCGAGCTAGAGATCAACTTCTGCGATATCGTGTTTTGTAAGCTAGTTATCTTTTTTTTAATTGTTTAATGGGGTGACTACTTACATGTTGAGAACTTTCATTTCACCAGAAGGCCACTGGGGTGTCATGGCGCACAGTTTTGTTCAGATTTTTCGTCGGAATCGAGGCTTTCAACATTGCCATCGACAGTGGTGGTCATAACATCACGAGGAATTGTCTTGATCTCATCGATTGCAACAGATTCCAACTTCTGTGTTATCGACGATAACGTGCGCATTAATGACTCCTCGGGCGAGAACCCCACACGAAATAAATCTAAGTATTGGTCGCGCGGAAGCGCTTGGTCCTCGGCCATTCGCATGCACATGTTGGATTGGAGGGTGATGTCGACATCTATTTCCTGGGCACACAGCAAACGCACAACCCTGATTAGAAAATGAAATCAAGCACACAAGTAAGTAGATGTTTCATACCGGAGACTGCTCGCGTTTGCGCTTTACGAGCGCCTTGCCTCGTTCTGCAATAGATCGCTGGATACTGGCTGCTTCTTCTTCAGAATCAACTTCGATCACTTGGGTATGGGGCACCTGCTTCCCGTGCCGTTGTTGGATTCGCTCAGCGACGTCCTCGGGCGTGTTAGCAATCATATACGTCACGCAGATATCCTCGTCATCCACGTCCGGCATGATCATGGGGGCCATGTACCGCTTACCGACAGGTCCAGTGATATACCCTTCTTCTTCATGTCCGACTTGATTGCTCGGACATTACTTGTGGTTTGTAGACCAAGGTCTGCTAGCTTGTCACTAACACCAATCGCCGTTCGTAGATTCCCGGCCATCTCCTGCAACTGCCACTTTGCTGTTTGTAGCTCGCGCTTGAGAGATTGAGTTGATATGCTCAGTAGCCGATCGTACGATCGTTCTTGTGTTTCAGCGACGGCGCTAATTCCCTGTTGGTATATCTCATGAGCGGAAACACGCTCACGTTCATATGACTCCTTGACGGTGGTGAGATTCCGGTCGTCCGATTCCTTGACATCGGCGAGCTTTTGTGCGTGTAATGCCTTGACATCGGCAAGCTTCTGTGCGTGTAATTCCCTGACAGCGGCGAGTTTCTGTTTGTACGACTCCTTAGCATCGGTGAGTGTCTGCTTCGTGATGTCGAGATTATTCTTGGTTTGTAAGAGCTCCAATCGTGCCGCCAACAATAGCGTTCGCGCTTCTTGTAATTCGACTATCTTTTCTTCAACTCCATTTTCGTTGTCTGGGACTTGCTCTTTGCGTCCGCAAGGGCTTGATCGTGATTAACCTCGTTTGCATGAGCAACGGCTAGGGCTTGCTGACATGAAACCAGGTCGGTCTTGGTCGCTGCTAGCTCTCTCCGGAGCTGTTCTTGGGTCAAGTTAAGGCTAATAACTGCCAGCTCCTGTTCAAGACGAGCATTGACTTGCTTAAGTCTGGTATTGTCGGCCCGAGAAACTGCGACCTCGAGCTGTGCGTCGGCAGCTGCTTGTGTTCTTGCCAATTCGATCGCGAATTTGTGACTCGCCTTCAGTGCAGCGATCTCCTCTCTTGCCTGCACTAGAAGGGCTGTCAGTGTCGATGGGTCCTGTTCATCTCGTGCGCGCCGCTCTGCACGCTGGCTTTCTGCCATGTTACTACTGCCCGTGGTGTCGGTTCTTGTGGGTTTCTGGTTTTGAAGGGGAAGTTCGCTAGATTTAAAAAAAAAAAAAAATTTACGACTTCGGGATCCTACTTCAGAAGCCTACTTCATGACACAGAGTCTCCCATGGCCCCTATCCACGGGGACACGCTGCGTGTGTACGTGGGTCCCATGACGCGCCCAGGCTCCGTGGGCTAGCATCTCTAGAACCAGGACCTGACAGCACTTGACAACCTCAAACCTGACAGCCCAGTGCTGATGGCTTCACTGACCGCTGATTGCCGCAGCTCAACTCGGTCGAAGCTTACACACTTTCGCGAGCTGTCCCACCCTGGGGTGGACACTTCGCTGGCTATCGAGAACTACAGGATGCCGCCTTCGAAGCAGAGCGTGTTAGCCATTGCGGTTCAATCTGCGGTTCATCCACCAAGACAACGCCGATCCTAAGGACGCCACACTGACGACAACTCGCGTGGCCCCAGCAGTCTCGGCGCCGTTTTGCGGCCCTGCGCGACGACAAGATGATGAACGTTGTGGAACTCTCCACTATCGGACAATGGAGAAATGCCGCCGTATCGACGGCCGTGTCGCCCTCCGCATCCAACGATTCTTTTCTTCTGCCGTCTCGCCGATGAAGTTTGATCGCCAAAGTCATCCAGCTCGTGCATTTGGAATCAGTCGAGAACCGCCCCGGCACTTGAGCAAGAAAGCCAGCAAATGACAGACAAGATCAGCGGGTAATTGACATCGTATCAAAGCTGGCAAGTCTCAGCCAGGTATCGACACACAACGCCAAGGACCATGTTGCCAGCCATTTCGGCAGCCGGCAATTCGTGGACTGATCGGGTTGCCGCCGTCCATGAGCGCGAAGCCAAGAACCGTGGGCGGCTCAGTACCGGAAGAAGCAGCGCGACAGAACTCCCAGTCTCGATAAGGACCTCGAAGACTTACAGCTCGAAGTCTGCGAGAGAAGCAACGTATTGCTGCCAGCACGTTCAGGAGTAGATCTTCCGTTTCGGCTACCAAGCTCGGGCCTTCGGTACCATCGCTTGACAGTAGCGCCAACTCGCTTTCCTACGAGCTGTCCTGGCGACGGACATCATTGATGGGCCTCGCTGTGGCGTCGAGGTCATGGTTGGCTGCTGGAAGCTTCACATGCCGTGCTGTCCGGAATTAGAGTACCATTTGCGGCAGATGCGAAATGGAGGGGACGACATCGTGCCAGCGGTCCCCGTCATCTTTTTACATTGGCTATCACTCCCTGCTGTGGTTCCGTCAGCAGTAACGAAACGATACGAAACTTGCTTGGCCGTCGTCTTCGGCGCTTGGGACTCGGCAAGCGGCCACGGATCCGTGCTCTAGCCGTCATGGCGGCACTGCCACCACCTGCGGCGCAACAGACGTCGGTCGCGTCGAGGTCTGCAAAATGCCGGGCCTTGTGTATGCGGCTTCGAGTCGCTGGCCGCCGTCTTCTGCGCTTGGGACTCGGCAAGCGGCCACGGATCCGTGCTCTAGCCGTCATGGCGGCACTGCCACCACCTGCGGCGCAACAGACGTCGGTCGCGTCGAGGTCTGCAAAATGCCGGGCCTTGTGTATGCGGCTTCGAGTCGCTGGCCGCCGTCTTCTGCGCTTGGGACTCGGCAAGCGGCCACGGATCCGTGCTCTAGCCGTCATGGCGGCACTGCCACCACCTGCGGCGCAACAGACGTCGGTCGCGTCGAGGTCTGCAAAATGCCGGGCCTTGTGTATGCGGCTTCGAGTCGCTGGCCGCCGTCTTCTGCGCTTGGGACTCGGCAAGCGGCCACGGATCCGTGCTCTAGCCGTCATGGCGGCACTGCCACCACCTGCGGCGCAACAGACGTCGGTCGCGTCGAGGTCTGCAAAATGCCGGGCCTTGTGTATGCGGCTTCGAGTCGCTGGCCGCCGTCTTCTGCGCTTGGGACTCGGCAAGCGGCCACGGATCCGTGCTCTAGCCGTCATGGCGGCACTGCCACCACCTGCGGCGCAACAGACGTCGGTCGCGTCGAGGTCTGCAAAATGCCGGGCCTTGTGTATGCGGCTTCGAGTCGCTGGCCGCCGTCTTCTGCGCTTGGGACTCGGCAAGCGGCCACGGATCCGTGCTCTAGCCGTCATGGCGGCACTGCCACCACCTGCGGCGCAACAGACGTCGGTCGCGTCGAGGTCTGCAAAATGCCGGGCCTTGTGTATGCGGCTTCGAGTCGCTGGCCGCCGTCTTCTGCGCTTGGGACTCGGCAAGCGGCCACGGATCCGTGCTCTAGCCGTCATGGCGGCACTGCCACCACCTGCGGCGCAACAGACGTCGGTCGCGTCGAGGTCTGCAAAATGCCGGGCCTTGTGTATGCGGCTTCGAGTCGCTGGCCGCCGTCTTCCGTTGGGACTGCAATCAAGTTTGCCACAATCCGTGATGATAGTTGCTTGATCTCTACCAGCCATTTTAAGAAGTCTCTGAAAGGAAGAAGCTGGTTGTAACGTGTGCTGGGGTCAAGACTTTCGTTGCCCGCGGCAGCTGTCCCCATAAACCGAAGGAATCCATCCAGCGTTTCTGGATCGAATCGTCTTGCAAG
Organism: Phytophthora macrochlamydospora; assembly: GCA_011947325.1. NCBI lineage: Eukaryota > Oomycota > Peronosporomycetes > Peronosporales > Peronosporaceae > Phytophthora > Phytophthora macrochlamydospora. The sequence continues at coordinate 56,920 of JAAVTH010000408.1, forward strand.
AGCGGCTTGGTTACTGTTGAGTAGCTTCATTGTTTCATTTTCGTCCATGCTGAAATACACCCCCAGCTTGCCCAGCACTGTGCGAAACTTTTCGATGTAATCCGGACCTTTAGCGCGACCTGAGAATCCCAGGGCATTTGGGTTCTTGGCGTACGCGATAAAATCCTCAACACGACCTCTGATAGATACCATCGCTGGGGCGTTGTGCTCAGCCCGACATTTGCCACAAGAGGTCTCAGGGCGTGGCACCACTTCGGGACGAAAAGCCGTTGGTTGATCACATCTCTTGTCGTAGTCGATACTGACATCAATGCTGGGAATGGCGACTGGACGCGCTGGGCAATTGCGCTGATGAGAAGAGCAGCGTCTTGGGCGGAACTCTTGAAAGCAGTAGTCACACTTCTTGTACGAATGAAGATTCTTCATGTGGTTCCAGAGTGATCTCTTGCTCGCGAAGAATTTTAAGGTGGAGCACTTCTTGCAGAACACTCTCCCCTCACCTCCGTGGACCTTAATGACATGTTTGTCCCTGCGGTCGACGCGGTCAAACGTCGAGGGGCAAGCCGGGTAGTATCTACACCTGACACTGTTGCGCTTGACCATTGTACCTTAGTGAAAAATTGGGAAATGTATTGAAATTCATGCTACCCCGTCGTCGATACCTCTACGTTTGGAGGCGGTTCACTGGAAGAAACGAGCCAAGTGAATCCTGGCCACTTATGATTCCCATCCCGAACGATACGCAATTCCGGCTGCCAAGGGCATTTAGCATGTATCATTCATGCTTTCAACGCTTTACTAGAGCCTCTTCCCACCACGACACGACCGATGTCTGTTGCGCCGCAGGTGGTGGCAGTGCCGCCATGACGGCTAGAGCACGGATCGGTGGCCGCTTGCCGAGTCCCAAGCGCAGAAGACGGCGGCCAGCGACTCGAAGCCGCATACACAAGGCCCGGCATTTGCAGACCTCGACGCGACCGACGTCTGTTGCGCCGCAGGTGGTGGCAGTGCCGCCATGACGGCTAGAGCACGGATCCGTGGCCGCTTGCCGAGTCCCAAGCGCAGACGGCGGCCAGCGACTCGAAGCCGCATACACAAGGCCCGGCATTTTGCAGACCTCGACGCGACCGACGTCTGTTGCGCCGCAGGTGGTGGCAGTGCCGCCATGACGGCTAGAGCACGGATCGGTGCCACTAGCCATGATTTGTATCTGATCGGTTTGTGGCGCTCAGTGCTGGCTGATGGGTGAGGACGCGGTTATTACCAGCTACGACCGTGTCACAAGGATTGCGTTTGTGACTCTTTCTGGAGGAATGTACATATTTGAAGCATGTTTTACCTTTGAGGCGCTACTAAAAATTTCGTGAGAGAGAGAGAGAGGGAGAGAGAAAGCAGTTGTGTACAAAAAGCCAGTTGCTGCAGCTGACTTGGCGTACGTGAAATCACCGCGGCGGGAGTCAGAAGGGGCCAAGATACACTGGGCTCGTTTCTTCAAGTGAACTGACTCCAAATTGAAATCCAATTGCAGATAAACATCGACGATGATAAAGCACGAGTTTGGAGTCATTTGGCATTTTTACAAAGCTGCAGTGGTCAGGTGCAACAACTTCACATGCAGACGCTACCAGATTTACCAGTCGCAGGGACCATCATGTGGATAAGACCCAGAAGAGTATTTTGCAATCGTTTATAGGTATTATCAGCAAAAGTGCATTATATCAAAACCTTCTTTTCGCGAATTGTTTTTAGACACCACAGCAGACAGCGTCGCAGCTGATCCGTACCCTTCCCCTCCATTCCGGCTTGCGATTCCGGCTATCAGCGCAGTCTCACTGGTTGGTAACTGACCATTAATCATTTTCCAGATGAAGACAAGAAGAGAGGCACCGTGTTGGCATCTCGGGATGGCGGAGGCGAAGAGGTTCCACGCCGTCGACTGAAGTACACGATCGAAGAGGACGCGCGCATGATTGGGTTTGCACGCACTTGCGGGTGGAAGGCTCCGGACAGCATTGGCATTAAATTTTGGCGTCAGGCAGAGAAGGAAGGCATTACATCTCACTCAGCAGCCAGTATGCATGAACACTTCCGAAAAAAACTACAGCTATACACGCCGGAACGACAGCGTATCGTTCTCCAAAACCAACGCCGGTAAGGTACTATCTTTCGTCGTCTGTATAACATCTCACCCATTTGTCATTTTACAATGTAAAGAAAAATAAAGGACCGGCACGAACATTGTTTGACGATACCCACAGAACTCAGTCCAAACAATTTCAAGTAGCGTTGAAACAGCATCGGCTCGAGTGTACCTAGGTCGACCTTCCACGCCGGAATTAAACACACTGAGCGTGTTAGCAACAGAAACAGTGGCATCCAGCAGGAGTGCCGTTGGTCCCCGAATCAGTGATGAAGAAGCAGCGAATCCAGCGTCTCCTGTTCAGACTCCCGACGCAGAGGTCAGTCCCGGATTGGTGAGGAAGAAGCGACGAGTCCATCATCTCCTATCCAGATCTCTGATGCAGCAAGTGTATCCGTAACTGGTCTGCATGCTACTAGGACAGATACGGCTACACGAGCTAGCCCTGACAGCGATATCAATAGCTTCGACCCGGCTGAAATTGGGTTTGGAGCAAGTCCTGGGCGACGAAAACAGAAGAAGCGCTGGACGGAGGAAGAAGAATCTGCCCTAATTCAGGGTATCGCTCTGTACGGAGCGTTCATGAACAAGTGGAAGCTCATTAAAGCTAGGTTTGTGAATGAACTTCATGGCAGGACTAACGTTGATTTGAAAGACAAGTACCGCAACATGGTCAAGTACGGCAAGATCTCGTAAAACTCTTAAATAATCCATATGTCTTTGTCGCTGTATTTCCCTAGTAAACGAACTCTGTTCCATGTACAGAAGTGCCGCTGCAACTTATCTCGGACAGGACAGAAATATCGTCGCACATCCACACCAAGCCTGCTGCAAATTATGATGCCGTAACTTGCCACCGATCGAAGTTCCGTACAATACGACAGTACCGCTAACGCCCACGACATCCCATACATCTGCTGCACACGTACTCTGTCAGATTACAGACCCGTGAGTGATAGATATTTACGCGTCAAATCTACAAGAACACGACTATCTGTTACCCGCCTGGTGAGTAAGGCCCGACCTTTTGCAGACCTCGACGCGACCGACGTCTGTTGCGCCGCAGGTGGTGGCAGTGCCGCCATGACGGCTAGAGCACGGATCCGTGGCCGCTTGCCGAGTCCCAAGCGCAGAAGACGGCGGCCAGCGACTCGAAGCCGCATACACAAGGCCCGGCATTTTGCAGACCTCGACGCGACCGACGTCTGTTGCGCCGCAGGTGGTGGCAGTGCCGCCATGACGGCTAGAGCACGGATCCGTGGCCGCTTGCCGAGTCCCAAGCGCAGAAGACGGCGGCCAGCGACTCGAAGCCGCATACACAAGGCCCGGCATTTTGCAGACCTCGACGCGACCGACGTCTGTTGCGCCGCAGGTGGTGGCAGTGCCGCCATGACGGCTAGAGCACGGATCCGTGGCCGCTTGCCGAGTCCCAAGCGCAGAAGACGGCGGCCAGCGACTCGAAGCCGCATACACAAGGCCCGGCATTTTGCAGACCTCGACGCGACCGACGTCTGTTGCGCCGCAGGTGGTGGCAGTGCCGCCATGACGGCTAGAGCACGGATCCGTGGCCGCTTGCCGAGTCCCAAGCGCAGAAGACGGCGGCCAGCGACTCGAAGCCGCATACACAAGGCCCGGCATTTTGCAGACCTCGACGCGACCGACGTCTGTTGCGCCGCAGGTGGTGGCAGTGCCGCCATGACGGCTAGAGCACGGATCCGTGGCCGCTTGCCGAGTCCCAAGCGCAGAAGACGGCGGCCAGCGACTCGAAGCCGCATACACAAGGCCCGGCATTTTGCAGACCTCGACGCGACCGACGTCTGTTGCGCCGCAGGTGGTGGCAGTGCCGCCATGACGGCTAGAGCACGGATCCGTGGCCGCTTGCCGAGTCCCAAGCGCAGAAGACGGCGGCCAGCGACTCGAAGCCGCATACACAAGGCCCGGCATTTTGCAGACCTCGACGCGACCGACGTCTGTTGCGCCGCAGGTGGTGGCAGTGCCGCCATGACGGCTAGAGCACGGATCCGTGGCCGCTTGCCGAGTCCCAAGCGCAGAAGACGGCGGCCAGCGACTCGAAGCCGCATACACAAGGCCCGGCATTTTGCAGACCTCGACGCGACCGACGTCTGTTGCGCCGCAGGTGGTGGCAGTGCCGCCATGACGGCTAGAGCACGGATCCGTGGCCGCTTGCCGAGTCCCAAGCGCAGAAGACGGCGGCCAGCGACTCGAAGCCGCATACACAAGGCCCGGCATTTTGCAGACCTCGACGCGACCGACGTCTGTTGCGCCGCAGGTGGTGGCAGTGCCGCCATGACGGCTAGAGCACGGATCCGTGGCCGCTTGCCGAGTCCCAAGCGCAGAAGACGGCGGCCAGCGACTCGAAGCCGCATACACAAGGCCCGGCATTTTGCAGACCTCGACGCGACCGACGTCTGTTGCGCCGCAGGTGGTGGCAGTGCCGCCATGACGGCTAGAGCACGGATCCGTGGCCGCTTGCCGAGTCCCAAGCGCAGAAGACGGCGGCCAGCGACTCGAAGCCGCATACACAAGGCCCGGCATTTTGCAGACCTCGACGCGACCGACGTCTGTTGCGCCGCAGGTGGTGGCAGTGCCGCCATGACGGCTAGAGCACGGATCCGTGGCCGCTTGCCGAGTCCCAAGCGCAGAAGACGGCGGCCAGCGACTCGAAGCCGCATACACAAGGCCCGGCATTTTGCAGACCTCGACGCGACCGACGTCTGTTGCGCCGCAGGTGGTGGCAGTGCCGCCATGACGGCTAGAGCACGGATCCGTGGCCGCTTGCCGAGTCCCAAGCGCAGAAGACGGCGGCCAGCGACTCGAAGCCGCATACACAAGGCCCGGCATTTTGCAGACCTCGACGCGACCGACGTCTGTTGCGCCGCAGGTGGTGGCAGTGCCGCCATGACGGCTAGAGCACGGATCCGTGGCCGCTTGCCGAGTCCCAAGCGCAGAAGACGGCGGCCAGCGACTCGAAGCCGCATACACAAGGCCCGGCATTTTGCAGACCTCGACGCGACCGACGTCTGTTGCGCCGCAGGTGGTGGCAGTGCCGCCATGACGGCTAGAGCACGGATCCGTGGCCGCTTGCCGAGTCCCAAGCGCAGAAGACGGCGGCCAGCGACTCGAAGCCGCATACACAAGGCCCGGCATTTTGCAGACCTCGACGCGACCGACGTCTGTTGCGCCGCAGGTGGTGGCAGTGCCGCCATGACGGCTAGAGCACGGATCCGTGGCCGCTTGCCGAGTCCCAAGCGCAGAAGACGGCGGCCAGCGACTCGAAGCCGCATACACAAGGCCCGGCATTTTGCAGACCTCGACGCGACCGACGTCTGTTGCGCCGCAGGTGGTGGCAGTGCCGCCATGACGGCTAGAGCACGGATCCGTGGCCGCTTGCCGAGTCCCAAGCGCAGAAGACGGCGGCCAGCGACTCGAAGCCGCATACACAAGGCCCGGCATTTTGCAGACCTCGACGCGACCGACGTCTGTTGCGCCGCAGGTGGTGGCAGTGCCGCCATGACGGCTAGAGCACGGATCCGTGGCCGCTTGCCGAGTCCCAAGCGCAGAAGACGGCGGCCAGCGACTCGAAGCCGCATACACAAGGCCCGGCATTTTGCAGACCTCGACGCGACCGACGTCTGTTGCGCCGCAGGTGGTGGCAGTGCCGCCATGACGGCTAGAGCACGGATCCGTGGCCGCTTGCCGAGTCCCAAGCGCAGAAGACGGCGGCCAGCGACTCGAAGCCGCATACACAAGGCCCGGCATTTTGCAGACCTCGACGCGACCGACGTCTGTTGCGCCGCAGGTGGTGGCAGTGCCGCCATGACGGCTAGAGCACGGATCCGTGGCCGCTTGCCGAGTCCCAAGCGCAGAAGACGGCGGCCAGCGACTCGAAGCCGCATACACAAGGCCCGGCATTTTGCAGACCTCGACGCGACCGACGTCTGTTGCGCCGCAGGTGGTGGCAGTGCCGCCATGACGGCTAGAGCACGGATCCGTGGCCGCTTGCCGAGTCCCAAGCGCAGAAGACGGCGGCCAGCGACTCGAAGCCGCATACACAAGGCCCGGCATTTTGCAGACCTCGACGCGACCGACGTCTGTTGCGCCGCAGGTGGTGGCAGTGCCGCCATGACGGCTAGAGCACGGATCCGTGGCCGCTTGCCGAGTCCCAAGCGCAGAAGACGGCGGCCAGCGACTCGAAGCCGCATACACAAGGCCCGGCATTTTGCAGACCTCGACGCGACCGACGTCTGTTGCGCCGCAGGTGGTGGCAGTGCCGCCATGACGGCTAGAGCACGGATCCGTGGCCGCTTGCCGAGTCCCAAGCGCAGAAGACGGCGGCCAGCGACTCGAAGCCGCATACACAAGGCCCGGCATTTTGCAGACCTCGACGCGACCGACGTCTGTTGCGCCGCAGGTGGTGGCAGTGCCGCCATGACGGCTAGAGCACGGATCCGTGGCCGCTTGCCGAGTCCCAAGCGCAGAAGACGGCGGCCAGCGACTCGAAGCCGCATACACAAGGCCCGGCATTTTGCAGACCTCGACGCGACCGACGTCTGTTGCGCCGCAGGTGGTGGCAGTGCCGCCATGACGGCTAGAGCACGGATCCGTGGCCGCTTGCCGAGTCCCAAGCGCAGAAGACGGCGGCCAGCGACTCGAAGCCGCATACACAAGGCCCGGCATTTTGCAGACCTCGACGCGACCGACGTCTGTTGCGCCGCAGGTGGTGGCAGTGCCGCCATGACGGCTAGAGCACGGATCCGTGGCCGCTTGCCGAGTCCCAAGCGCAGAAGACGGCGGCCAGCGACTCGAAGCCGCATACACAAGGCCCGGCATTTTGCAGACCTCGACGCGACCGACGTCTGTTGCGCCGCAGGTGGTGGCAGTGCCGCCATGACGGCTAGAGCACGGATCCGTGGCCGCTTGCCGAGTCCCAAGCGCAGAAGACGGCGGCCAGCGACTCGAAGCCGCATACACAAGGCCCGGCATTTTGCAGACCTCGACGCGACCGACGTCTGTTGCGCCGCAGGTGGTGGCAGTGCCGCCATGACGGCTAGAGCACGGATCCGTGGCCGCTTGCCGAGTCCCAAGCGCAGAAGACGGCGGCCAGCGACTCGAAGCCGCATACACAAGGCCCGGCATTTTGCAGACCTCGACGCGACCGACGTCTGTTGCGCCGCAGGTGGTGGCAGTGCCGCCATGACGGCTAGAGCACGGATCCGTGGCCGCTTGCCGAGTCCCAAGCGCAGAAGACGGCGGCCAGCGACTCGAAGCCGCATACACAAGGCCCGGCATTTTGCAGACCTCGACGCGACCGACGTCTGTTGCGCCGCAGGTGGTGGCAGTGCCGCCATGACGGCTAGAGCACGGATCCGTGGCCGCTTGCCGAGTCCCAAGCGCAGAAGACGGCGGCCAGCGACTCGAAGCCGCATACACAAGGCCCGGCATTTTGCAGACCTCGACGCGACCGACGTCTGTTGCGCCGCAGGTGGTGGCAGTGCCGCCATGACGGCTAGAGCACGGATCCGTGGCCGCTTGCCGAGTCCCAAGCGCAGAAGACGGCGGCCAGCGACTCGAAGCCGCATACACAAGGCCCGGCATTTTGCAGACCTCGACGCGACCGACGTCTGTTGCGCCGCAGGTGGTGGCAGTGCCGCCATGACGGCTAGAGCACGGATCCGTGGCCGCTTGCCGAGTCCCAAGCGCAGAAGACGGCGGCCAGCGACTCGAAGCCGCATACACAAGGCCCGGCATTTTGCAGACCTCGACGCGACCGACGTCTGTTGCGCCGCAGGTGGTGGCAGTGCCGCCATGACGGCTAGAGCACGGATCCGTGGCCGCTTGCCGAGTCCCAAGCGCAGAAGACGGCGGCCAGCGACTCGAAGCCGCATACACAAGGCCCGGCATTTTGCAGACCTCGACGCGACCGACGTCTGTTGCGCCGCAGGTGGTGGCAGTGCCGCCATGACGGCTAGAGCACGGATCCGTGGCCGCTTGCCGAGTCCCAAGCGCAGAAGACGGCGGCCAGCGACTCGAAGCCGCATACACAAGGCCCGGCATTTTGCAGACCTCGACGCGACCGACGTCTGTTGCGCCGCAGGTGGTGGCAGTGCCGCCATGACGGCTAGAGCACGGATCCGTGGCCGCTTGCCGAGTCCCAAGCGCAGAAGACGGCGGCCAGCGACTCGAAGCCGCATACACAAGGCCCGGCATTTTGCAGACCTCGACGCGACCGACGTCTGTTGCGCCGCAGGTGGTGGCAGTGCCGCCATGACGGCTAGAGCACGGATCCGTGGCCGCTTGCCGAGTCCCAAGCGCAGAAGACGGCAGCCAGTGACTCGAAGCCGCATACAGAAGGAATTGTGAGTACTATGAAAGTTTTGCGAGGCTGTCGAGAATCGCTTCGACAGCGAAGTTGGCACGCTGGCGACCCAGTTTAATCAGTTTGACCCTGAGATATCTCGACTTTAAGTGATAATGGTAAATAATACGAGTAGCTCGGCAAGCGGATCTTCGACAGGTATGGCACGTATGCTCAATTTACAAACGCTTACATACCGCAGCAAAATGCGGTTACTGAACGCCGCGTGATAACAATCCTTTACCGCGTTCGCGCACTCACCATTGATGGAGATCTGCCTCGCCAGCTGTGAGGAAAGTGTTGCCAATATGCCACTCACTTAACCAACGTGACGCCAAGCAGTGTTCTACATCGGGAGTAACACCGTACGAACTTTGACATGGCAAGAACCCCTCTCTACAATACGTGAACGTGTTTGGGTGCGCTGCGATTGATCTGACGCCGGAGCCACAATAAACTTGAATCTCGTGCCAAACTTTGCATATTCATTGGCTTGCCCCAAAACAAGAAAGGGTACCGCCTTCTCAGCACGACGGAGAACAAAGTCATTTACAGCCGTGATGCCACATTCAGGGAGCATATTTCCCTCATCACCTGACATTTCTCGAGCGAGCCACACCTGATCCTCTTATCTCTTCCCTACCTGTCAGAAGAACTCCTACCACCACTTAGTGCACTGCTCAAACGCAATCAAGCCTCCTTGATGGCCACCACCGATGATACTCATTTTCCTCTTGCGAAGCGTTCTAAAATGGATGTTTCGCCAGTATATTCTAAGGCTCTGCTTCTTGGCGAGCCTGTCGAGGAGAAGCAAGTTACTCACTATACGGTCATTACTCTCTTAGCAGCGGGCTATGTACCCAGAACCTACAACATACAAGGCTGCCATGCGCTCAAATCATGCATCTGACTGGCACGCGGCGGCCCTCTCTGTGTCTCACTCACCGAAGAAAAACCGCACTTGGTCCCTAGTACCTTTCTCCAGCAATCGCAAAGTACTGCAATGTCGATGGGTATTTGTCCGTAATCGTGATGAAACTGGTAGCATTGTACGCTTTGAAGCACGTTTAGCTATCAAAAGGATTCCACCACAAACACGGGATAGACTACACAGAGATATTATCTCCGGTTGGTCGTATGGAGGTCCTATGACTATTGTTTACACCGCAGCAATCCTTGACTACGAAGTTGAGCAAATGGACGCGAAAACCGCTTTTCTCAACGGCAACCTTGAGGTTGAGATTTTCATGGAGCAGCCCGAAGGTTTTAATACTAAAAATCAACCAGAACTTGCATGCAAACTTGATAGGAGCCTCTATGGCCTCAAGCAAGCCCCTAGAGTATGGTATCATATCCCCGCCGCCTACCTCGAAACTTGGTTTCCGTCGCCTAGTTAAAGAGCGCTGTGTATTCTTCAAAGTCAAATTCAACGCACCATGTTACGTCTCGGTTTAGGTCGATGGCCTGTTGATCATCTCGTCATCCAAACAAATCATTGCTAGGGTCAAATCGGCATTGAACTTTGAGTTTAACATTACTGAATTAGGGGAGTATCCTACCTCCTTGGTTGGACCATTGAAAGGAACCGAGCCGCCCTCTCCATCTCTATTCACCAAAAGAGCTCTGCCGCTAAAGTTCTGGGCCATTTTCAAGGTAAAATGCCATCCCCAAAAAGCGTTCCTATCGTTCACAAATTGAGCTCAACAGACTGTCCTGACAATGAAGCCGATAAGGCATATCGTGAAGCTGTTGGTGGCTTCATGAACGTGATGACAGGAATTAAACCCGATCTCGCATACATTATTCGTGAAGTCAGTCAGTACCTGAACAACCCATGCAAGCTCCATGGGCGAGCTGTCAGACATGCACTACTTGAGCGGTACACGCAACAATGCCATTACCCTCGGTGGAACAGAAAACCCTGAGCTATTAAAGTCAGATGACTACTTGATGGCTTTTACAGACTCAGACTATGCCCAGTGCACCGACACTCGGCGATGCTTTAGTGGATACCTCACAATGTTCTGCAACAGTCCGATTAGCTGGGTCTCTCGCAGATATTACACAGTCGTCCTGTCCACGACTGAAGCGGAGTACATTGCTCTATGCTACTGCATCCAAGAGCTTATTTACATTAAACGTTTGCGAAGATAAATTTACTCTGATACCCACACTCATCCTAGATGACAACAAAAGTTGCATAAAATTTGAAACAACCTCAAGTTGCGTGGATGTAGTAAGCACATCAAATACGTCAATATCAAATACTTCGTGCAGGTGACACGAGGCGCTCTCAAAAATTTCCAAAGATTCATGATGATGGTGTTCTGATTGGCTGAAAAGAACATACGCACTCTGATTGGCTTGGTATTAGAGTCAGTGTGACATATGGTGGGGACATGAAATGTGGAATGATTGGTGATTTTCTGGTTGGGTTGCTGAGTCAGGCATGGGCCCTAGACTTGGAAGTGTCTGGTTTTGAACGTGCACGTTCAGGACCCTTGAGTTAGACGCTCCGTCCAAGTCGCCCCTCGCCCTGACGCGGGTTTCCCTCAAAAGCCTGCCATGAATGTATCAACTCAAGTGGTCCACACAGATTAGCATTCATGCAGGAGAACGCTAGCCATTGACTTTAAACAGAGTTCATTTTTCCCTGTCAAGCGCAAGTGGGCCAAGTCTTCGGGCCCAAGTCTGCCTCTGTGCGTGCTGTACAGGCAGCCACATCGACCCGCCGAACAGCGTGTGGGTGGATCAAGGCGCGCCGTCGCTGCAGGACAAGGATCGCGTCCAGTCGTCAAGATCATGCTGTCTGTGGGACTCCAACCGAGTTCAGGGCACAGATAGGTTGGGGTTCTGGGCGTGCTCGCTCAGGTTCAAGCCCCGCTTATTCCGTGTGTTAGTTGGGCAAGGCTTGCTCCTTGACCCATTTCATATTCTGCGTTCAAGGGCGTCTGGGCCAGAGTCGACCCCTCGTTTCGTGACAGAAGACTGTGGAGGTGAAGCGTTGGACAAAGCTGTGGTATCGATTGTGGATTTCTCTCAAAGAGAGTGGTGCGCGTACGTTGTGGGCGTCTCGGATCATCCGGTTATCCAGGACCTGAAGCCCATTTGACACCGGTGATTAGCCCAAGTCCTCGGCTAAGACAAATAACAAGGGCTCTGTATAACGTGTCGTTTGTGGACTCTGTTTATATTATATTGCTGGCTTTTCCGGTTGTGTGGACTGCGCGCGGACTCCTGATCGTTGAATTGGCACCTGAATCAAGGATATCGTTGATTATTCCTGGTTGTGGGTGTGGCTCTGGATCAAGGACCAAGGACCAAGTCGGAGTAACAAGAACCAATACACTTGAACTTCAGAACTGCACGGTGGACGGTGCCTCGAGGTCAATCTAACCAAGAGGGATTCACTGGGTACACGCCAATTCTTGATTGTACTACCTGATCCTTGATTTCAGGGACTGGGCGGTTATATTAAGGAGTACTTTAACTTTGGGCCGCTATACTCTGGACGAAAAGGCTCACCACCTCGTCTCACAGGAGAGAGTGTTTCGAAAGGAGTTCACAATTACCTACTGCAGCACAAGTGAAATATGTGGTGACATTTTGACTAAGGCACTACCAAAGCCATTATTCCAGAAATTGAGGGAAATGTTACGAGTTACTCAACAGAAGTCAAATAAAACACCAACTTGGTAGGAAGGTTATTTATTGTCCAAAGAATAAAACCTACGGAAATCTTCCTCAGACACTGCACGGACACTCCCTCGCGCGGCTTGAACACCCATAAACGATGTGTAACGAATAAAATGTATTCCACGTCAGCTCGCAGACGCTCTCCTATTTGATATTGCCTTCCTTGTCTTCGTCGAAACCGATACGCTGTTTCCACCGTCCTGAACCTGGAGCACAAACAGTGCCACCAAGGTTTTCTTCAGCTGATTGATGACCAAGTCACAGCAAGTAGCACGGAGTCTTGGCGACAGCCCAGCAAATTGCTTCCAATTATACCCCTCAGTCAGGTCATTGTCCTTCTGGAGCTCTTCGGCGAGAAAAATCTCCACAACTGCCTCGGAAATCAGTCCGGGACGCCCAACAACATGAGCAGTAATGTTCAAGGCATTGAACATGCAGCTGTAGTCGATGCTAGCATCAATCCCAAAGTCCTCATCTCCTTTGGCAAATTTTAAGAAGTCTTTTTGACCACTTTCCACAAACAGGACCGCGGATTTGACCTCTTCAGGATGTGTTTCAGGCATCTTCGCAGCTGATTCCCAACATCTGTGGCGAAAATATGGTGATGTTGTCCATCCAGGGGTCGCTGAATGTAAGTAGAGAGTGAGTGTAAAGAATAGAGAGTAAGCGTAAATAGAATGTAAGTGCGTGTAGAGTGTGAATATGTGTAGAGTGTGAGTATGTGTATGTATATGTGTATGTTTATGTGTATGTGTATGTGTACTGCATACATGATACGTGATCTGCAGTGCAAACCGATGGAGGCAATGGAGGCAAAACTACAGTTGGCGGCCATTTTTTACATGGAATCGGTGGAGGCAGCACTGTGATCCGGTGGAGGCAGCACTGTGATCCGGTGGAGGCACCTCCCCTCTATTGGCTAAAATCCGCCTAATTGCTCTAAAGACGTTTATATAGCACATTGCTCAGTTGAGACCATCGTCGCCACCACAGCAGCCTCGAAGAACCAAGCCGCACGCGACGCCCCAAGGCCCCAAGACCCCTCGTTTCCCCGTTCTGTCGGCCAGCCAGCGCGCCGTGACCGAAGCCACGCAATAGTTGCGCTAGCACGTCGCCAGGCTCATTTTGCGGCTGGCCATAGCGTGGTGGACGTGCTGGAGGTGGGGGTCGCGCTGGCGGCGGCGGCTGGCAACTCGCGGCCGCGTTTTCGGCGTGCCGACGACGCCTGCACGTCGTAGAGGGCCTTGCCCGGCTGGACATGTCGTGGTGAACGTGCTGGAGGTGGAAGTCGCGCTGGCGGCGGCGGCTGGCGACTCGCGGCCGCGTTTTCGGCGTGCCGACGACCCCAGTACCCTAGACATTGCTATCTCGGTGCCGAGGTGTCAGAATGCTCTTGGTCCGAGCATATATCAAGAAGATCCCACATCGTTTGTGGCAATCAATGCACCAAGAGCAGCGAGAAGCATTACGATGCAGTCATCACCAGTTTTTCGTAGTACTGGTGGCCATACTGCAAACGATTAATTTGATAGAGGCTGTATAGTACTGGCCGTCAGGCATGCTTCGTGGGTTCCTCCTACCTGTGATTCATGACGTAATGCTGCATCTGTATTTTGGTGCTTTGACTGTGTGCTCGTGGCCTTACTTCCTAAGATCGCTGGGTCTAAACATTCAACAGTGTGTTTGTCCTACGTGCCAAGCGTTGAGCATTGCTTTTATACGCGCCCAGCCTTAGAACAATTGGGGAGGCAAACGTTGGCTCCGTGGCCATCAATCTTCCGACCATCTCAAAGCTGGAGGCCGTTGCTTTTTCCAAAGCTACAATATATCCGCACAAGGTGGAGAGAAACAAAAATAATTGCTGCTGTTTTGGAAAGTGCAGACTGCTGTTGTTGTCCGTGCCACGTGGAGATTGCAAAATGGCATTCAATTCCGTGAGGCGGAGGCAGGAATGCTAAGCATCGCTAATCTGCTATAAGACACGCTACCTATTCGTTTACCAGTATGCGGCGGATCTCCATTGCGATTGCTCCGCAATTGCAGAACTGGTCGGCAATTGGGGTTTGTTCCCCGAAGGACATTCCTCTAGCACGGCCGCAGAGTATTAGGTTCCCGCGAGTTTAGATGAATTATGCGAGTGGATTCTTGATTAGATAGATTATCTAAGCTACACCTTCCAGACGAGGGAATTCGCTAACAAGTTAATCAAATCATTTCAACGCAACTACAACTACGCAACCTTACAAAATCCGCAGCTGCCAATTTATTAATGCCCGATTAATTGATTATTTTGTTAACACAAACAGCTAACAAAAACTATTTCAAGTGCGACTACTGGGAAGCATACTATTAATAGTCTTTTATTTCGCAAACAGGCGCCGAGAGCCGAGCGCCGCACCGCCCGTCTGGAGAGACGATCTACAACCTGGAAACTCGACCACGCGCTGGAGAAGGTGATGGACGAGCTCAACTCTTTCTTGTTGCTGGATGCCGCCCATATGCCAGAGAACGACCAATCCGACATCACGCTGGGGTTCACCACGATGTCGTACAGGTTGGTGGTCGTGCCTAAGAGACCGTTGACAGACACTGCCCGGATGGTCACCTTGCTCGTGGGAGGATCCGAATAGCCGCCCTTGGACTTGCTGTAGTCTGAGTGCAGCACGATGGTGTTCTTGACGTTGGAGAGAGTGTTGTCGTTGTACTTGATGTTGGAGACGAGACCTTGGAGCCCGATGATGGTCTTGAGGCGGATGCCGTTGTCCAAGTTCTCGATGGTGTTGCCCTTGACCGTGAGCCCCTCGACCGTGATGGACTGGTCGACGATGTTGCCGCCGAGAGAGCCGATGGAGATGCCGTGGCCGCTGCTGCAAATGTTGCTGCTGATGGCCGTGTTGTTGTTGGACGCATGGCCAGGCAGTCGTCCTGGTTGTAGATCTTTTGCCGGTGATGGTGATGTGGTCGTTCTTGGTGAGGTCGAAGCCGTCCGTGTTCTTGGCGAGACCGTTGCCGGCGCTCGAGTCGAGCATCAAGCCGGTGAGGGTGGTCTGCTGCGAGTTGACGGTGCTGAAGGTGCGGTACGGCATGTTCTTAATGGTGAAGCGCAAGAGCGTGGACAAGATGGCCTTGTGCATGCGGAAGAACACGGGCTTGTCGATGGACGTGCCTTACTCCCAATACCAGTCTCCCTGGCTGTCGAGGTGCCGGAGCCGGCCGCGGTCAGGTCGTTGCCCGTGAGCAGGATGAGCGGACCCTCCCACTTCTGCGTGCCGAACGTGGTGGTGCCCATGAAGTTCATGGCAATGTCTGATGAATGCGTTGTTCATTCTGGCAACTAAGTCTTCCATCGGGTGATGAGCAATATCTGGCACGTTTTGAAGGAGCTTTGTCCAGTCTTGAAGCCGCAACTATGGGAAGAAGCGCTTTTTCGGCTCAGTTGGAACCAATCCATTAACTTTCACTCCAAATGCTGGTGGTTGTTCGAAGTTGCCACAACTCTAATACCCCCAGCCGCAGGATGCGGTAGAACACGATAAAAACCTGATGATCAAGCCGATATGTATTATGCAGAACGATTCTGGAGCTGAGGATAGGATGAAATGCCGAACATATTCTGCTGAAAACAGCAGTTGACGACGACTACCGCCTAGTAAACCTACAAAACACCAGAAGTAGTGCTCTGCGAGTGTGCAGCATAAATTGCGAAATTTGATCGATCCTGTGCCAAGAGGTTTCAAGAATCTTGTGACTCTGGGAATGTACAAAAAGTGAAACTCTGGTGCCTTGCTCCACCGTAGAGTACGATTACGAAGGATGCATCTGAACACCAGTTCGTAAAACGCATGGCGCAGTATCTTGGGAGAAGATGAAAAGGTGATGTAGTCGATCAATGTTTTAAGGATATTATGCCAGCACAGGCTGACGATTGACGGTAGTTTTTGTGTAAATAAATCAGCTGTGTCGACACGGTTGATTCGGGTAAATTGGACAAATGACTGGTATTAGCAAGTGTATGATTCCTCTGTGTTGCCACCAACCCAGAGCACCATCCACGGGTTTGACCATCATTGGCCATATCACACCAGCGCGACGGATGACGCAGGTGGTAGTACTAGCCCGTGCTTTTTCACAAGCTGATGAAATCACACAACCAGGTTAGAGAATAGTTACGAATCCGCTCTTTTCGTCAACCATTTAGAAAATAACTTCGGTTCGCTAGGAACTCCATCACAGATCCCTCTGTGAAATGCTGCCCAGACCGCGGTAATGACAAATCCCTTCACGGGGTAGCTACACTGGTGAAACACTTCAGGTTGATGCATCGGACCAATTCCGGCGAGGTCAATCCATGGTAGACCACAGATGTAGCAGGTTCCCGGCTGAAAAACCATTCTATATGGGCATTCCTTCGAGCGATGGCTGCGATAGAGGCACTTAAAACATGCCTTCACAAGGCATTGACAAGCTTGATTGTTCCGAAGTGGTAAGCGGTCATTAATCCAACAAACCGCACATGACGACGCGGGCAAGCTCGTTAGAAACTCACAGATCTCCCCTGAATAATTCTATCATTGGAATTTTGACGCTTGGCCACTAATGCTACTGAATCAACCTGTCCATCGTTTTGAATGGCGCGTTCGCAGTAAGTCTTTTCTCACAAACATCACAAGGCTCGAATAAATTGTTAGCCATGCAGGGAAGGCCGTCCCCATCAAGGACCAGCTGGAGCTGCTGTCTCCGGCACTGCTTGGTGTCATTTAAGAATTTTGTGACTTCAGTGAAGCTCCTAACCGACAAGTGATCCACAGCATTGCTGATATGCTTTTGGTATCGCAGATTTGTCAAGGTCAACGCTTGACTGGTAAGGCCGTCCCTCCCCGCCCTGCCAGTTTCTTGGGCATAATCGAGGATAGACCACGGGCTTCCTATATGAAGTACCATTCGAACGTGCGGATAATCAATCCCGACGCCGAAAGCATTGGTCGCAACAATCCAGACGGAGCTACCACATTCCCACTTCGCAATTGCCTTTGCCTGGTCTTGCGGATCCATTCCCGCGTGAAATCTGGAGACCGGCAATGTGGTATTTGTGCAAAATTTATCAACATCAGTTCGTGTAGCACAGTAGGCTATACATCTATCATGAGTTCCCGTACACTTCACGTGTTGATCACGCATTACTACAGAAGCCTCGGCTTCCAAATCAGCGACTTGTTTGACACAGTATGAAATATTTTCTCGATTCGTCCGTGCTGCTAGCATCAAGACAAAACTGGGCCATATAAAGCAAGCTCTTGCCTCCCCTGTGGGCAAGATAATGAGGCGATGCTTTAATGGCGATGAAGAAAGCGCCGCCAATGCAATGCCCTGTTCGACGCTCCGGAACGATGCCATCGGGTTACTCGTAAATCTCTCGATGACCTCCTTAGCGCGAGCAAAAGCGCTAGGTGATAGTGGTGGAAATAAATATGGCTTCGCTAGCTGTAGTGGTGCACTACACGCAGGTGGTGCATGCAGCTGGACTTCGTGGTCATGGTGATGCCGTGGCGACTGGGATTCATTATTTGTTGTGCGTCTAACCGGAAGCGTTGGCGAGGACTTTGAATTTAAACCTAGAAATTTGTGCCACTCGTAAGAGCCAAGCCAGAACTTATGCAATTGGTTCCGCAACAGGCAAGAGGGTCATTGTCTCCTCTTGCGTATACTTTTGATGCTGTATCTTGACTGTGACCAGCCTGTTCATCATATAGATCATCGGACATCCGCTGATCTCGAAAGTGAGGATCTATCAGCGCAACGGCAACGTGACGATACGTGGATACGTCGAGTTTCATATCGCTAAATTTTGAGAATCCCTTTGCAATACTTCTTCGAACTTGCTCTGCATCCATTTTCTTGCCCATCTTAACGAACAAGAAATCAAGGTAAAGCGATGCAGAACTTTTGTGATCTGGAAAAATTTGCCCGAAAAGATACGCTTGGACCGGTCGAACTAAATAGCAGTACAGAATGATCTCCGAGTTTAATACGGAAGGGGCAAAGCGAGCTATTGGCTTGAACATCCCAGTGACATTTATGCTTTTGTGATATACCTGTACGGTCGAGAAGCGATTGCGAATTGAAAATACCGATCGAAATTCCAAGTTACTATCTCGTAATCGAAACGTGGCAAGTTCGGATGCTCGAGCAGGTTGTCCAAACATAAAACACATCGTAATTACCATGTCATCCATGAATTCGTCATACTCAAGAAACCATTTCTTCACTCGTTGTTTGTGCCACGACCCATTCGACCACAAGCTATCCCTGCAATTGGTAGAAGCCAAGAAACGTAACAAATCCTCAGGGGTACTAACAAGTTGATTTTCGGCTCTTTTCATGAACCAAGTGCCATCAGCTCTGGCATTAATATCATCGACGAGCCGTTTTGAGTTGAGTTGGGATTGATTTTGCTCAACATCGAAGCCACGTAGCAAATTGTTTTGCAATGACTTTTTCATGCTTTCTGTAAGAAGTCCCGCCATCTTCCGAAGGCTCTCTTGGGTTACCGTTGTTGTTTTACATACCATCGAGGTAATTTCGTCGTCTATCCAGTGTACTATCGGGTTTTGACCTTCCCGAGGGCCCGATAGGTGCTTTCCAAGCTTCATAATTTCCAGCAGCGCATTAAAACTTGTTCGTACACTGTCGCGAATATAGTATAGGTGTTCGTCGATGGCATTGGGCGCCTTCGGAGCGATTGTAACAACTACATACATTCGAGCCCAATAGATTAAGCTGGCGCAAATACTGGTAATGTTATTTGGTTCCAGCAATTTCAGATGACTCAATTCGCCACCGATTATGCTGGAGCATACTACATAACGAGAACTGTAAAAGCATCAAAATCGTCTTGAGGTTTCAATGCTCCAACGTTTGACTCCGTCACGAAAAGTGCCTCTAATACTCGCAATAGAATGTTCTGGACTTGATCCGAGGTTGCGTCAAAACCATCTTCATCGCATGTACGCATCAACTCCGCTACAGTATCATCAACACATTGGCTCGGGATGAAGGTCCAAATGTGTGCTCCTTCTTTGCCATCTTGCTGCACTCGGCAACCATGTACAGTAGGCGTGTTATGTGACGTTGATACGACTCTGTGGCGTCTAGAACAGCACTAAATCCCTTGGTCTGATTCGAAACCTCGAAACCTCCTGCTAACACGTAGCGCCGAATTAAATAAGGCGTTGTGCTAAGGACGGCGATACTTTTCGTGAAAAAGTGAGTGACCACTGCGTGTATATTGGCAGCTGTGCTAGATGCTGTAGATACTCGACACACTTTCATTAATGTGGAGCAACTCGTTTCGGTATACTTCGGTAATTTTTATGCCACTGCAGTTGTCGAAACAGGGGAATAACCAGATCTCCATCCCTTGCTACAGAGTCATTTGCGCGAAGAAAAAGGTTAAACTTTGAAAGTTCTTGGTCAAATCCGTCCTCGACGGAAACCTCATCTCGAACATAATCCACTGCAAAAAATGCGTCCTTGGGCCTCGAAAAAAGTCTGAAGTTTGACAGGTTCAGCTGCAGCCATAGTGTGTCCTTTTAGATGACGCTGCATTGTTCTAGCACAGCAGCACAAATAGCCGCAATTGGAACATTTTTCGCCATCTAACACAGGAAGACCGCGAATAAACTTGTTACCGCCATGACTCGCCTTCACTAGTGTTTGTTCCGAACAAAGAGGAACTGTTTTCAACATGGATTCTAGTTGACCGACTGTCGGGGGACTTCTTCCGTCACTAAATGTATGCAATCTTGCCAAATGTGATCGAACCTTGGTCGCTGAATGGCCAACACAATATTGGCATGAAGCGCATATCAATATTTGTACCTCTGGATTTACGGAGAGGCCAAGACTGCGCAAACTCTCCGGTGTAGTGAAATCCTTACCTGTTGGTTTCACAGCGCGCTTCAAACGTGGCGAACTGGGTCGCGGGATGCAATCACGTTTCGCGTGTTTCTGACTAGCTTTTGGCCATTTGAACAACTTTTTACAAACTGGACATTCAAAATCTCTCTCTCTATATATATATATATGGTCGGCGCTACATATGCATCGCACTAAAATGACGTCGCGTTATGGGCTTTATTTTGGGATTTTGCTGCTTTTTATTCCTGTAGCGCGCTGCTTTTTAGCGCCCAAATTAGTACTACTCGATACACTATTTTAGGTTATCAGACTATACTGACAGTAATACTGATCACAGCATAATGAAACTAAGTGTAACTGGGCTTTTCAGTAAGGCGAACATGATGGTGAAACTGGGTTTTTCAGTAAGGCGAACATGATGGTGATACTCTGAGCGAACAGAAACAGGCGCATCCGCCAATCAGCGATCAGCAACGAAAACAACGGCTGTGCTCCACCGGTTGAGCTGAAAACTTGGGAAAGCATGTTTTCATATACGAGGAACATGATGGCGATAGTCTGAAGTGATAGAGACAGGCTCATCAGCCAATCAGCGATCAGGAAGGATAACTACGGCTGTACACACCCGTTTGGGCTGAAAACTTGGGAGACTACATTTTCATATACAAGGAACATGATGGTGATAGTCTGAAGCGACAGAGACAGGACCATCATCCAATCAGCGATCAGAAACGATAACAACGTCTACACGCACCGGGTTGGGCTGAAAACTTGAGAGACTACGTTTTCATTTGTGGAGAACACGATGTTGATTGTCTGAGATGACATAGACAGGCCCATCAGCCAATCAGCGAGTAGCGAAGTTATCTACGGTGGCACACACCTGCTTCGACTAAAAACTTGGAGATTCACGTGTTTGTATATGAGGAACACAATGGTGACACTGCGAAGTGATAGAGACAGGCCTGTCAAGCAGTCAACGATCAGTAAAGTTTACTACGGCTGCTTACTCCCGTTTGGGATGAGAACTTGGGAGACTACGTTGTCATATGTGGGAAAAAGGATGGTGATAGTTTGAAGCGACAGAAACTGGTGCATCAGCCAATGAGCGTTCACAAAAGCCATTGCAGGCATCGTACGCCCGACTCAATCGAAACAGTGAGTAGATATGTTTCGACGCAAGGTGAACTTGCCGGTGGGACTTAACTAAGAACATAAAGAGAGTAAGTATTTGAGTATGTGATTACGAAGAAAATGATGTGTAAGGTCGGAATATGCGTGTGTAGGTTTGAATGTTTGTATAGTACGAGTGTATGCAGAGTATAATTGGAGGTTGGGAAGTGTGTTGTATAGGGAGAATATGTGTAGAATAAGCGTGTTGTATAGTATGTGTGCGTGCATGGGAACGACAAAAACGTATGTAGAATAGTTAATAACACGACGATTAATGATAGGTAGTGTTAAATGGTTATGGGTAATTATGAGTGTGAGAGTGTTGTTGGGATAGTATGGAGGTGAGTGAGAGTAAGTATGTGTAGAGTATGAGTAGGTGTGGTGTAGAATATGAGTGTGTAGAGTGGGAATGTATGCAGAGAACGAGTGTTATTGTGTATGGACGTGTTAGTGTTTGAGTGTTAGTAGTATATGGTTTGAGTAAAATGAAAGTGTAAATAGTATGAAATAGGATAGGTAAATGAGAAAAATAGGATGGGAGTAAGAGAAAATGAAAAGAATGATAATAGTCGATTATAATGAAATGGATTGGGATTGATAGGAAATGTGATTTGAATGAATTGATAGAGTTAGATAGTAACGTAGAAAAATGAGAAGAAGAAGTATGTGGAGAGTATGGATAGTATATAATAGTGTAAGAGTGTATATAATTGTAAGTGTATGAGGTGTGTAAGAGTAGATATATAGATATCGTATAGAGAAGTATGGGTATGTGAAATAGGAAGGTTTAAAGAAGGAGTATGTAGAGAAAAATGGGTGTAAAGTATAAATGTGTAAAAAAAAGAATGTGAAAGAGGAGAAAAAATGGAGTTGAGGAAGGAATAGAGAAATTTTGAGAAATAGAAAATTGAAGAAAAATTATGGATGGTTGTGTGTATGAGTGTATGTAGAATATGGATGTTTGTGGTAAATAGAAGTGTATGTGGAGTGTAAGTGTAAGTATGTGTAAGTGTAAAAAGTGTGATTGTGAATAGAGTGTGATCGTTGTTGAGTATAAGTGTGTGTAGAGTTGTGAGTGTAAGTAGAGAGTGAGTGTAAAGTGTGAGTGTGTGTAAAGTATGAGTGTGTAGAGTGTGAGTGTGTGTAGAGTGTGAGTATGTGTAGAATGTGAGTATGTGAAGAGTGTGAGTGTGTGTAGCGTGTGAGGTGTGTAGAGTTTGAGTGTTGTAGGGTTTAGGGTTTAAACTGAAAGGGTCACCCTCTGGTACAATTAATACCCGGACATGCCACACCCACCCGAGATAGGCAGTGGGTGACGCTTTGCTATTTGTTTCCGGTACAACTGTGGCATGAGGTGAACAGGGTGACCAGCGCCTATATAAACCCGATACAAACGTGGCAGACAAGGTTAATGCGATACCATAGTCAATTCAAGTCATATGAACCTAAAAATTGGTATCACTGCGAATGACAGGATTTGTGACATATGGTGGAGTATAGACAGGCCCTCCAACCAATCAGAGAGATATGTTCACTACGCAGTCAATATGAGATGGGTGCTCATGAAAATCTGGTAAATTATGTTAAAACATATGGAGAAAAATATGGTACTTCTTATTTTGGACAAAAACAGGCGCATCTCCTAGTATCGATTATTTGCGCATTACGAAGCCAATTATAAGAATAAGGAGCAACAAGTTGTGAAACCTACGTTTTCAAGCACTGTGAAAAAGATGGTACTGTGTTGGTGTGTCAGAGACAGGCGTCAACAACCAATCACAGACCTTTACGGATTATTGATGTTATAATAGGTTACTTGACGCTAAAGTTTTGGGGAAGTACGTTTTTACGTACAGCGAACATGATGGTGGTATTATTTGAGGACATAGACAGGCGTATCACCCAATAAAAAAGCACCAGAAGGAACAGCACAAATACGCAGCAACCAGTAGCGAAATCGTGACAAAATACGTTCTCGAGTACGATGAATACGTTAGTGGCACTACCGTGTGCCAGAGACATGTGAACTATCCAATAGGAAGACAATACGGAGGAACAACGACAGAGAGCTCCTGTCGGCACCGAAAATCCGGGTAGTCACGTTATAATATTCAGCGAATACGATTATATTGCTCGCCCAAGCCAGGCACTGACTAAAAAACAGTATTATCCGATAACACACTACTTACAGCCGTCAGACACAAAATAACCCACAAAACACCGCCAGCCACCCTTGAGACGACCTCGGCGCCGGCGCCGGCGCCGGTGAGGTTAAGCTAAACGTCTACGCCAGGCGTCCTGACGATTCGTATCCGGACGCCGGAGCACCTTCCCAAGCGTCCTTCAGTCCTGCCAAGTCGTGCCAGCGCGGGCACGACACGAGAGCCAGGCTTGCGCGAGGTGGCACGGGGCCCAGCCACCCTTGAGACGACCTCGGCGCCGGCGCCGGCGCCGGTGAGGTTAAGCTAAACGTCTACGCCAGGCGTCCTGACGATTCGTATCCGGACGCCGGAGCACCTTCCCAAGCGTCCTTCAGTCCTGCCAAGTCGTGCCAGCGCGGGCACGACACGAGAGCCAGGCTTGCGCGAGGTGGCACGGGGCCCAGCCACCCTTGAGACGACCTCGGCGCCGGCGCCGGCGCCGGTGAGGTTAAGCTAAACGTCTACGCCAGGCGTCCTGACGATTCGTATCCGGACGCCGGAGCACCTTCCCAAGCGTCCTTCAGTCCTGCCAAGTCGTGCCAGCGCGGGCACGACACGAGAGCCAGGCTTGCGCGAGGTGGCACGGGGCCCAGCCACCCTTGAGACGACCTCGGCGCCGGCGCCGGCGCCGGTGAGGTTAAGCTAAACGTCTACGCCAGGCGTCCTGACGATTCGTATCCGGACGCCGGAGCACCTTCCCAAGCGTCCTTCAGTCCTGCCAAGTCGTGCCAGCGCGGGCACGACACGAGAGCCAGGCTTGCGCGAGGTGGCACAGGGCCCAGCCACCCTTGAGACGACCTCGGCGCCGGCGCCGGCGCCGGTGAGGTTAAGCTAAACGTCTACGCCAGGCGTCCTGACGATTCGTATCCGGACGCCGGAGCACCTTTCCAAGCGTCCTTCAGTCCTGCCAAGTCGTGCCAGCGCGGGCACGACACGAGAGCCAGGCTTGCGCGAGGTGGCACGGGGCCCAGTCACCCTTGAGACGACCTCGGCGCCGGCGCCGGCGCCGGTGAGGTTAAGCTAAACGTCTACGCCAGGCGTCCTGACGATTCGTATCCGGACGCCGGAGCACCTTCCCAAGCGTCCTTCAGTCCTGCCAAGTCGTGCCAGCGCGGGCACGACACGAGAGCCAGGCTTGCGCGAGGTGGCACGGGGCCCAGCCACCCTTGAGACGACCTCGGCGCCGGCGCCGGCGCCGGTGAGGTTAAGCTAAACGTCTACGCCAGGCGTCCTGACGATTCGTATCCGGACGCCGGAGCACCTTCCCAAGCGTCCTTCAGTCCTGCCAAGTCGTGCCAGCGCGGGCACGACACGAGAGCCAGGCTTGCGCGAGGTGGCACGGGGCCCAGCCACCCTTGAGACGACCTCGGCGCCGGCGCCGGCGCCGGTGAGGTTAAGCTAAACGTCTACGCCAGGCGTCCTGACGATTCGTATCCGGACGCCGGAGCACCTTCCCAAGCGTCCTTCAGTCCTGCCAAGTCGTGCCAGCGCGGGCACGACACGAGAGCCAGGCTTGCGCGAGGTGGCACGGGGCCCAGCCACCCTTGAGACGACCTCGGCGCCGGCGCCGGCGCCGGTGAGGTTAAGCTAAACGTCTACGCCAGGCGTCCTGACGATTCGTATCCGGACGCCGGAGCACCTTCCAAGCGTCCTTCAGTCCTGCCAAGTCGTGCCAGCGCGGGCACGACACGAGAGCCAGGCTTGCGCGAGGTGGCACGGGGCCCAGCCACCCTTGAGACGACCTCGGCGCCGGCGCCGGCGCCGGTGAGGTTAAGCTAAACGTCTACGCCAGGCGTCCTGACGATTCGTATCCGGACGCCGGAGCACCTTCCCAAGCGTCCTTCAGTCCTGCCAAGTCGTGCCAGCGCGGGCACGACACGAGAGCCAGGCTTGCGCGAGGTGGCACGGGGCCCAGCCACCCTTGAGACGACCTCGGCGCCGGCGCCGGCGCCGGTGAGGTTAAGCTAAACGTCTACGCCAGGCGTCCTGACGATTCGTATCCGGACGCCGGAGCACCTTCCCAAGCGTCCTTCAGTCCTGCCAAGTCGTGCCAGCGCGGGCACGACACGAGAGCCAGGCTTGCGCGAGGTGGCACGGGGCCCAGCCACCCTTGAGACGACCTCGGCGCCGGCGCCGGCGCCGGTGAGGTTAAGCTAAACGTCTACGCCAGGCGTCCTGACGATTCGTATCCGGACGCCGGAGCACCTTCCCAAGCGTCCTTCAGTCCTGCCAAGTCGTGCCAGCGCGGGCACGACACGAGAGCCAGGCTTGCGCGAGGTGGCACGGGGCCCAGCCACCCTTGAGACGACCTCGGCGCCGGCGCCGGCGCCGGTGAGGTTCAGCTAAACGTCTACGCCAGGCGTCGGGGTTAAGTGATATGGTAGAGTTTGTGTACTCGTCTTGCTGAAAGACATTTAGAGATGAAAGTTCGCCGATTCCAGCGAAGTACGCCAAGAAGTGGGACGCGCGCACGTGGCAAAGCTGCTGGACATATTATTTTAAAGTTTTCAGGAAAATTAAAGACCGACTGGGTTCCCAGACGGGATTCGGTTTACTGAAAGTCGACTCAAGATGGTCTGGCGCTCGAGGACGCGGTGGGAAAGGCATGTCCGTTCTACTACGACATTGAAACCCTGTTCGGTGACCGGCAAAATGCTTCTCCATTTTCTGTCATGGACAATCCGACAGCCACTTATCGTGATGAGCCCAGCCAAGACGACGGTTTTGCAAGCAGTTACGCTGATGTTCAGAGTCTAAGCTTCAACCTCGCCCAATCTGCACCTGGCGAAGAACCTCCGAGCGCCAGCAGTCAAGCTACGCTGGAGTACGCCCGTGATGAGTACCAAAGCGAACCGGATGCAGAAGACGACTTTGAACTCCCCACCATGTCATCTCCAAGCTCGGGCAACGAAAATAACACCGCTGGCCAAGAAGCAATCCTTACACCAGCGCTACAGACGGATGCCGCCAACTCTTCCGAAGAACGTACACGACAATCAGAATCTTCAGATACGTCAACCAATGTTTCCTCAGCTCCGGCTCGCTCTCCAAATAGCGACACCATTCAGAGAGACCTCAGGACTGGCACAGATAGCGGCAGCTCAAAGGTTAACCAAGCCCGAGAACGCGACTTTGCCACGACATTTCGAGAATTCAGCGAGAAACGATTGCATGCAGAGACTCGCTGGCGACAAGAAGAACTAAAGGAGGCCGTCTCGCGGCTGAAAGCCGGGCTGTCAGGGAGCAGGAGAGAGACGAGATGAATGCCGACTTCGGTTCAAGGAAGCTCAGTCCGCCGTGCACAAGGACATGTTTTGCAGCTGCTAGCGCGTGGTAAGACCGAAGAAGAAGCTTTGGCATTCGTTGACCGCATTGCCCCATTGTACTCTAGCTCAAGGCATAACTCCATGTTGAGATCAGCGGTGTAGCTTCAATCTAGCACCAACGTCTTGGGTCTTCTCAAACTTCGATTGAATTCCTTGCAGGAGCAAAGCGCCGAAACCATCGTGACCTGGCTGCTAGCTTGAGGGAGCAGCGTACGAGCCTCCTGCTGGTGAGAACAGGGGCTGCTCTAAAGACTTCTCGCACGCTTGAGGGAATTGACAATGGCAACGATGACCGTCTGGGTCCTGGTTATGGCTGAGAAAGCTGCCAACACTACTGTAAATGCAGTCTCTTACAACTTGAAAATTAGCGCAGCTGGACTCTCGGTGTGGGCGCTGTCATCAGCGGCGATTTCTTTGGCTGGCAGTGAGGCCTCATTGCGGGTGTCGACGAACTGCTCACTATCTTGGTCTTCGTCACGGTGCTCTACGTGCTGCAGTCCTTCTCCATCGCTGAGCTCTCCACCACCGTCCCAGCGGGTGGAGGTCCCTACGTGTTCGTGCTGCATGCCATCGGCCCCCGCGCCGCCTTCTTCGCCGGCTTGGCCGAGAGCCTCAAGGTCGTCATCACCTGCACCGAATCGTCACGGGCATCAGCTCGTACATGAACCAGTTGCTGGACTTGAGCGCCGAGTACGGTCCGATCTGGTGGGCCGTCTTCTACGTGCTGTTCGTGGGGCTCAACATCGTGGGCGTTGAGATGACCTTCCGCGTGCAGGCCGTCACGACGTTCGTGTCGGCGATCATCTTGCTGGTATCCTACATCGGATCAGCCACCAAGATCTCGTATAGCGACTGGGTGGAAACGCGCGACTGGAAATACTCGAACGGCTGGGATGGCGTTGTTCAGGGATACTCGTTCGCGCTGTGGTTCTACCTGGGGGATCGAGGAGCTGCCGCTCGCAGTGGAGATGGCCATCAACCCGGAGCGCAACATGTTCATTGGGCTCGTGCCGTCGATCGCGACGCTGGTGCCGCTGGCGTTCTGCACTGTGATCTTCAACTCGAAGATCCCCCGGCGCCGACGGGATTTACGCGAGCAATTCACCGCTGGTGGCAGGGTACCAAACCGTCTTCGCCGACAACAGCACTACGTTGGGCTTCTTGTGGATGCTCATCCTGGGCCTCATCGCCAGCTTCCACTCGTTCGTGTTTTTATGGGCCAGTTGCTGTATGCCATCGACCGCGATGGCTTTTTGCCACAAATTCTGACGACGCTGCACCCGACCCGCGGGACGATGTACGTGGCATTGACCTCCGGCGGCGCTATTGGCTTAGTCGTCGTGCTTGTGCTGCACTACATCATTGGCGACACGAGACTCGCCTCCGTGCTGATCAATTTAGCTCTGATCGGCGCTTTTGTCTTGTACAGCTTCCAGTTGACGTCGTTCATTCGACTGCGCGTTAAGGAGCCGAATCGTCCTCGTCCGTACAAGAGTCCGTTTGGTGTTGCTGGTGCTGTGGTGTCGATGGCGCTGTGCGTCGCCGGGATGGTGTCGATCATCTACAGCGGCACGTCCAGCTACGAGTTCCTCGCCTCCATTATCGTGGCTATCTTGTACTTTGGTGTCGGCGCCGTGTATTTTTCATGCGTGTGAAGCCGCGAATCGAAGCAGCTCCGACCCCCAAGTTGCGCGAAAACCTGCTCAGCTCGGCATCGTCCAAGGTTTTACAGGCAGCGCCACATCATCAGCCCTCCCTCATGCTTTCTTTTGATAGTGTTTGGATAACCCATGCTTCATAAGCCCAGCGCTAGTTCACCAGCTAAATGCCGTGCCAATCTCCGCCGCCAGCGTTCTTCCCGTGCCCGATCGCTTTCGCTCTCCGACCACCAATAATACCCCCACGCTCAGGCTGAATGAGCCGCTCGCTAGCGATGCCACGATCGCCGTTTTCCCAGAGTTCCCAGTCGACCATAAGTCGTGCAACACCGGCACAGACCCGCGTTGTCTACCAGCACACAACCGCCCAGGGATGCAGATCCAAACCGTTCGTCACGAATATCATCGACTATATACCAATAGCATGTCATGGTTTACTTGATCTCTTAGCTCATTTCCTTCTCGTGTCTCTACTCTCCATGTAGGTTGATTATTCACTTCATCCCTTGCTTCAGCATCAAACGGATCTCCATCGTGGTGCACCAATACAAAATTATGTAGTAAAACACATGCCATGCACTGTTCATTAACCCACACAAAAGCCTTTTTGCATTTAATTTGAGTTGATATTCCTTTGAGAGAAGCCCACCTATTTTTCAGTAAGCCGATGCAGTTTTCGTTGACAACACGTGCCGACCCCAATATCATATTAAACTCTGCGTAATCAAACCGAAGAGCTTCTGGCTTCTTGTACGGTACCAGCATACAGCCTATAAGCTGATAGCTCGAGTCGGCAACTAACTACTCTCATGGGAAAAGAGCAGTTTTGGTTGCTTTGCGATCAAAGATCTTGAAAACACAGTGCTATCGGCACAATAACCAGGCCAGCCCACCAGCGCGTACATTATCCGCTTGTCGTCATTGCAGACAATCATTGCGTTGATAGAGTAACGTTGTTTCCTGTTGAAATAGACCTCTCCATCTACTCCAGGCTTTTGGCTAAAAATGAAGTGGGTTCCATCAACAAAGCCCACTGTGCCTTTCATACCAAATCGTTCGCCATAAAAAGTAGACGTGAGTTCGCGACGCTCATCTCCTGGCCAGTGCACAAAGTCGTTGTAATGGCGTAGTAACGACTCCACTACCCGCTTCGAGTATAGGGTGACGGCACCAGCTCCAATTCTGTATGCCCGGGCAATTCTTCCAACAGACCCTCCGTTTCCATACGTGCCAAGCTGTTACTGCAAGCTGGATATGAACTGGACGCTGTTTGTTTCCACTTTTATTGCAGAATACCTGATCGTCTGCGATCATCTCAACGAGCGCCTGAAATACAGCTTTCTCAACTCGTAATGCCTGGCGAAATTCGCCCTCGGGTAAGCAGAATATCAGCTTTCGATAGCCAATGCTCTTGGGGATAGGCACACGGTCAAACAGATATCGCGTGCTGGACAGGTACGCCATTCATGTCATAAGATCGTCTGGTCATCTGACAGCCACCGATCTTCATCACTACCAAACTCCACAGATACTTGAAACGCACCTAAAAGAAACAACTGTCCTTGTGTGCATTGCATCATCTTCTTTCTTTCACTCGACGGCATGACAACCAAACGCCTAAGCAACACACACGCGCATCAAGTCCTCCACGCGCAACACACACACGCACCAAATCGTCCACGCGCAGCAACACACGCGCACCAAGTCGACAGTGCGCACCAAGTCGTCCACGCGCAGCAACACACGCGCACCAAGTCGTCCGTGCGCACCAAGTCGACAGTGCGCACCAAGTCGTCCGCGCAGCAACACACACGCGCACCAAGTCGTCCGTGCGCACCAAGTCGACAGTGCGCACCAAGTCGTCCGTGCGCAGCAACACACACGCACCAAGTCGTCCGTGCGCAACAACACACGCGCACCAAGTCGACAGTGCGCACCAAGTCGTCCGTGCGCACCAAGTCGTCCACGCGCAGCAACACACGCGCACCAAGTCGACAGTGCGCACCAAGTCGTCCGTGCGCACCAAGTCGTCCGTGCAGCAACACACACGCGCACCAAGTCGTCCGTGCGCACCAAGTCGTCCACGCGCACCAAGTCGTCCACGCGCAGCAACACACGCGCACCAAGTCGACAGTGCGCACCAAGTCGTCCGTGCGCACCAAGTCGTCCGCGCAGCAACACACACGCGCACCAAGTCGACCGCGCACCAAGTCGTCCGTGCGCACCAAGTCGTCCACGCGCAGCAACACACACGCGCACCAAGTCGTCCGTGCGCACCAAGTCGTCCGTGCGCAGCAACACACGCGCACCAAGTCGTCCGTGCGCAGCAACACACGCGCACCAAGTCGACAGTGCGCACCAAGTCGTCCGTGCGCACCAAGTCGTCCACGCGCAGCAACACACACGCGCACCAAGTCGACAGTGCGCACCAAGTCGTCCGTGCGCACCAAGTCGTCCACGCGCAGCAACACACGCGCACCAAGTCGTCCGTGCGCACCAAGTCGACAGTGCGCACCAAGTCGTCCGTGCGCACCAAGTCGTCCACGCGCAGCAACACACACGCGCACCAAGTCGACAGTGCGCACCAAGTCGTCCGTGCGCAGCAACACACACGCGCACCAAGTCGTCCGTGCGCAGCAACACACACGCGCACCAAGTCGACAGTGCGCACCAAGTCGTCCGTGCGCACCAAGTCGTCCACGCGCAGCAACACGCGCACCAAGTCGACAGTGCGCACCAAGTCGTCCACGCGCAGCAACACACACGCGCACCAAGTCGACAGTGCGCACCAAGTCGTCCGTGCGCACCAAGTCGTCCACGCGCAGCAACACACGCGCACCAAGTCGACAGTGCGCACCAAGTCGTCCGTGCGCACCAAGTCGTCCGTGCGCAGCAACACACGCGCACCAAGTCGTCAGTGCGCACCAAGTCGTCAGTGCGCACCAAGTCGTCCACGCGCAGCAACACACGCGCACCAAGTCGACAGTGCGCACCAAGTCGTCCGTGCGCACCAAGTCGTCCACGCGCAGCAACACACGCGCACCAAGTCGACAGTGCGCACCAAGTCGTCCGTGCGCACCAAGTCGTCCGTGCGCAGCAACACACACGCGCACCAAGTCGACAGTGCGCACCAAGTCGTCCACGCGCACCAAGTCGTCCACGCGCAGCAACACACGCGCACCAAGTCGACAGTGCGCACCAAGTCGTCCGTGCGCACCAAGTCGTCCACGCGCAGCAACACACACGCGCACCAAGTCGTCCGTGCGCACCAAGTCGTCCACGCGCAGCAACACACGCGCACCAAGTCGTCCGTGCGCACCAAGTCGTCCGTGCGCACCAAGTCGTCCAGTGCGCACCAAGTCGTCCGTGCGCAGCAACACACACGCGCACCAAGTCGACAGTGCGCACCAAGTCGTCCGTGCGCACCAAGTCGTCCACGCGCAGCAACACACACGCGCACAAGTCGACAGTGCGCACCAAGTCGTCGCGCACCAAGTCGTCCACGCGCAGCAACACACACGCGCACCAAGTCGACAGTGCGCACCAAGTCGTCCACGCGCACCAAGTCGTCCACGCGCAGCAACACACACGCGCACCAAGTCGTCCGTGCGCACCAAGTCGTCCGTGCGCACCAAGTCGTCCGTGCGCACCAAGTCGTCCGTGCGCAGCAACACACGCGCACCAAGTCGACAGTGCGCACCAAGTCGTCCACGCGCACCAAGTCGTCCACGCGCAGCAACACACACGCGCACCAAGTCGACAGTGCGCACCAAGTCGTCCACGCACCAAGTCGTCCACGCGCAGCAACACACGCGCACCAAGTCGACAGTGCGCACCAAGTCGTCCGTGCGCACCAAGTCGTCCACGCGCAGCAACACACGCGCACCAAGTCGACAGTGCGCACCAAGTCGTCCGTGCGCACCAAGTCGTCCACGCGCAGCAACACACACACCAAGTCGACCGTGCGCACCAAGTCGTCCACGCGCAGCAACACACACGCGCACCAAGTCGACAGTGCGCACCAAGTCGTCCGTGCGCACCAAGTCGTCCGTGCGCAGCAACACACACGCGCACCAAGTCGACAGTGCGCACCAAGTCGTCCACGCGCACCAAGTCGTCCACGCGCAACGAACACACGTATTGACGCTACCAAAATCGAGAAGTGCGTCATGCTTGTCAACTCCTCGGCGTCCGACGGAAAGTATTCGAACAACTTTCCGAGCTTGATGAGTCTGGACTGTTCGGTGCTTGTCTTGAGCTGGGATCTTCGTCCTCCTCCTCCTCGTCGCTTGATTCCGCTTTTGGAACAGGTATGTCCCATTTACCTTTATCGTGACATTGCTGGTGACCACACTTGCAGCGGAACCACAGCTCGCCAGGAGGTGCATACCGCACAGTAATCTCAGTTCCAGCTTCAATGAATTTTTCTGCGACGAAAATGATGCGTGGTCCTTCAGCAGACTTGTACTCGTAGGCATTTGCATTTGGGTAGCATGCGTGGTTCGCGAACCTAGAAAGGTTTCCACATTTTTCTGCATCGATGTGAACTACTCGACCACCACGGGACAGTTCCTTCACCCGCATGACGTACTCTCGTTGTACCTCGGTCTTCGGCATCTTACCCTTGACGGGAATCCCAGTATACTCCGCAATAAACTCGTTTTCACGAATGTCATCCTCTGCGAAGAGAGCCCAGTATCCATCTCGAAGTTTCCGGACAGCACACTTCTTGAACAACAGGTCATTCTTGCAGCCCGGTCCGATGGAGCAGTTTTCAGCGTTGCACACGTACATTTCGGAAGCGTTTCTGCATCGTGAGTACGCACATTCAACGTAGTTCTTGCTGCGGCATTCGCAACGCGTTGAATATGTTGAAGTCTCGAAGACGATGCCAAAATCCGAGTACGGGACCTCGTCGATAAGTTTGACGCTGTCAGGCCATGTCTCCACAACATCAATGTCACCAATCGAATCATCTTGCAATCCACTTGGCACCAAACCAGTCGACACCGTCCCGCTGCCTCTTGCATCGCCCTCGTCGTAGGTCATCGTCGCAGGCTCACTTGCACTCGCGTCAGTCGTCATGACGCCACCCGCATTTCGGAGCTGCCCTGCGATGACGTACGGAGAACGGAGATGGTTGAATCGATGCTGTCGATTCCGTGGCGTGGGCCATGGATTGTTGCTTTTCTTTTGCTTCTTGCTTTTTTGTCGAGCTCAGAACGTGTTGGCCATGTTGTCTGCTGCGTTGTCTGCGGCGCTGCCTGCTGCTGCGTCTGCTGCGGCACTTCCTGCTGCTGCGTTGGTGGCGTTGTCTGCGGCGGCGTTGTCTGCAGCAGCGTTGTTTGGACGAATCGCCCGTTGTCACCTCTTGCCCTCTGTACGCGTTTCGGTCGACCACGGCGTGTCATCTTCGAAAATGAGGCTGAAATTGTGGTAGCGAGCGTTGGCAGATATGTTGCCACGCGCTTGCGTCCTCAAATGTCGCGCTAAGATTGCATATGGTTGCATGTTGGATATAAGATATAAGATTATGTGACCAGGGTAAGACTTCGACGAAAGTCATCTGGCTCAGTGGTCGATGCCTAGTGTGAGAAGACGTAGGACGTGGGTTCGATTCCCGCACCGTGCAGTTTTGCGCGCACGTTCCGTGTTATCAGAGTTGCAGTAGTCTCTATTTCTTGTTGGGATATCTTACTGAGATATAGTCTGACCAGAGCAGATTCATAATTAGTCTATGTACGATGATATCAACGACCCAAACATGACTACAGATGAGTACTTCGCGAATCGCACTATTTTGACGATGACAAATACAATGGATAAACTAAGCGGTCGCAGAGCGGCTCCCCATACGGCGCACGAATGGATTATGTGGAAGTTTTTAAGTCCGAGCTCTTACATTCGGTGAATCTCAACGGTATCATGCCGCACAAGCTGATCCTCAAGAAGGGCACCCTATCATGCCGATGAGGAACTTAAATCCAGACTTGGGACTCTGTAATGGTACACGACTGCTGCGTAGTGGAGCTTAAACCGCATATGATTCACGCGACTATCATAACTGGAGAGCGCCAAGGGCAACGTGCGGATCATGTTCATCTGTGGCGCCAAAATCCGCGACTTTCCCTTCCAGCTACGACGCAAGGAGTTTCCTGCACAACCAGCTTTTGCGCTGACAAGCAAAGGGACAGAAACACACACGCGCACCAAGTCGTCCACGCGCAGCAACACACACGCGCACCAAGTCGTCCGTGCGCACCAAGTCGTCCGTGCGCACCAATCGTCCACGCGCAGCAACACACGCGCACCAAGTCGACAGTGCGCACCAAGTCGTCCGTGCGCACCAAGTCGTCCACGCGCAGCAACACACACGCGCACCAAGTCGTCCGTGCGCTCCAAGTCGTCCACGCGCACCAAGTCGTCCGTGCGCAACAACACACACGCGCACCAAGTCGACCACGCGCAGCAACACACGCGCAGCGTTGTTTGGACGAATCGCCCGTTGTCACCTCTTGCCCTCTGTACGCGTTTCGGTCGACCACGGCGTGTCATCTTCGAAAATGAGGCTGAAATTGTGGTAGCGAGCGTTGGCAGATATGTTGCCACGCGCTTGCGTCCTCAAATGTCGCGCTAAGATTGCATATGGTTGCATGTTGGATATAAGATATAAGATTATGTGACCAGGGTAAGACTTCGACGAAAGTCATCTGGCTCAGTGGTCGATGCCTAGTGTGAGAAGACGTAGGACGTGGGTTCGATTCCCGCACCGTGCAGTTTTGCGCGCACGTTCCGTGTTATCAGAGTTGCAGTAGTCTCTATTTCTTGTTGGGATATCTTACTGAGATATAGTCTGACCAGAGCAGATTCATAATTAGTCTATGTACGATGATATCAACGACCCAAACATGACTACAGATGAGTACTTCGCGAATCGCACTATTTTGACGATGACAAATACAATGGATAAACTAAGCGGTCGCAGAGCGGCTCCCCATACGGCGCACGAATGGATTATGTGGAAGTTTTTAAGTCCGAGCTCTTACATTCGGTGAATCTCAACGGTATCATGCCGCACAAGCTGATCCTCAAGAAGGGCACCCTATCATGCCGATGAGGAACTTAAATCCAGACTTGGGACTCTGTAATGGTACACGACTGCTGCGTAGTGGAGCTTAAACCGCATATGATTCACGCGACTATCATAACTGGAGAGCGCCAAGGGCAACGTGCGGATCATGTTCATCTGTGGCGCCAAAATCCGCGACTTTCCCTTCCAGCTACGACGCAAGGAGTTTCCTGCACAACCAGCTTTTGCGCTGACAAGCAAAGGGACAGAAACTCACACGCGCACCAAGTCGTCCACGCGCAGCAACACACGCGCTCCAAGTCGTCCACGCGCAGCAACACACACGCGCACCAGTCGTCATGCGCACCAAGTCGTCGTGCACCGTCGTACGGAGAACACGGTTGCACGTCGATTCAGTGGCGTGGGCCATGTTGTTGCGCGCACCATGTCGTTTTTGTGAGCTCCAAGTTGTCCATGCGTCTGCGTTGTCTGCGGCGCTGCCTGCTGTGCGTCTGCTGCGGCACTTCCTGCTGCTGCGTTGGTGGCGTTGTCTGCGGCGTTGTCTGCGCAGCGTTGTTTGGACGAATCGCCCGTTGTCACCTCTTGCCCTCTGTACGCGTTTCGGTCGACCACGGCGTGTCATCTTCGAAAATGAGGCTGAAATTGTGGTAGCGAGCGTTGGCAGATATGTTGCCACGCGCTTGCGTCCTCAAATGTCGCGCTAAGATTGCATATGGTTGCATGTTGGATATAAGATATAAGATTATGTGACCAGGGTAAGACTTCGACGAAAGTCATCTGGCTCAGTGGTCGATGCCTAGTGTGAGAAGACGTAGGACGTGGGTTCGATTCCCGCACCGTGCAGTTTTGCGCGCACGTTCCGTGTTATCAGAGTTGCAGTAGTCTCTATTTCTTGTTGGGATATCTTACTGAGATATAGTCTGACCAGAGCAGATTCATAATTAGTCTATGTACGATGATATCAACGACCCAAACATGACTACAGATGAGTACTTCGCGAATCGCACTATTTTGACG
This sequence comes from Phytophthora macrochlamydospora, assembly GCA_011947325.1. Lineage (NCBI taxonomy): Eukaryota > Oomycota > Peronosporomycetes > Peronosporales > Peronosporaceae > Phytophthora > Phytophthora macrochlamydospora. The sequence continues at coordinate 93,514 of JAAVTH010000408.1, forward strand.
ATGACAAATACAATGGATAAACTAAGCGGTCGCAGAGCGGCTCCCCATACGGCGCACGAATGGATTATGTGGAAGTTTTTAAGTCCGAGCTCTTACATTCGGTGAATCTCAACGGTATCATGCCGCACAAGCTGATCCTCAAGAAGGGCACCCCTATCATGCCGATGAGGAACTTAAATCCAGACTTGGGACTCTGTAATGGTACACGACTGCTGCGTAGTGGAGCTTAAACCGCATATGATTCACGCGACTATCATAACTGGAGAGCGCCAAGGGCAACGTGCGGATCATGTTCATCTGTGGCGCCAAAATCCGCGACTTTCCCTTCCAGCTACGACGCAAGGAGTTTCCTGCACAACCAGCTTTTGCGCTGACAAGCAAAGGGACAGAAACACACACGCGCACCAAGTCGTCCACGCGCAGCAACACACGCGCACCAAGTCGTCCGTGCGCACCAAGTCGTCCGTGCGCACCGTCGTCCACGCGCAGCAACACACGCGCACCAAGTCGACAGTGCGCACCAAGTCGTCCGTGCGCACCAAGTCGTCCACGCGCAGCAACACACGCGCGCAAGTCGTCCGTGCGCTCCAAGTCGTCCACGCGCACCAAGTCGTCCGTGCGCAACAACACACACGCACCAAGTCGACCACGCGCTGCAACACACGCGCAGCGTTGTTTGGACGAATCGCCCGTTGTCACCTCTTGCCCTCTGTACGCGTTTCGGTCGACCACGGCGTGTCATCTTCGAAAATGAGGCTGAAATTGTGGTAGCGAGCGTTGGCAGATATGTTGCCACGCGCTTGCGTCCTCAAATGTCGCGCTAAGATTGCATATGGTTGCATGTTGGATATAAGATATAAGATTATGTGACCAGGGTAAGACTTCGACGAAAGTCATCTGGCTCAGTGGTCGATGCCTAGTGTGAGAAGACGTAGGACGTGGGTTCGATTCCCGCACCGTGCAGTTTTGCGCGCACGTTCCGTGTTATCAGAGTTGCAGTAGTCTCTATTTCTTGTTGGGATATCTTACTGAGATATAGTCTGACCAGAGCAGATTCATAATTAGTCTATGTACGATGATATCAACGACCCAAACATGACTACAGATGAGTACTTCGCGAATCGCACTATTTTGACGATGACAAATACAATGGATAAACTAAGCGGTCGCAGAGCGGCTCCCCATACGGCGCACGAATGGATTATGTGGAAGTTTTTAAGTCCGAGCTCTTACATTCGGTGAATCTCAACGGTATCATGCCGCACAAGCTGATCCTCAAGAAGGGCACCCCTATCATGCCGATGAGGAACTTAAATCCAGACTTGGGACTCTGTAATGGTACACGACTGCTGCGTAGTGGAGCTTAAACCGCATATGATTCACGCGACTATCATAACTGGAGAGCGCCAAGGGCAACGTGCGGATCATGTTCATCTGTGGCGCCAAAATCCGCGACTTTCCCTTCCAGCTACGACGCAAGGAGTTTCCTGCACAACCAGCTTTTGCGCTGACAAGCAAAGGGACAGAATCTCCAGAACTTGGTCCTTTACTGTCGATGCCGTGCTATTCCCATGGTTAGTTATACGTGGCTCTATCTAGAGTTACCTCGCGGGAGAATTTCAAGGCATTAATTGTAAGAACTAGATGGTGTCTACACCAACAACATTATGTACAGACGTCTTTTCCACTCCCACAGCGTGACGTTGACAAATGCTTTTCTTAGTATTTGACGCGTGCAGATGTTTGTATTCAGTGTGTGTGTGCGTAAGTGTGTGTGAGAGTGAGTGAGTGGTGAGTGAGTGAGTGAGTGAGTGAGTGAGTGTAGCGTCGGCTCCACAACCCCATACACCTGGGCAACCTGCGGACAGCGTCAGGCAGGAAAAATATAAATTACAATTCGTGCCGACAGAAGGGTTCAACTCTCGATCGCTTGCGTGAGCTTCACGTGATCTAACAACTAACCCACTGCTACTAACTCGATGATTTCCCTCTCGACGCAGCGATCAAATTGCCGGAGGGGAACGTCAACTCCCATGAGTTCTGTGAATGTGGATACCCACGCCACTTCACGAAGTACTGGATACGTCCTCTGCGACGACGTCGCGCAAGAAGTTGTTCCACATGATAGTGGAGCTCTTCATTATCATCGAGAAGAGCTGGGGTGGACGGCGGTCCGTCTGCCTTCCAGCAGGTGCCGATGTCGGCGATGCAGCTCCACGAGCAATTGCCTGTAACTCCCACACGTTGCCTTTGCCGTTAGCATCGGCGTGTTCCTTTTGAACATCTTGGCTTTCAGCCATCGCGCCGCGCACACTGCGTAAGACGCTCAACCTCGTCGAGAGGAAGTCATCGACTTGCTTGCGTACCGCAAGAGGGCTGACATCAGCAAGCTCGGGAGCTATCCCTCCCCACCAAGCCCGTGGCCACGAAGTGGCGGGGAAAGGGTGACGCACGGGTGCGCTAAGCCGTTCACGTAGAACGGAGTGAATCCTGAAGAGGCATGCACGGCATTGTTCAATGCAAACTCGACAAGCGGGAGCATGGCGCTCCACCGCTTAGGAGTTTCAGCGCACACGCTGCGCAAGACGTCCTTGACGATGCGATTGACGCGTTCGGTCTGACCGTGGGTCTGCAGATGGTCCGCCGTGGGCATGTCCAGTCGTGTGTCTAGCACCCAAAGACGGACGTCCAAAACTTCCCCGTGAAGCGCGGATCTCGATCCGAGACGATCGTCTCCGGCAGCCCATGCTGCCGAACGACGCGATCGATGAACAGCGAGGCTGTACTCTCCCCATCAATGGAGTCCGGCACCGCCACTAAGTGAGCCATCTTGCTCAATCGGTCAACAAAGACCACAATACCCGTGTTGCCTGCCGAGTCCTTCGGCAGGCCAAACACAAAGTCCATACTCATGGACTGCCAACACCCACTGGATACAGGCAAGCTCTCCAGCGGCGCCGCTGCATCCGGCGAGGGTTTTACCCGTTGACACGTCTCGCACGTGCGGACCCACTTGTACAGCTTGGGCCACCAGTACATGGAGCTCACTGAGCTATAGGTCTTCTCGCGACCAAGATGGCCGCTCGTGGGAGCGTCGTGAACCTCGTAGAGTATCCGTTCCTCATCATGAGGCACACCCACGTGGAGGGTTATCGGGACCCGTGCTGTAGTACAGCAGGCCGCCATCGCAGGCGTAGCGATGCAGCACGCGCGCAAGCGCCCAGACAGTTCTGTCTTCGAGTCTTTAAACTCCTCACTCCCCAGAATGCGCAGCAATGCGACACAGGACTCGTCCTGTGCATACGCTGCTCGGATCAAATCTGTCACCGACGACGTCACCATCGTGACATGAGAAAGCTCATAGTCCAGTCGGCGCGACAGCGCATTGGCCAGGACATTTTGCCTGCCAGGCTTGTTCTTCACCTCGAAGTTGTACTCCGCGAAGAAGGAGAGCCATCAGGCCATCCTCTGCGAGAGGTGAGGCGACTGTGTCGCAGTGTGTAGCGACGCATGATCCGTGAAGATCACGAATGGCTTAGAGCCGAGCAGATGCACCCTGAATTTGGCGAGAGCGTACTTCATTGCAAGTAGCTCCTTGTCGTGAACTGGGTAGTTCTTCTCCGCAGCTTTAAGCTGGCGAGACTCAAACGCGATCACACGTTCACGCCCCTCGGCGTCAACTTGAAGCAAAGAGCAGCCTATGGCAAAATCGGAAGCGTCACAGACGACGCTAAACGGACGATCGGGGTCCGGCAGCGCCAGTATCGGCGCCTGCAGGAGGCTCTCCTTGATCTGCGCAAACGCAGCCTCGTGCTCGGCATGCCAACACCAGTCCGTATCCTTCTTAAGGAGATTGGACAATGGCCTAGCCAGCTCAGCGTAATTTTCGCTGTACTTGTGCAAGAAAATGGCGAGGCCAAGCCACTTGCGAAGGTCCTTCTGGTTCATAGGAACCGGCCAGTCAACAATGGCCTTCACCTTGGCAGGATCTGCCCGCAAGCCACGCTTCCCAATGAAGCAGCCGAGGAAGGGAATCTCCTCGGCACCAAAGACACACTTGTCTGCGTTGGCGTACAGCTTATTCGTGCGCATGCACTCGAGCACCGCTCGCAGATGCTCCACGTGCATCTCGACGTCAGTCTTCCCGTGCTCAGCACGACTGTGGACGAAGATGTCGTCGAAGTATGTCTGTGCATACGCCCGATGAGGCCGGAACAACTGCGTCACGAGACGATTGAATGTCGCCGGCGCGTTCGACAGCCCTTGGGGCATAACGAGCCACTCCTAGAGCATGCCGCTCGGGGTGCTCACCGCTGTCAGCGGCACATCGCCCGCTCGCATGAGAAGTTGGTAATAGCCATCGACTAAGTCGAGCGCTCTATACATGGTACAACCAACCAAGTTGTTCTGAAGAACATCCTTTCTAGGAATCGGCGTCTGCGCCGGGATCGTGGCCGCGTTCAGCTTATTGAAAGCATGAACGATGCGCCACTTGCCGTTAGGTTTTCTGACTCAGAACATCGGCGTGGAGTGCGGAGACTTGCTCTCACGCACAAGCCCTGTCGCGTGCTTAGCACGGAAGAAGGCGTCAATGACGTCGCACTGCTCCTTCGGCAAGGCCCACTGGCGTGTGACGCAGTACTCCGTTCCGGGAACCAGGTCAATTTATGACGGACCCCTCGGTCAGGAGGGGGCCGCTAGGTGGCTCCTTCGAGACAATGTCTCCATACTCCTTAAGCAAATAATAGAAGGGGTCAGTCGGGTCCTTCAGGATCGCTGACCCACTCCGCGCATTCAATGCTTTCTTGGTCTCGACCAAGACCGACTCGTCCGCGAGGGACGACGAGTTCAACTCGTCTTCGGGTCGAATGATGACCACTTCGGCAAGCTCGCCGTCCTTCAGCGCCGCCCCAAACTCGGCGACGGACATCTCGTCCAGCTCTAAGAGCTCGCCAACACTTGGCAGGTCATCGAGGCGCATGCCTCCTTCGATCGCACCCGTCACTCCGTCGACGAGAGTGTAGAGCTGCTCACAGCCCGACCGCTGAGCACTGCTAGGCGCGGTCGACGCCCTTGGCGCTACAGACACCTTGTGTCGCGCGCGCCGACACCTTGTGTCGCGCGCGCCGCGCTTTCCGACGCCTCCGCCTCGCCGAGGCACGTCCAGACGGGGACGGGGATCACTGCGCCCTCGGCGCCTCTCGAATGGGTGGATTCGCCCGAGGGGGCGCCACGCGAAGCGTCGTGAGATCTTTGATCGCGGGCGGCACTCGCCGCAGTCGACGTAACGACCTTCCCTGAAGGCCCAGTGTCACTTCGGACACCCAGCGACTCGCTCGGTCCACGACCGACGAAGCTCAGTGGAGTACGTTTCACCGCACAATTAACAGACCTCAAACGCTCGGTGTCCGGGACACTCAGTGACACACTCGGTCTGAAACTGCAGCCACTCGACGGAGTACGTGCCGCCGCACAACTTTCAGGACCACAGTCCTTCACGGTGCCGTCCACCAACTCGGAACACCGACACCCAGCACCATGGTCGACTCGGCCCAGTGCTTGCGCCAATAGCGCTTCTGCTTCCTAACAGAGGTGGGTTCATGACTCGCCAAAGCTCCGCTAGGAGCGATACGTGTAGCGCCCAAGATCTTCGACCGCCAAATCGATCCATGGCTCGTGGCACTCTAGCCACGCCATGCCAAGGATGAGGTCGTACCTCGAATCTAGGTCAAGGACCAGACAGCGTTCCACGCTATCGAAGTCCAAGAACTTCAGCCTAAGCTCCATCGGGACCCTCGGCACCGTGACACAAGCCCCCGTCGCGAGACGGATAGTGACCGTGTCGCCACTTCGCCCTTGAAGAGCCTCAGCGTACCACTGGCTATCTCGAACGGTAGAGTGTCTGACATAGTTGCCAGAGCCTATCAAGACTACCCTCGGTTTATCGAGGTTTCCCTCTGACGAGTCAGTGTCCTGCTTGAGAGTCCACTTCACTAACTCGATGTAACACAAACGATCTTACACGGTCATATCCAACGTAAACTTCCGCGGTGTAGTCTTCAAGAGTCTTCCTTCAACGTCTCGGGCCTGAATCACCTATTCATGAGTTCCAGCGGGTGCTGTTAGCAGATCGCGCCGCACAACACAATGCATCTCATCAGCGTCAACCAACATTTTCGCGTGACGCCTTTGTACGAGCGTATCTACAACAAAAGATCAGCGCCTTCAAATTGGACCATATTTAAACGGAGCCCCATCACGCAGACAGATGTGTCGATGACAGTTCTCTCGTCAGATAGGTCTTTCATCTCGAACGTGACCGGTCATTCATTCTCACGGAGATTCTGATCCGCATGACTCAACGGATACTCCACTTACATCCATTGAGCTCGTTTCCCTGACGCTTCCAAAGGTAGTCCAAGATGCGATGACCAGCTCGCGACAGTAAAAACACAGTCTCTGACGGCGACACTGCTCGAACGTTGGGCGGGATGTCATGTAGGAAATGTCCATGGGTTTAAGTCCGTCGCGTCGTCCGCTTTAGTTTCGACGACCACCAAGATGCGCCTTTTGTAGGCTTGAGCAGCGGAAATGGCTTCCTTCAGCGAGCTGCAGTTGAGATAGCTACCTTGCGCGTCGAGCTTATCAATCCCTAACAGTATTGCGCCCTTGCTTATGTCGGACCCGACCTAGAATCATAACGGCAAAACTCCGAATTTGCATCTGTCATTTTCTACAAGGTATCGAACCACTAGTTTTACGGAAGATCCGCGGATGATTTTCAACGAATCGAGTATGGAGATAGAATTCATCATATGCTAAGTACTGTCAGTCCGTAACCCTGCGTGGCTGCCACAGCATCTACATCACATTCACCAGCAAGCACTATAAAACTACAAACAAATGTACGACCTCGCCGCCTGATGCATCATTCTGTCGAAACCCAACAGACCATGTATCGCATTGATACTAGTAACATAAACGCAAACGTTGTGAAGACATTGCCCACGCACTTGACAACAATTGTAGGTCAGTTGAGCATCGACGATGGCTCCAACGAGAAGCATAAATTAATGAACTCGTCCATGTGCCAGAACACAAATCTAACGTCACGTTCCGGGTACAAAACCCAGAAGACGGCGGCCAGCGACTCGAAGCCGCATACACAAGGCCCGGCATTTTGCAGACCTCGACGCGACCGACGTCTGTTGCGCCGCGGGTGGTGGCAGTGCCGCCATGACGGCTAGAGTACAGGTCCGTGGCCGCTTGCCGAGTCCCAAGCGCCGAAGACGACGGCCAAGCAAGTTTCGTATCGTTTCGTTACTGCTGACGGAACCACAGCAGGGAGTGATAGCCAATGTAAAAAGATGACGGGGACCGCTGGCACGATGTCGTCCCCTCCATTTCGCATCTGCCGCAAATGGTACTCTAATTCCGGACAGCACGGCATGTGAAGCTTCCAGCAGCCAACCATGACCTCGACGCCACAGCGAGGCCCATCAATGATGTCCGTCGCCAGGACAGCTCGTAGGAAAGCGAGTTGGCGCTACTGTCAAGCGATGGTACCGAAGGCCCGAGCTTGGTAGCCGAAACGGAAGATCTACTCCTGAACGTGCTGGCAGCAATACGTTGCTTCTCTCGCAGACTTCGAGCTGTAAGTCTTCGAGGTCCTTATCGAGACTGGGAGTTCTGTCGCGCTGCTTCTTCCGGTACTGAGCCGCCCACGGTTCTTGGCTTCGCGCTCATGGACGGCGGCAACCCGATCAGTCCACGAATTGCCGGCTGCCGAAATGGCTGGCAACATGGTCCTTGGCGTTGTGTGTCGATACCTGGCTGAGACTTGCCAGCTTTGATACGATGTCAATTACCCGCTGATCTTGTCTGTCATTTGCTGGCTTTCTTGCTCAAGTGCCGGGGCGGTTCTCGACTGATTCCAAATGCACGAGCTGGATGACTTTGGCGATCAAACTTCATCGGCGAGACGGCAGAAGAAAAGAATCGTTGGATGCGGAGGGCGACACGGCCGTCGATACGGCGGCATTTCTCCATTGTCCGATAGTGGAGAGTTCCACAACGTTCATCATCTTGTCGTCGCGCAGGGCCGCAAAACGGCGCCGAGACTGCTGGGGCCACGCGAGTTGTCGTCAGTGTGGCGTCCTTAGGATCGGCGTTGTCTTGGTGGATGAACCGCAGATTGAACCGCAATGGCTAACACGCTCTGCTTCGAAGGCGGCATCCTGTAGTTCTCGATAGCCAGCGAAGTGTCCACCCCAGGGTGGGACAGCTCGCGAAAGTGTGTGTAAGCTTCGACCGAGTTGAGCTGCGGCAATCAGCGGTCAGTGAAGCCATCAGCACTGGGCTGTCAGGTTTGAGGTTGTCAAGTGCTGTCAGGTCCTGGTTCTAGAGATGCTAGCCCACGGAGCCTGGGCGCGTCATGGGACCCACGTACACACGCAGCGTGTCCCCGTGGATAGGGGCCATGGGAGACTCTGTGTCATGAAGTAGGCTTCTGAAGTAGGATCCCGAAGTCGTAAAATTTTTTTTTTTTAAATCTAGCGAACTTCCCCTTCAAAACCAGAAACCCACAAGAACCGACACCACGGGCAGTAGTAACATGGCAGAAAGCCAGCGTGCAGAGCGGCGCGCACGAGATGAACAGGACCCATCGACACTGACAGCCCTTCTAGTGCAGGCAAGAGAGGAGATCGCTGCACTGAAGGCGAGTCACAAATTCGCGATCGAATTGGCAAGAACACAAGCAGCTGCCGACGCACAGCTCGAGGTCGCAGTTTCTCGGGCCGACAATACCAGACTTAAGCAAGTCAATGCTCGTCTTGAACAGGAGCTGGCAGTTATTAGCCTTAACTTGACCCAAGAACAGCTCCGGAGAGAGCTAGCAGCGACCAAGACCGACCTGGTTTCATGTCAGCAAGCCCTAGCCGTTGCTCATGCAAACGAGGTTAATCACGATCAAGCCCTTGCGGACGCAAAGAGCAAGTCCCAGACAACGAAAATGGAGTTGAAGAAAAGATAGTCGAATTACAAGAAGCGCGAACGCTATTGTTGGCGGCACGATTGGAGCTCTTACAAACCAAGAATAATCTCGACATCACGAAGCAGACACTCACCGATGCTAAGGAGTCGTACAAACAGAAACTCGCCGCTGTCAGGGAATTACACGCACAGAAGCTTGCCGATGTCAAGGCATTACACGCACAAAAGCTCGCCGATGTCAAGGAATCGGACGACCGGAATCTCACCACCGTCAAGGAGTCATATGAACGTGAGCGTGTTTCCGCTCATGAGATATACCAACAGGGAATTAGCGCCGTCGCTGAAACACAAGAACGATCGTACGATCGGCTACTGAGCATATCAACTCAATCTCTCAAGCGCGAGCTACAAACAGCAAAGTGGCAGTTGCAGGAGATGGCCGGGAATCTACGAACGGCGATTGGTGTTAGTGACAAGCTAGCAGACCTTGGTCTACAAATCACAAGTAATGTCCGAGCAATCAAGTCGGACATGAAGAAGAAGGGGTATATCACTGGACCTGTCGGTAAGCGGTACATGGCCCCCATGATCATGCCGGACGTGGATGACGAGGATATCTGCGTGACGTATATGATTGCTAACACGCCCGAGGACGTCGCTGAGCGAATCCAACAACGGCACGGGAAGCAGGTGCCCCATACCCAAGTGATCGAAGTTGATTCTGAAGAAGAAGCAGCCAGTATCCAGCGATCTATTGCAGAACGAGGCAAGGCGCTCGTAAAGCGCAAACGCGAGCAGTCTCCGGTATGAAACATCTACTTACTTGTGTGCTTGATTTCATTTTCTAATCAGGGTTGTGCGTTTGCTGTGTGCCCAGGAAATAGATGTCGACATCACCCTCCAATCCAACATGTGCATGCGAATGGCCGAGGACCAAGCGCTTCCGCGCGACCAATACTTAGATTTATTTCGTGTGGGGTTCTCGCCCGAGGAGTCATTAATGCGCACGTTATCGTCGATAACACAGAAGTTGGAATCTGTTGCAATCGATGAGATCAAGACAATTCCTCGTGATGTTATGACCACCACTGTCGATGGCAATGTTGAAAGCCTCGATTCCGACGAAAAATCTGAACAAAACTGTGCGCCATGACACCCCAGTGGCCTTCTGGTGAAATGAAAGTTCTCAACATGTAAGTAGTCACCCCATTAAACAATTAAAAAAAAGATAACTAGCTTACAAAACACGATATCGCAGAAGTTGATCTCTAGCTCGCACCACTCTAAGCTCTTACTGCATATAGTCTCTTTAATAACCTTCCAAACGTTGATGCGGCTTCGAGTCGCTGGCCGCCGTCTTCTGCGCTTGGGACTCGGCAAGCGGCCACGGATCCGTGCTCTAGCCGTCATGGCGGCACTGCCACCACCTGCGGCGCAACAGACGTCGGTCGCGTCGAGGTCTGCAAAATGCCGGGCCTTGTGTATGCGGCTTCGAGTCGCTGGCCGCCGTCTTCTGCGCTTGGGACTCGGCAAGCGGCCACGGATCCGTGCTCTAGCCGTCATGGCGGCACTGCCACCACCTGCGGCGCAACAGACGTCGGTCGCGTCGAGGTCTGCAAAATGCCGGGCCTTGTGTATGCGGCTTCGAGTCGCTGGCCGCCGTCTTCTGCGCTTGGGACTCGGCAAGCGGCCACGGATCCGTGCTCTAGCCGTCATGGCGGCACTGCCACCACCTGCGGCGCAACAGACGTCGGTCGCGTCGAGGTCTGCAAAATGCCGGGCCTTGTGTATGCGGCTTCGAGTCGCTGGCCGCCGTCTTCTGCGCTTGGGACTCGGCAAGCGGCCACGGATCCGTGCTCTAGCCGTCATGGCGGCACTGCCACCACCTGCGGCGCAACAGACGTCGGTCGCGTCGAGGTCTGCAAAATGCCGGGCCTTGTGTATGCGGCTTCGAGTCGCTGGCCGCCGTCTTCTGCGCTTGGGACTCGGCAAGCGGCCACGGATCCGTGCTCTAGCCGTCATGGCGGCACTGCCACCACCTGCGGCGCAACAGACGTCGGTCGCGTCGAGGTCTGCAAAATGCCGGGCCTTGTGTATGCGGCTTCGAGTCGCTGGCCGCCGTCTTCTGCGCTTGGGACTCGGCAAGCGGCCACGGATCCGTGCTCTAGCCGTCATGGCGGCACTGCCACCACCTGCGGCGCAACAGACGTCGGTCGCGTCGAGGTCTGCAAAATGCCGGGCCTTGTGTATGCGGCTTCGAGTCGCTGGCCGCCGTCTTCTGCGCTTGGGACTCGGCAAGCGGCCACGGATCCGTGCTCTAGCCGTCATGGCGGCACTGCCACCACCTGCGGCGCAACAGACGTCGGTCGCGTCGAGGTCTGCAAAATGCCGGGCCTTGTGTATGCGGCTTCGAGTCGCTGGCCGCCGTCTTCTGCGCTTGGGACTCGGCAAGCGGCCACGGATCCGTGCTCTAGCCGTCATGGCGGCACTGCCACCACCTGCGGCGCAACAGACGTCGGTCGCGTCGAGGTCTGCAAAATGCCGGGCCTTGTGTATGCGGCTTCGAGTCGCTGGCCGCCGTCTTCTGCGCTTGGGACTCGGCAAGCGGCCACGGATCCGTGCTCTAGCCGTCATGGCGGCACTGCCACCACCTGCGGCGCAACAGACGTCGGTCGCGTCGAGGTCTGCAAAATGCCGGGCCTTGTGTATGCGGCTTCGAGTCGCTGGCCGCCGTCTTCTGCGCTTGGGACTCGGCAAGCGGCCACGGATCCGTGCTCTAGCCGTCATGGCGGCACTGCCACCACCTGCGGCGCAACAGACGTCGGTCGCGTCGAGGTCTGCAAAATGCCGGGCCTTGTGTATGCGGCTTCGAGTCGCTGGCCGCCGTCTTCTGCGCTTGGGACTCGGCAAGCGGCCACGGATCCGTGCTCTAGCCGTCATGGCGGCACTGCCACCACCTGCGGCGCAACAGACGTCGGTCGCGTCGAGGTCTGCAAAATGCCGGGCCTTGTGTATGCGGCTTCGAGTCGCTGGCCGCCGTCTTCTGCGCTTGGGACTCGGCAAGCGGCCACGGATCCGTGCTCTAGCCGTCATGGCGGCACTGCCACCACCTGCGGCGCAACAGACGTCGGTCGCGTCGAGGTCTGCAAAATGCCGGGCCTTGTGTATGCGGCTTCGAGTCGCTGGCCGCCGTCTTCTGCGCTTGGGACTCGGCAAGCGGCCACGGATCCGTGCTCTAGCCGTCATGGCGGCACTGCCACCACCTGCGGCGCAACAGACGTCGGTCGCGTCGAGGTCTGCAAAATGCCGGGCCTTGTGTATGCGGCTTCGAGTCGCTGGCCGCCGTCTTCTGCGCTTGGGACTCGGCAAGCGGCCACGGATCCGTGCTCTAGCCGTCATGGCGGCACTGCCACCACCTGCGGCGCAACAGACGTCGGTCGCGTCGAGGTCTGCAAAATGCCGGGCCTTGTGTATGCGGCTTCGAGTCGCTGGCCGCCGTCTTCTGCGCTTGGGACTCGGCAAGCGGCCACGGATCCGTGCTCTAGCCGTCATGGCGGCACTGCCACCACCTGCGGCGCAACAGACGTCGGTCGCGTCGAGGTCTGCAAAATGCCGGGCCTTGTGTATGCGGCTTCGAGTCGCTGGCCGCCGTCTTCTGCGCTTGGGACTCGGCAAGCGGCCACGGATCCGTGCTCTAGCCGTCATGGCGGCACTGCCACCACCTGCGGCGCAACAGACGTCGGTCGCGTCGAGGTCTGCAAAATGCCGGGCCTTGTGTATGCGGCTTCGAGTCGCTGGCCGCCGTCTTCTGCGCTTGGGACTCGGCAAGCGGCCACGGATCCGTGCTCTAGCCGTCATGGCGGCACTGCCACCACCTGCGGCGCAACAGACGTCGGTCGCGTCGAGGTCTGCAAAATGCCGGGCCTTGTGTATGCGGCTTCGAGTCGCTGGCCGCCGTCTTCTGCGCTTGGGACTCGGCAAGCGGCCACGGATCCGTGCTCTAGCCGTCATGGCGGCACTGCCACCACCTGCGGCGCAACAGACGTCGGTCGCGTCGAGGTCTGCAAAATGCCGGGCCTTGTGTATGCGGCTTCGAGTCGCTGGCCGCCGTCTTCTGCGCTTGGGACTCGGCAAGCGGCCACGGATCCGTGCTCTAGCCGTCATGGCGGCACTGCCACCACCTGCGGCGCAACAGACGTCGGTCGCGTCGAGGTCTGCAAAATGCCGGGCCTTGTGTATGCGGCTTCGAGTCGCTGGCCGCCGTCTTCTGCGCTTGGGACTCGGCAAGCGGCCACGGATCCGTGCTCTAGCCGTCATGGCGGCACTGCCACCACCTGCGGCGCAACAGACGTCGGTCGCGTCGAGGTCTGCAAAATGCCGGGCCTTGTGTATGCGGCTTCGAGTCGCTGGCCGCCGTCTTCTGCGCTTGGGACTCGGCAAGCGGCCACGGATCCGTGCTCTAGCCGTCATGGCGGCACTGCCACCACCTGCGGCGCAACAGACGTCGGTCGCGTCGAGGTCTGCAAAATGCCGGGCCTTGTGTATGCGGCTTCGAGTCGCTGGCCGCCGTCTTCTGCGCTTGGGACTCGGCAAGCGGCCACGGATCCGTGCTCTAGCCGTCATGGCGGCACTGCCACCACCTGCGGCGCAACAGACGTCGGTCGCGTCGAGGTCTGCAAAATGCCGGGCCTTGTGTATGCGGCTTCGAGTCGCTGGCCGCCGTCTTCTGCGCTTGGGACTCGGCAAGCGGCCACGGATCCGTGCTCTAGCCGTCATGGCGGCACTGCCACCACCTGCGGCGCAACAGACGTCGGTCGCGTCGAGGTCTGCAAAATGCCGGGCCTTGTGTATGCGGCTTCGAGTCGCTGGCCGCCGTCTTCTGCGCTTGGGACTCGGCAAGCGGCCACGGATCCGTGCTCTAGCCGTCATGGCGGCACTGCCACCACCTGCGGCGCAACAGACGTCGGTCGCGTCGAGGTCTGCAAAATGCCGGGCCTTGTGTATGCGGCTTCGAGTCGCTGGCCGCCGTCTTCTGCGCTTGGGACTCGGCAAGCGGCCACGGATCCGTGCTCTAGCCGTCATGGCGGCACTGCCACCACCTGCGGCGCAACAGACGTCGGTCGCGTCGAGGTCTGCAAAATGCCGGGCCTTGTGTATGCGGCTTCGAGTCGCTGGCCGCCGTCTTCTGCGCTTGGGACTCGGCAAGCGGCCACGGATCCGTGCTCTAGCCGTCATGGCGGCACTGCCACCACCTGCGGCGCAACAGACGTCGGTCGCGTCGAGGTCTGCAAAATGCCGGGCCTTGTGTATGCGGCTTCGAGTCGCTGGCCGCCGTCTTCTGCGCTTGGGACTCGGCAAGCGGCCACGGATCCGTGCTCTAGCCGTCATGGCGGCACTGCCACCACCTGCGGCGCAACAGACGTCGGTCGCGTCGAGGTCTGCAAAATGCCGGGCCTTGTGTATGCGGCTTCGAGTCGCTGGCCGCCGTCTTCTGCGCTTGGGACTCGGCAAGCGGCCACGGATCCGTGCTCTAGCCGTCATGGCGGCACTGCCACCACCTGCGGCGCAACAGACGTCGGTCGCGTCGAGGTCTGCAAAATGCCGGGCCTTGTGTATGCGGCTTCGAGTCGCTGGCCGCCGTCTTCTGCGCTTGGGACTCGGCAAGCGGCCACGGATCCGTGCTCTAGCCGTCATGGCGGCACTGCCACCACCTGCGGCGCAACAGACGTCGGTCGCGTCGAGGTCTGCAAAATGCCGGGCCTTGTGTATGCGGCTTCGAGTCGCTGGCCGCCGTCTTCTGCGCTTGGGACTCGGCAAGCGGCCACGGATCCGTGCTCTAGCCGTCATGGCGGCACTGCCACCACCTGCGGCGCAACAGACGTCGGTCGCGTCGAGGTCTGCAAAATGCCGGGCCTTGTGTATGCGGCTTCGAGTCGCTGGCCGCCGTCTTCTGCGCTTGGGACTCGGCAAGCGGCCACGGATCCGTGCTCTAGCCGTCATGGCGGCACTGCCACCACCTGCGGCGCAACAGACGTCGGTCGCGTCGAGGTCTGCAAAATGCCGGGCCTTGTGTATGCGGCTTCGAGTCGCTGGCCGCCGTCTTCTGCGCTTGGGACTCGGCAAGCGGCCACGGATCCGTGCTCTAGCCGTCATGGCGGCACTGCCACCACCTGCGGCGCAACAGACGTCGGTCGCGTCGAGGTCTGCAAAATGCCGGGCCTTGTGTATGCGGCTTCGAGTCGCTGGCCGCCGTCTTCTGCGCTTGGGACTCGGCAAGCGGCCACGGATCCGTGCTCTAGCCGTCATGGCGGCACTGCCACCACCTGCGGCGCAACAGACGTCGGTCGCGTCGAGGTCTGCAAAATGCCGGGCCTTGTGTATGCGGCTTCGAGTCGCTGGCCGCCGTCTTCTGCGCTTGGGACTCGGCAAGCGGCCACGGATCCGTGCTCTAGCCGTCATGGCGGCACTGCCACCACCTGCGGCGCAACAGACGTCGGTCGCGTCGAGGTCTGCAAAATGCCGGGCCTTGTGTATGCGGCTTCGAGTCGCTGGCCGCCGTCTTCTGCGCTTGGGACTCGGCAAGCGGCCACGGATCCGTGCTCTAGCCGTCATGGCGGCACTGCCACCACCTGCGGCGCAACAGACGTCGGTCGCGTCGAGGTCTGCAAAATGCCGGGCCTTGTGTATGCGGCTTCGAGTCGCTGGCCGCCGTCTTCTGCGCTTGGGACTCGGCAAGCGGTCACGGACCGGTGTTGTGGTAGACGGGTTAATACAGGTGTTGCTAGCGCCACAATTGTTGCGCTCTCTCTACCTGACAAATGGCTTCAATAAGAATATTGTCATCCGGAAAGTCCATGTGCACTGCGTTTACACTGGAGGTGGTAAGTTTGGTCGTGACGGAGGTACCGCCAGTAGCTCCGACGGTGCTTGGTGAGTAAGGCGACGCTCTACTCACACCAGAATTATGCTCGATCTCCTTTCTGCTTGAATGACACCCAACACCACGGATTCTGCTTTGCATAGAGTTCATACCCTCGGTCAGTTCATTTCTGGCTTCGCCACCACCTGGAGCCGCAGCGCTTGATCTTGTTGAATTGCTTTGTTTCTTATCAGGATTCGTGTCATCAATTTTATGCTTCTCGTTGGAGCTCCTGGCTTCCATGTCTTCTCCATCAATAGCAAAGTCATCGTCGATGCCCAACTGACCTGCAATTGTTATCAAGTGCCTTGACAATGTCTCCACAGCGACAGCATTTGCGTTACTGGTGTCAACGCGATACATGGTCTGTTGGGTTTCGACAGAATGATGCATCAAGCGGGCCAGGTCGTACATTTGCTTGTAGGTTTGTAAGTGCTTGCTGGTGTATGTGATGTAGATGCTGCGGCAGTCACGCAGGGTCACGGACTGACCGAACTTAGCATACGTTAGACTTTGAAAATCCCAGTCAGATTTTTCTCTGGATCCCCAGCCAAATTCACGAAGACGTGCTTCTGTTTGATCAGACCCGAAATGCCTCTAGCTTTTCCTTGACGACTTAGAAGTCTGGTCCGGAGCATGCGATATTTATCGAACCAACCCACAAAATCAACAGGTACGAATACCGTCGCTGGTCCATATTTGGCTGACGTTTTGTGTTCCGTAATTGTGAAGCACAAGGATCCGTTTTCCGTCTTCTTCATACCCACGAGTTCTAAGCTCTTCAGAAGTTGGACACGCTGAGGCGACACAAATACCATCATCACCAGGACGAAGTTTCGAGCAGCAATAAATGCATCGACGTTAAACCCTTCATCTTTTGCGCGAGCCAGTTGAGCCTCGAAGGCAGTCTTCAAGTCCGTTTGCAACCACAACAAAATTGATCGACCTTCGGCAATGCTTCGATTCGGGTTGCTTTCTCAACGTACTTGGTTTTCCTTACAGCTTGCCGTTGTTTCCCCACTTTCTCCGTTGTGATTGCAACCAAGTTTGCCACAAATCCTAGTGATGATAGTTGCTTGATCTCTACCAGCCATTTTAAGAAGTCTCTGAAAGGAAGAAGCTGGTTGTAACGTGTGCTGGGGTCAAGACTTTCGTTGCCCGCGGCAGCTGTCCCCATAAACCGAAGGAATCCATCCAGCGTTTCTGGATCGAATCGTCTTGCAAGAGCGGCTTGGTTACTGTTGAGTAGCTTCATTGTTTCATTTTCGTCCATGCTGAAATACACCCCCAGCTTGCCCAGCACTGTGCGAAACTTTTCGATGTAATCCGGACCTTTAGCGCGACCTGAGAATCCCAGGGCATTTGGGTTCTTGGCGTACGCGATAAAATCCTCAACACGACCTCTGATAGATACCATCGCTGGGGCGTTGTGCTCAGCCCGACATTTGCCACAAGAGGTCTCAGGGCGTGGCACCACTTCGGGACGAAAAGCCGTTGGTTGATCACATCTCTTGTCGTAGTCGATACTGACATCAATGCTGGGAATGGCGACTGGACGCGCTGGGCAATTGCGCTGATGAGAAGAGCAGCGTCTTGGGCGGAACTCTTGAAAGCAGTAGTCACACTTCTTGTACGAATGAAGATTCTTCATGTGGTTCCAGAGTGATCTCTTGCTCGCGAAGAATTTTAAGGTGGAGCACTTCTTGCAGAACACTCTCCCCTCACCTCCGTGGACCTTAATGACATGTTTGTCCCTGCGGTCGACGCGGTCAAACGTCGAGGGGCAAGCCGGGTAGTATCTACACCTGACACTGTTGCGCTTGACCATTGTACCTTAGTGAAAAATTGGGAAATGTATTGAAATTCATGCTACCCCGTCGTCGATACCTCTACGTTTGGAGGCGGTTCACTGGAAGAAACGAGCCAAGTGAATCCTGGCCACTTATGATTCCCATCCCGAACGATACGCAATTCCGGCTGCCAAGCCTGGCATTTAGCATGTATCATTCATGCTTTCAACGCTTTTACTAGAGCCTCTTCCCACCACGACACGACCGATGTCTGTTGCGCCGCAGGTGGTGGCAGTGCCGCCATGACGGCTAGAGCACGGATCCGTGGCCGCTTGCCGAGTCCCAAGCGCAGAAGACGGCGGCCAGCGACTCGAAGCCGCATACACAAGGCCCGGCATTTTGCAGACCTCGACGCGACCGACGTCTGTTGCGCCGCAGGTGGTGGCAGTGCCGCCATGACGGCTAGAGCACGGATCCGTGGCCGCTTGCCGAGTCCCAAGCGCAGAAGACGGCGGCCAGCGACTCGAAGCCGCATACACAAGGCCCGGCATTTTGCAGACCTCGACGCGACCGACGTCTGTTGCGCCGCAGGTGGTGGCAGTGCCGCCATGACGGCTAGAGCACGGATCCGTGGCCGCTTGCCGAGTCCCAAGCGCAGAAGACGGCGGCCAGCGACTCGAAGCCGCATACACAAGGCCCGGCATTTTGCAGACCTCGACGCGACCGACGTCTGTTGCGCCGCAGGTGGTGGCAGTGCCGCCATGACGGCTAGAGCACGGATCCGTGGCCGCTTGCCGAGTCCCAAGCGCAGAAGACGGCGGCCAGCGACTCGAAGCCGCATACACAAGGCCCGGCATTTTGCAGACCTCGACGCGACCGACGTCTGTTGCGCCGCAGGTGGTGGCAGTGCCGCCATGACGGCTAGAGCACGGATCCGTGGCCGCTTGCCGAGTCCCAAGCGCAGAAGACGGCGGCCAGCGACTCGAAGCCGCATACACAAGGCCCGGCATTTTGCAGACCTCGACGCGACCGACGTCTGTTGCGCCGCAGGTGGTGGCAGTGCCGCCATGACGGCTAGAGCACGGATCCGTGGCCGCTTGCCGAGTCCCAAGCGCAGAAGACGGCGGCCAGCGACTCGAAGCCGCATACACAAGGCCCGGCATTTTGCAGACCTCGACGCGACCGACGTCTGTTGCGCCGCAGGTGGTGGCAGTGCCGCCATGACGGCTAGAGCACGGATCCGTGGCCGCTTGCCGAGTCCCAAGCGCAGAAGACGGCGGCCAGCGACTCGAAGCCGCATACACAAGGCCCGGCATTTTGCAGACCTCGACGCGACCGACGTCTGTTGCGCCGCAGGTGGTGGCAGTGCCGCCATGACGGCTAGAGCACGGATCCGTGGCCGCTTGCCGAGTCCCAAGCGCAGAAGACGGCGGCCAGCGACTCGAAGCCGCATACACAAGGCCCGGCATTTTGCAGACCTCGACGCGACCGACGTCTGTTGCGCCGCAGGTGGTGGCAGTGCCGCCATGACGGCTAGAGCACGGATCCGTGGCCGCTTGCCGAGTCCCAAGCGCAGAAGACGGCGGCCAGCGACTCGAAGCCGCATACACAAGGCCCGGCATTTTGCAGACCTCGACGCGACCGACGTCTGTTGCGCCGCAGGTGGTGGCAGTGCCGCCATGACGGCTAGAGCACGGATCCGTGGCCGCTTGCCGAGTCCCAAGCGCAGAAGACGGCGGCCAGCGACTCGAAGCCGCATACACAAGGCCCGGCATTTTGCAGACCTCGACGCGACCGACGTCTGTTGCGCCGCAGGTGGTGGCAGTGCCGCCATGACGGCTAGAGCACGGATCCGTGGCCGCTTGCCGAGTCCCAAGCGCAGAAGACGGCGGCCAGCGACTCGAAGCCGCATACACAAGGCCCGGCATTTTGCAGACCTCGACGCGACCGACGTCTGTTGCGCCGCAGGTGGTGGCAGTGCCGCCATGACGGCTAGAGCACGGATCCGTGGCCGCTTGCCGAGTCCCAAGCGCAGAAGACGGCGGCCAGCGACTCGAAGCCGCATACACAAGGCCCGGCATTTTGCAGACCTCGACGCGACCGACGTCTGTTGCGCCGCAGGTGGTGGCAGTGCCGCCATGACGGCTAGAGCACGGATCCGTGGCCGCTTGCCGAGTCCCAAGCGCAGAAGACGGCGGCCAGCGACTCGAAGCCGCATACACAAGGCCCGGCATTTTGCAGACCTCGACGCGACCGACGTCTGTTGCGCCGCAGGTGGTGGCAGTGCCGCCATGACGGCTAGAGCACGGATCCGTGGCCGCTTGCCGAGTCCCAAGCGCAGAAGAGGCGGCCAGCGACTCGTTACTGCTGACCGGAACCACAGCAGGGAGTGATAGCCAATGTAAAAAGATGCCGGGGACCGCTGGCACGATGTCGTCCCCTCCATTTCGCATCTGCCGCAAACGGTACTCTAATTCGGACAGCACGGCATGTGAAGCTTCGAGCGACCAACCATGACCGCTTGGGAAGCATGTTCCGCATACGGGAACATGATGGCGATAGTCTGAAGCGATAGAGACAGGCTCATCAGCCAATCAGCGATCAGGAAGGCTACGGCTGTACACCCGTTTGGGCTGAAGGGAGACTACATTTTCGTATACGGGAAGAAGATGGTGATAGTCTGAGTGACAGAGACAGGACCATCATC
The DNA here is from genome assembly GCA_011947325.1 of Phytophthora macrochlamydospora. Classification (NCBI taxonomy): domain Eukaryota; phylum Oomycota; class Peronosporomycetes; order Peronosporales; family Peronosporaceae; genus Phytophthora; species Phytophthora macrochlamydospora. The sequence continues at coordinate 113,924 of JAAVTH010000408.1, forward strand.
CAATCAGCGATCAGAAACGATAACAACGTCTACACGCACCGGGTTGGGCTGAAAACTTGAGAGACTACGTTTTCATTTGTGGAGAACACGATGTTGATTGTCTGAGATGACATAGAAGGCCCATCGGCCAATCAGCGAGTAGCGAAGTTATCTACGGTGGCACACACCTGCTTCGACTAAAAACTTGGAGATTCACGTGTTTGTATATGAGGAACACGATGGTGACACTGCGAAGTGATAGAGACAGGCCTGTCAACCAATCAACGATCAGTAAGGGTAATTACGGCTGCTTACTCCCGTTTGGGATGAGAACTAGGAGGCTGCGACGTAAGGTGAACATGCTGGTTGGACTCGACTAAGGACACAAAGAGAATAAATAT
>JAAVTH010000409.1:0-25150 GCA_011947325.1 Phytophthora macrochlamydospora
CAGCGTTGTTTGACGAATCGCCCGTTGTCACCTCTTGCCCTCTGTACGCGTTTCGGTCGACCACGGCGTGTCATCTTCGAAAATGAGGCTGAAATTGTGGTAGCGAGCGTTGGCAGATATGTTGCCACGCGCTTGCGTCCTCAAATGTCGCGCTAAGATTGCATATGGTTGCATGTTGGATATAAGATATAAGATTATGTGACCAGGGTAAGACTTCGACGAAAGTCATCTGGCTCAGTGGTCGATGCCTAGTGTGAGAAGACGTAGGACGTGGGTTCGATTCCCGCACCGTGCAGTTTTGCGCGCACGTTCCGTGTTATCAGAGTTGCAGTAGTCTCTATTTCTTGTTGGGATATCTTACTGAGATATAGTCTGACCAGAGCAGATTCATAATTAGTCTATGTACGATGATATCAACGACCCAAACATGACTACAGATGAGTACTTCGCGAATCGCACTATTTTGACGATGACAAATACAATGGATAAACTAAGCGGTCGCAGAGCGGCTCCCCCATACGGCGCACGAATGGATTATGTGGAAGTTTTTAAGTCCGAGCTCTTACATTCGGTGAATCTCAACGGTATCATGCCGCACAAGCTGATCCTCAAGAAGGGCACCCCTATCATGCCGATGAGGAACTTAAATCCAGACTTGGGACTCTGTAATGGTACACGACTGCTGCGTAGTGGAGCTTAAACCGCATATGATTCACGCGACTATCATAACTGGAGAGCGCCAAGGGCAACGTGCGGATCATGTTCATCTGTGGCGCCAAAATCCGCGACTTTCCCTTCCAGCTACGACGCAAGGAGTTTCCTGCACAACCAGCTTTTGCGCTGACAAGCAAAGGGACAGAAACACACACGCGCACCAAGTCGTCCACACGCAGCAACACACACGCGCACCAAGTCGTCCGTGCGCACCAAGTCGTCCGTGCGCACCAAATCGTCCACGCGCAGCACACACACGCGCACCAAGTCGACAGTGCGCACCGTCGTCCGTGCGCACCAAGTCGTCCACGCGCAGCACACACACGCGCACCAAGTCGTCCGTGCGCTCCAAGTCGTCCACGCGCACCAAGTCGTCCGTGCGCAACAACACACACGCGCAAGTCGACCACGCGCTGCAACACACACGCGCAGCGTTGTTTGGACGAATCGCCCGTTGTCACCTCTTGCCCTCTGTACGCGTTTCGGTCGACCACGGCGTGTCATCTTCGAAAATGAGGCTGAAATTGTGGTAGCGAGCGTTGGCAGATATGTTGCCACGCGCTTGCGTCCTCAAATGTCGCGCTAAGATTGCATATGGTTGCATGTTGGATATAAGATATAAGATTATGTGACCAGGGTAAGACTTCGACGAAAGTCATCTGGCTCAGTGGTCGATGCCTAGTGTGAGAAGACGTAGGACGTGGGTTCGATTCCCGCACCGTGCAGTTTTGCGCGCACGTTCCGTGTTATCAGAGTTGCAGTAGTCTCTATTTCTTGTTGGGATATCTTACTGAGATATAGTCTGACCAGAGCAGATTCATAATTAGTCTATGTACGATGATATCAACGACCCAAACATGACTACAGATGAGTACTTCGCGAATCGCACTATTTTGACGATGACAAATACAATGGATAAACTAAGCGGTCGCAGAGCGGCTCCCCATACGGCGCACGAATGGATTATGTGGAAGTTTTTAAGTCCGAGCTCTTACATTCGGTGAATCTCAACGGTATCATGCCGCACAAGCTGATCCTCAAGAAGGGCACCCCTATCATGCCGACGAGGAACTTAAATCCAGACTTGGGACTCTGTAATGGTACACGACTGCTGCGTAGTGGAGCTTAAACCGCATATGATTCACGCGACTATCATAACTGGAGAGCGCCAAGGGCAACGTGCGGATCATGTTCATCTGTGGCGCCAAAATCCGCGACTTTCCCTTCCAGCTACGACGCAAGGAGTTTCCTGCACAACCAGCTTTTGCGCTGACAAGCAAAGGGACAGAATCTCCAGAACTTGGTCCTTTACTGTCGATGCCGTGCTATTCCCATGGTTAGTTATACGTGGCTCTATCTAGAGTTACCTCGCGGGAGAATTTCAAGGCATTAATTGTAAGAACTAGATGGTGTCTACACCAACAACATTATGTACAGACGTCTTTTCCACTCCCACAGCGTGACGTTGACAAATGCTTTTCTTAGTATTTGACGCGTGCAGATGTTTGTATTCAGTGTGTGTGTGCGTAAGTGTGTGTGAGAGTGAGTGAGTGGAGGAGGAGGAGTGAGTGAGTGAGTGAGTGAGAGTGTAGCGTCGGCTCCACAACCCCATACACCTGGGCAACCTGCGGACAGCGTCAGGCAGGAAAAATATAAATTACAATTCGTGCCGACAGAAGGGTTCAACTCTCGATCGCTTGCGTGAGCTTCACGTGATCTAACAACTAACCCACTGCTACTAACTCGATGATTTCCCTCTCGACGCAGCGATCAAATTGCCGGAGGGGAACGTCAACTCCCATGAGTTCTGTGAATGTGGATACCCACGCCACTTCACGAAGTACTGGATACGTCCTCTGCGACGACGTCGCGCAAGAAGTTGTTCCACATGATAGTGGAGCTCTTCATTATCATCGAGAAGAGCTGGGGGTGGACGGCGGTCCGTCTGCCTTCCAGCAGGTGCCGATGTCGGCGATGCAGCTCCACGAGCAATTGCCTGTAACTCCCACACGTTGCCTTTGCCGTTAGCATCGGCGTGTTCCTTTTGAACATCTTGGCTTTCAGCCATCGCGCCGCGCACACTGCGTAAGACGCTCAACCTCGTCGAGAGGAAGTCATCGACTTGCTTGCGTACCGCAAGAGGGCTGACATCAGCAAGCTCGGGAGCTATCCCTCCCCACCAAGCCCGTGGCCACGAAGTGGCGGGGAAAGGGTGACGCACGGGTGCGCTAAGCCGTTCACGTAGAACGGAGTGAATCCTGAAGAGGCATGCACGGCATTGTTCAATGCAAACTCGACAAGCGGGAGCATGGCGCTCCACCGCTTAGGAGTTTCAGCGCACACGCTGCGCAAGACGTCCTTGACGATGCGATTGACGCGTTCGGTCTGACCGTGGGTCTGCAGATGGTCCGCCGTGGGCATGTCCAGTCGTGTGTCTAGCACCCAAAGACGGACGTCCAAAACTTCCCCGTGAAGCGCGGATCTCGATCCGAGACGATCGTCTCCGGCAGCCCATGCTGCCGAACGACGCGATCGATGAACAGCGAGGCTGTACTCTCCCCATCAATGGAGTCCGGCACCGCCACTAAGTGAGCCATCTTGCTCAATCGGTCAACAAAGACCACAATACCCGTGTTGCCTGCCGAGTCCTTCGGCAGGCCAAACACAAAGTCCATACTCATGGACTGCCAACACCCACTGGATACAGGCAAGCTCTCCAGCGGCGCCGCTGCATCCGGCGAGGGTTTTACCCGTTGACACGTCTCGCACGTGCGGACCCACTTGTACAGCTTGGGCCACCAGTACATGGAGCTCACTGAGCTATAGGTCTTCTCGCGACCAAGATGGCCGCTCGTGGGAGCGTCGTGAACCTCGTAGAGTATCCGTTCCTCATCATGAGGCACACCCACACGTGGAGGGTTATCGGGACCCGTGCTGTAGTACAGCAGGCCGCCATCGCAGGCGTAGCGATGCAGCACGCGCGCAAGCGCCCAGACAGTTCTGTCTTCGAGTCTTTAAACTCCTCACTCCCCAGAATGCGCAGCAATGCGACACAGGACTCGTCCTGTGCATACGCTGCTCGGATCAAATCTGTCACCGACGACGTCACCATCGTGACATGAGAAAGCTCATAGTCCAGTCGGCGCGACAGCGCATTGGCCAGGACATTTTGCCTGCCAGGCTTGTTCTTCACCTCGAAGTTGTACTCCGCGAAGAAGGAGAGCCATCAGGCCATCCTCTGCGAGAGGTGAGGCGACTGTGTCGCAGTGTGTAGCGACGCATGATCCGTGGAGATCACGAATGGCTTAGAGCCGAGCAGATGCACCCTGAATTTGGCGAGAGCGTACTTCATTGCAAGTAGCTCCTTGTCGTGAACTGGGTAGTTCTTCTCCGCAGCTTTAAGCTGGCGAGACTCAAACGCGATCACACGTTCACGCCCCTCGGCGTCAACTTGAAGCAAAGAGCAGCCTATGGCAAAATCGGAAGCGTCACAGACGACGCTAAACGGACGATCGGGGTCCGGCAGCGCCAGTATCGGCGCCTGCAGGAGGCTCTCCTTGATCTGCGCAAACGCAGCCTCGTGCTCGGCATGCCAACACCAGTCCGTATCCTTCTTAAGGAGATTGGACAATGGCCTAGCCAGCTCAGCGTAATTTTCGCTGTACTTGTGCAAGAAAATGGCGAGGCCAAGCCACTTGCGAAGGTCCTTCTGGTTCATAGGAACCGGCCAGTCAACAATGGCCTTCACCTTGGCAGGATCTGCCCGCAAGCCACGCTTCCCAATGAAGCAGCCGAGGAAGGGAATCTCCTCGGCACCAAAGACACACTTGTCTGCGTTGGCGTACAGCTTATTCGTGCGCATGCACTCGAGCACCGCTCGCAGATGCTCCACGTGCATCTCGACGTCAGTCTTCCCGTGCTCAGCACGACTGTGGACGAAGATGTCGTCGAAGTATGTCTGTGCATACGCCCGATGAGGCCGGAACAACTGCGTCACGAGACGATTGAATGTCGCCGGCGCGTTCGACAGCCCTTGGGGCATAACGAGCCACTCCTAGAGCATGCCGCTCGGGGTGCTCACCGCTGTCAGCGGCACATCGCCCGCTCGCATGAGAAGTTGGTAATAGCCATCGACTAAGTCGAGCGCTCTATACATGGTACAACCAACCAAGTTGTTCTGAAGAACATCCTTTCTAGGAATCGGCGTCTGCGCCGGGATCGTGGCCGCGTTCAGCTTATTGAAAGCATGAACGATGCGCCACTTGCCGTTAGGTTTTCTGACTCAGAACATCGGCGTGGAGTGCGGAGACTTGCTCTCACGCACAAGCCCTGTCGCGTGCTTAGCACGGAAGAAGGCGTCAATGACGTCGCACTGCTCCTTCGGCAAGGCCCACTGGCGTGTGACGCAGTACTCCGTTCCGGGAACCAGGTCAATTTATGACGGACCCCTCGGTCAGGAGGGGGCCGCTAGGTGGCTCCTTCGAGACAATGTCTCCATACTCCTTAAGCAAATAATAGAAGGGTCAGTCGGGTCCTTCAGGATCGCTGACCCACTCCGCGCATTCAATGCTTTCTTGGTCTCGACCAAGACCGACTCGTCCGCGAGGGACGACGAGTTCAACTCGTCTTCGGGTCGAATGATGACCACTTCGGCAAGCTCGCCGTCCTTCAGCGCCGCCCCAAACTCGGCGACGGACATCTCGTCCAGCTCTAAGAGCTCGCCAACACTTGGCAGGTCATCGAGGCGCATGCCTCCTTCGATCGCACCCGTCACTCCGTCGACGAGAGTGTAGAGCTGCTCACAGCCCGACCGCTGAGCACTGCTAGGCGCGGTCGACGCCCTTGGCGCTACAGACACCTTGTGTCGCGCGCGCCGCGCTACAGACACCTTGTGTCGCGCGCGCCGCGCTTTCCGACGCCTCCGCCTCGCCGAGGCACGTCCAGACGGGGACGGGGATCACTGCGCCCTCGGCGCCTCTCGAATGGGTGGATTCGCCCGAGGGGGCGCCACGCGAAGCGTCGTGAGATCTTTGATCGCGGGCGGCACTCGCCGCAGTCGACGTAACGACCTTCCCTGAAGGCCCAGTGTCACTTCGACACCCAGCGACTCGCTCGGTCCACGACCGACGAAGCTCAGTGGAGTACGTTTCACCGCACAATTAACAGACCTCAAACGCTCGGTGTCCGGGACACTCAGTGACACACTCGGTCTGAAACTGCAGCCACTCGACGGAGTACGTGCCGCCGCACAACTTTCAGGACCACAGTCCTTCACGGTGCCGTCCACCAACTCGGAACACCGACACCCAGCACCATGGTCGACTCGGCCCAGTGCTTGCGCCAATAGCGCTTCTGCTTCCTAACAGAGGTGGGTTCATGACTCGCCAAAGCTCCGCTAGGAGCGATACGTGTAGCGCCCAAGATCTTCGACCGCCAAATCGATCCATGGCTCGTGGCACTCTAGCCACGCCATGCCAGGATGAGGTCGTACCTCGAATCTAGGTCAAGGACCAGACAGCGTTCCACGCTATCGAAGTCCAAGAACTTCAGCCTAAGCTCCATCGGGACCCTCGGCACCGTGACACAAGCCCCCGTCGCGAGACGGATAGTGACCGTGTCGCCACTTCGCCCTTGAAGAGCCTCAGCGTACCACTGGCTATCTCGAACGGTAGAGTGTCTGACATAGTTGCCAGAGCCTATCAAGACTACCCTCGGTTTATCGAGGTTTCCTCTGACGAGTCAGTGTCCTGCTTGAGAGTCCACTTCACTAACTCGATGTAACACAAACGATCTTACACGGTCATATCCAACGTAAACTTCCGCGGTGTAGTCTTCAAGAGTCTTCCTTCAACGTCTCGGGCCTGAATCACCTATTCATGAGTTCCAGCGGGTGCTGTTAGCAGATCGCGCCGCACAACACAATGCATCTCATCAGCGTCAACCAACATTTTCGCGTGACGCCTTTGTACGAGCGTATCTACAACAAAAGATCAGCGCCTTCAAATTGGACCATATTTAAACGGAGCCCCATCACGCAGACAGATGTGTCGATGACAGTTCTCTCGTCAGATAGGTCTTTCATCTCGAACGTGACCGGTCATTCATTCTCACGGAGATTCTGATCCGCATGACTCAACGGATACTCCACTTACATCCATTGAGCTCGTTTCCTGACGCTTCCAAAGGTAGTCCAAGATGCGATGACCAGCTCGCGACAGTAAAAACACAGTCTCTGACGGCGACACTGCTCGAACGTTGGGCGGGATGTCATGTAGGAAATGTCCATGGGTTTAAGTCCGTCGCGTCGTCCGCTTTAGTTTCGACGACCACCAAGATGCGCCTTTGTAGGCTTGAGCAGCGGAAATGGCTTCCTTCAGCGAGCTGCAGTTGAGATAGCTACCTTGCGCGTCGAGCTTATCAATCCCTAACAGTATTGCGCCCTTGCTTATGTCGGACCCGACCTAGAATCATAACGGCAAAACTCCGAATTTGCATCTGTCATTTTCTACAAGGTATCGAACCACTAGTTTTACGGAAGATCCGCGGATGATTTTCAACGAATCGAGTATGGAGATAGAATTCATCATATGCTAAGTACTGTCAGTCCGTAACCCTGCGTGGCTGCCACAGCATCTACATCACATTCACCAGCAAGCACTATAAAACTACAAACAAATGTACGACCTCGCCGCCTGATGCATCATTCTGTCGAAACCCAACAGACCATGTATCGCATTGATACTAGTAACATAAACGCAAACGTTGTGAAGACATTGCCCACGCACTTGACAACAATTGTAGGTCAGTTGAGCATCGACGATGGCTCCAACGAGAAGCATAAATTAATGAACTCGTCCATGTGCCAGAACACAAATCTAACGTCACGTTCCGGGTACAAAACCCAGAAGACGGCGGCCAGCGACTCGAAGCCGCATACACAAGGCCCGGCATTTTGCAGACCTCGACGCGACCGACGTCTGTTGCGCCGCGGGTGGTGGCAGTGCCGCCATGACGGCTAGAGTACAGGTCCGTGGCCGCTTGCCGAGTCCCAAGCGCCGAAGACGACGGCCAAGCAAGTTTCGTATCGTTTCGTTACTGCTGACGGAACCACAGCAGGGAGTGATAGCCAATGTAAAAAGATGACGGGGACCGCTGGCACGATGTCGTCCCCTCCATTTCGCATCTGCCGCAAATGGTACTCTAATTCCGGACAGCACGGCATGTGAAGCTTCCAGCAGCCAACCATGACCTCGACGCCACAGCGAGGCCCATCAATGATGTCCGTCGCCAGGACAGCTCGTAGGAAAGCGAGTTGGCGCTACTGTCAAGCGATGGTACCGAAGGCCCGAGCTTGGTAGCCGAAACGGAAGATCTACTCCTGAACGTGCTGGCAGCAATACGTTGCTTCTCTCGCAGACTTCGAGCTGTAAGTCTTCGAGGTCCTTATCGAGACTGGGAGTTCTGTCGCGCTGCTTCTTCCGGTACTGAGCCGCCCACGGTTCTTGGCTTCGCGCTCATGGACGGCGGCAACCCGATCAGTCCACGAATTGCCGGCTGCCGAAATGGCTGGCAACATGGTCCTTGGCGTTGTGTGTCGATACCTGGCTGAGACTTGCCAGCTTTGATACGATGTCAATTACCCGCTGATCTTGTCTGTCATTTGCTGGCTTTCTTGCTCAAGTGCCGGGGCGGTTCTCGACTGATTCCAAATGCACGAGCTGGATGACTTTGGCGATCAAACTTCATCGGCGAGACGGCAGAAGAAAAGAATCGTTGGATGCGGAGGGCGACACGGCCGTCGATACGGCGGCATTTCTCCATTGTCCGATAGTGGAGAGTTCCACAACGTTCATCATCTTGTCGTCGCGCAGGGCCGCAAAACGGCGCCGAGACTGCTGGGGCCACGCGAGTTGTCGTCAGTGTGGCGTCCTTAGGATCGGCGTTGTCTTGGTGGATGAACCGCAGATTGAACCGCAATGGCTAACACGCTCTGCTTCGAAGGCGGCATCCTGTAGTTCTCGACAGCCAGCGAAGTGTCCACCCCAGGGTGGGACAGCTCGCGAAAGTGTGTAAGCTTCGACCGAGTTGAGCTGCGGCAATCAGCGGTCAGTGAAGCCATCAGCACTGGGCTGTCAGGTTTGAGGTTGTCAAGTGCTGTCAGGTCCTGGTTCTAGAGATGCTAGCCCACGGAGCCTGGGCGCGTCATGGGACCCACGTACACACGCAGCGTGTCCCCGTGGATAGGGGCCATGGGAGACTCTGTGTCATGAAGTAGGCTTCTGAAGTAGGATCCCGAAGTCGTAAATTTTTTTTTTTTTTTAAATCTAGCGAACTTCCCCTTCAAAACCAGAAACCCACAAGAACCGACACCACGGGCAGTAGTAACATGGCAGAAAGCCAGCGTGCAGAGCGGCGCGCACGAGATGAACAGGACCCATCGACACTGACAGCCCTTCTAGTGCAGGCAAGAGAGGAGATCGCTGCACTGAAGGCGAGTCACAAATTCGCGATCGAATTGGCAAGAACACAAGCAGCTGCCGACGCACAGCTCGAGGTCGCAGTTTCTCGGGCCGACAATACCAGACTTAAGCAAGTCAATGCTCGTCTTGAACAGGAGCTGGCAGTTATTAGCCTTAACTTGACCCAAGAACAGCTCCGGAGAGAGCTAGCAGCGACCAAGACCGACCTGGTTTCATGTCAGCAAGCCCTAGCCGTTGCTCATGCAAACGAGGTTAATCACGATCAAGCCCTTGCGGACGCAAAGAGCAAGTCCCAGACAACGAAAATGGAGTTGAAGAAAAGATAGTCGAATTACAAGAAGCGCGAACGCTATTGTTGGCGGCACGATTGGAGCTCTTACAAACCAAGAATAATCTCGACATCACGAAGCAGACACTCACCGATGCTAAGGAGTCGTACAAACAGAAACTCGCCGCTGTCAGGGAATTACACGCACAGAAGCTTGCCGATGTCAAGGCATTACACGCACAAAAGCTCGCCGATGTCAAGGAATCGGACGACCGGAATCTCACCACCGTCAAGGAGTCATATGAACGTGAGCGTGTTTCCGCTCATGAGATATACCAACAGGGAATTAGCGCCGTCGCTGAAACACAAGAACGATCGTACGATCGGCTACTGAGCATATCAACTCAATCTCTCAAGCGCGAGCTACAAACAGCAAAGTGGCAGTTGCAGGAGATGGCCGGGAATCTACGAACGGCGATTGGTGTTAGTGACAAGCTAGCAGACCTTGGTCTACAAATCACAAGTAATGTCCGAGCAATCAAGTCGGACATGAAGAAGAAGGGGTATATCACTGGACCTGTCGGTAAGCGGTACATGGCCCCCATGATCATGCCGGACGTGGATGACGAGGATATCTGCGTGACGTATATGATTGCTAACACGCCCGAGGACGTCGCTGAGCGAATCCAACAACGGCACGGGAAGCAGGTGCCCCATACCCAAGTGATCGAAGTTGATTCTGAAGAAGAAGCAGCCAGTATCCAGCGATCTATTGCAGAACGAGGCAAGGCGCTCGTAAAGCGCAAACGCGAGCAGTCTCCGGTATGAAACATCTACTTACTTGTGTGCTTGATTTCATTTTCTAATCAGGGTTGTGCGTTTGCTGTGTGCCCAGGAAATAGATGTCGACATCACCCTCCAATCCAACATGTGCATGCGAATGGCCGAGGACCAAGCGCTTCCGCGCGACCAATACTTAGATTTATTTCGTGTGGGGTTCTCGCCCGAGGAGTCATTAATGCGCACGTTATCGTCGATAACACAGAAGTTGGAATCTGTTGCAATCGATGAGATCAAGACAATTCCTCGTGATGTTATGACCACCACTGTCGATGGCAATGTTGAAAGCCTCGATTCCGACGAAAAATCTGAACAAAACTGTGCGCCATGACACCCCAGTGGCCTTCTGGTGAAATGAAAGTTCTCAACATGTAAGTAGTCACCCCATTAAACAATTAAAAAAAAAAGATAACTAGCTTACAAAACACGATATCGCAGAAGTTGATCTCTAGCTCGCACCACTCTAAGCTCTTACTGCATATAGTCTCTTTAATAACCTTCCAAACGTTGATGCGGCTTCGAGTCGCTGGCCGCCGTCTTCTGCGCTTGGGACTCGGCAAGCGGCCACGGATCCGTGCTCTAGCCGTCATGGCGGCACTGCCACCACCTGCGGCGCAACAGACGTCGGTCGCGTCGAGGTCTGCAAAATGCCGGGCCTTGTGTATGCGGCTTCGAGTCGCTGGCCGCCGTCTTCTGCGCTTGGGACTCGGCAAGCGGCCACGGATCCGTGCTCTAGCCGTCATGGCGGCACTGCCACCACCTGCGGCGCAACAGACGTCGGTCGCGTCGAGGTCTGCAAAATGCCGGGCCTTGTGTATGCGGCTTCGAGTCGCTGGCCGCCGTCTTCTGCGCTTGGGACTCGGCAAGCGGCCACGGATCCGTGCTCTAGCCGTCATGGCGGCACTGCCACCACCTGCGGCGCAACAGACGTCGGTCGCGTCGAGGTCTGCAAAATGCCGGGCCTTGTGTATGCGGCTTCGAGTCGCTGGCCGCCGTCTTCTGCGCTTGGGACTCGGCAAGCGGCCACGGATCCGTGCTCTAGCCGTCATGGCGGCACTGCCACCACCTGCGGCGCAACAGACGTCGGTCGCGTCGAGGTCTGCAAAATGCCGGGCCTTGTGTATGCGGCTTCGAGTCGCTGGCCGCCGTCTTCTGCGCTTGGGACTCGGCAAGCGGCCACGGATCCGTGCTCTAGCCGTCATGGCGGCACTGCCACCACCTGCGGCGCAACAGACGTCGGTCGCGTCGAGGTCTGCAAAATGCCGGGCCTTGTGTATGCGGCTTCGAGTCGCTGGCCGCCGTCTTCTGCGCTTGGGACTCGGCAAGCGGCCACGGATCCGTGCTCTAGCCGTCATGGCGGCACTGCCACCACCTGCGGCGCAACAGACGTCGGTCGCGTCGAGGTCTGCAAAATGCCGGGCCTTGTGTATGCGGCTTCGAGTCGCTGGCCGCCGTCTTCTGCGCTTGGGACTCGGCAAGCGGCCACGGATCCGTGCTCTAGCCGTCATGGCGGCACTGCCACCACCTGCGGCGCAACAGACGTCGGTCGCGTCGAGGTCTGCAAAATGCCGGGCCTTGTGTATGCGGCTTCGAGTCGCTGGCCGCCGTCTTCTGCGCTTGGGACTCGGCAAGCGGCCACGGATCCGTGCTCTAGCCGTCATGGCGGCACTGCCACCACCTGCGGCGCAACAGACGTCGGTCGCGTCGAGGTCTGCAAAATGCCGGGCCTTGTGTATGCGGCTTCGAGTCGCTGGCCGCCGTCTTCTGCGCTTGGGACTCGGCAAGCGGCCACGGATCCGTGCTCTAGCCGTCATGGCGGCACTGCCACCACCTGCGGCGCAACAGACGTCGGTCGCGTCGAGGTCTGCAAAATGCCGGGCCTTGTGTATGCGGCTTCGAGTCGCTGGCCGCCGTCTTCTGCGCTTGGGACTCGGCAAGCGGCCACGGATCCGTGCTCTAGCCGTCATGGCGGCACTGCCACCACCTGCGGCGCAACAGACGTCGGTCGCGTCGAGGTCTGCAAAATGCCGGGCCTTGTGTATGCGGCTTCGAGTCGCTGGCCGCCGTCTTCTGCGCTTGGGACTCGGCAAGCGGCCACGGATCCGTGCTCTAGCCGTCATGGCGGCACTGCCACCACCTGCGGCGCAACAGACGTCGGTCGCGTCGAGGTCTGCAAAATGCCGGGCCTTGTGTATGCGGCTTCGAGTCGCTGGCCGCCGTCTTCTGCGCTTGGGACTCGGCAAGCGGCCACGGATCCGTGCTCTAGCCGTCATGGCGGCACTGCCACCACCTGCGGCGCAACAGACGTCGGTCGCGTCGAGGTCTGCAAAATGCCGGGCCTTGTGTATGCGGCTTCGAGTCGCTGGCCGCCGTCTTCTGCGCTTGGGACTCGGCAAGCGGCCACGGATCCGTGCTCTAGCCGTCATGGCGGCACTGCCACCACCTGCGGCGCAACAGACGTCGGTCGCGTCGAGGTCTGCAAAATGCCGGGCCTTGTGTATGCGGCTTCGAGTCGCTGGCCGCCGTCTTCTGCGCTTGGGACTCGGCAAGCGGCCACGGATCCGTGCTCTAGCCGTCATGGCGGCACTGCCACCACCTGCGGCGCAACAGACGTCGGTCGCGTCGAGGTCTGCAAAATGCCGGGCCTTGTGTATGCGGCTTCGAGTCGCTGGCCGCCGTCTTCTGCGCTTGGGACTCGGCAAGCGGCCACGGATCCGTGCTCTAGCCGTCATGGCGGCACTGCCACCACCTGCGGCGCAACAGACGTCGGTCGCGTCGAGGTCTGCAAAATGCCGGGCCTTGTGTATGCGGCTTCGAGTCGCTGGCCGCCGTCTTCTGCGCTTGGGACTCGGCAAGCGGCCACGGATCCGTGCTCTAGCCGTCATGGCGGCACTGCCACCACCTGCGGCGCAACAGACGTCGGTCGCGTCGAGGTCTGCAAAATGCCGGGCCTTGTGTATGCGGCTTCGAGTCGCTGGCCGCCGTCTTCTGCGCTTGGGACTCGGCAAGCGGCCACGGATCCGTGCTCTAGCCGTCATGGCGGCACTGCCACCACCTGCGGCGCAACAGACGTCGGTCGCGTCGAGGTCTGCAAAATGCCGGGCCTTGTGTATGCGGCTTCGAGTCGCTGGCCGCCGTCTTCTGCGCTTGGGACTCGGCAAGCGGCCACGGATCCGTGCTCTAGCCGTCATGGCGGCACTGCCACCACCTGCGGCGCAACAGACGTCGGTCGCGTCGAGGTCTGCAAAATGCCGGGCCTTGTGTATGCGGCTTCGAGTCGCTGGCCGCCGTCTTCTGCGCTTGGGACTCGGCAAGCGGCCACGGATCCGTGCTCTAGCCGTCATGGCGGCACTGCCACCACCTGCGGCGCAACAGACGTCGGTCGCGTCGAGGTCTGCAAAATGCCGGGCCTTGTGTATGCGGCTTCGAGTCGCTGGCCGCCGTCTTCTGCGCTTGGGACTCGGCAAGCGGCCACGGATCCGTGCTCTAGCCGTCATGGCGGCACTGCCACCACCTGCGGCGCAACAGACGTCGGTCGCGTCGAGGTCTGCAAAATGCCGGGCCTTGTGTATGCGGCTTCGAGTCGCTGGCCGCCGTCTTCTGCGCTTGGGACTCGGCAAGCGGCCACGGATCCGTGCTCTAGCCGTCATGGCGGCACTGCCACCACCTGCGGCGCAACAGACGTCGGTCGCGTCGAGGTCTGCAAAATGCCGGGCCTTGTGCATGCGGCTTCGAGTCGCTGGCCGCCGTCTTCTGCGCTTGGGACTCGGCAAGCGGCCACGGATCCGTGCTCTAGCCGTCATGGCGGCACTGCCACCACCTGCGGCGCAACAGACGTCGGTCGCGTCGAGGTCTGCAAAATGCCGGGCCTTGTGTATGCGGCTTCGAGTCGCTGGCCGCCGTCTTCTGCGCTTGGGACTCGGCAAGCGGCCACGGATCCGTGCTCTAGCCGTCATGGCGGCACTGCCACCACCTGCGGCGCAACAGACGTCGGTCGCGTCGAGGTCTGCAAAATGCCGGGCCTTGTGTATGCGGCTTCGAGTCGCTGGCCGCCGTCTTCTGCGCTTGGGACTCGGCAAGCGGCCACGGATCCGTGCTCTAGCCGTCATGGCGGCACTGCCACCACCTGCGGCGCAACAGACGTCGGTCGCGTCGAGGTCTGCAAAATGCCGGGCCTTGTGTATGCGGCTTCGAGTCGCTGGCCGCCGTCTTCTGCGCTTGGGACTCGGCAAGCGGCCACGGATCCGTGCTCTAGCCGTCATGGCGGCACTGCCACCACCTGCGGCGCAACAGACGTCGGTCGCGTCGAGGTCTGCAAAATGCCGGGCCTTGTGTATGCGGCTTCGAGTCGCTGGCCGCCGTCTTCTGCGCTTGGGACTCGGCAAGCGGCCACGGATCCGTGCTCTAGCCGTCATGGCGGCACTGCCACCACCTGCGGCGCAACAGACGTCGGTCGCGTCGAGGTCTGCAAAATGCCGGGCCTTGTGCATGCGGCTTCGAGTCGCTGGCCGCCGTCTTCTGCGCTTGGGACTCGGCAAGCGGCCACGGATCCGTGCTCTAGCCGTCATGGCGGCACTGCCACCACCTGCGGCGCAACAGACGTCGGTCGCGTCGAGGTCTGCAAAATGCCGGGCCTTGTGTATGCGGCTTCGAGTCGCTGGCCGCCGTCTTCTGCGCTTGGGACTCGGCAAGCGGCCACGGATCCGTGCTCTAGCCGTCATGGCGGCACTGCCACCACCTGCGGCGCAACAGACGTCGGTCGCGTCGAGGTCTGCAAAATGCCGGGCCTTGTGTATGCGGCTTCGAGTCGCTGGCCGCCGTCTTCTGCGCTTGGGACTCGGCAAGCGGCCACGGATCCGTGCTCTAGCCGTCATGGCGGCACTGCCACCACCTGCGGCGCAACAGACGTCGGTCGCGTCGAGGTCTGCAAAATGCCGGGCCTTGTGTATGCGGCTTCGAGTCGCTGGCCGCCGTCTTCTGCGCTTGGGACTCGGCAAGCGGCCACGGATCCGTGCTCTAGCCGTCATGGCGGCACTGCCACCACCTGCGGCGCAACAGACGTCGGTCGCGTCGAGGTCTGCAAAATGCCGGGCCTTGTGTATGCGGCTTCGAGTCGCTGGCCGCCGTCTTCTGCGCTTGGGACTCGGCAAGCGGCCACGGATCCGTGCTCTAGCCGTCATGGCGGCACTGCCACCACCTGCGGCGCAACAGACGTCGGTCGCGTCGAGGTCTGCAAAATGCCGGGCCTTGTGTATGCGGCTTCGAGTCGCTGGCCGCCGTCTTCTGCGCTTGGGACTCGGCAAGCGGCCACGGATCCGTGCTCTAGCCGTCATGGCGGCACTGCCACCACCTGCGGCGCAACAGACGTCGGTCGCGTCGAGGTCTGCAAAATGCCGGGCCTTGTGTATGCGGCTTCGAGTCGCTGGCCGCCGTCTTCTGCGCTTGGGACTCGGCAAGCGGCCACGGATCCGTGCTCTAGCCGTCATGGCGGCACTGCCACCACCTGCGGCGCAACAGACGTCGGTCGCGTCGAGGTCTGCAAAATGCCGGGCCTTGTGTATGCGGCTTCGAGTCGCTGGCCGCCGTCTTCTGCGCTTGGGACTCGGCAAGCGGCCACGGATCCGTGCTCTAGCCGTCATGGCGGCACTGCCACCACCTGCGGCGCAACAGACGTCGGTCGCGTCGAGGTCTGCAAAATGCCGGGCCTTGTGTATGCGGCTTCGAGTCGCTGGCCGCCGTCTTCTGCGCTTGGGACTCGGCAAGCGGCCACGGATCCGTGCTCTAGCCGTCATGGCGGCACTGCCACCACCTGCGGCGCAACAGACGTCGGTCGCGTCGAGGTCTGCAAAATGCCGGGCCTTGTGTATGCGGCTTCGAGTCGCTGGCCGCCGTCTTCTGCGCTTGGGACTCGGCAAGCGGTCACGGACCGGTGTTGTGGTAGACGGGTTAATACAGGTGTTGCTAGCGCCACAATTGTTGCGCTCTCTACCTGACAAATGGCTTCAATAAGAATATTGTCATCCGGAAAGTCCATGTGCACTGCGTTTACACTGGAGGTGGTAAGTTTGGTCGTGACGGAGGTACCGCCAGTAGCTCCGACGGTGCTTGGTGAGTAAGGCGACGCTCTACTCACACCAGAATTATGCTCGATCTCCTTTCTGCTTGAATGACACCCAACACCACGGATTCTGCTTTGCATAGAGTTCATACCCTCGGTCAGTTCATTTCTGGCTTCGCCACCACCTGGAGCCGCAGCGCTTGATCTTGTTGAATTGCTTTGTTTCTTATCAGGATTCGTGTCATCAATTTTATGCTTCTCGTTGGAGCTCCTGGCTTCCATGTCTTCTCCATCAATAGCAAAGTCATCGTCGATGCCCAACTGACCTGCAATTGTTATCAAGTGCCTTGACAATGTCTCCACAGCGACAGCATTTGCGTTACTGGTGTCAACGCGATACATGGTCTGTTGGGTTTCGACAGAATGATGCATCAAGCGGGCCAGGTCGTACATTTGCTTGTAGGTTTGTAAGTGCTTGCTGGTGTATGTGATGTAGATGCTGCGGCAGTCACGCAGGGTCACGGACTGACCGAACTTAGCATACGTTAGACTTTTGAAAATCCCAGTCAGATTTTTCTCTGGATCCCCAGCCAAATTCACGAAGACGTGCTTCTGTTTGATCAGACCCGAAATGCCTCTAGCTTTTCCTTGACGACTTAGAAGTCTGGTCCGGAGCATGCGATATTTATCGAACCAACCCACAAAATCAACAGGTACGAATACCGTCGCTGGTCCATATTTGGCTGACGTTTTGTGTTCCGTAATTGTGAAGCACAAGGATCCGTTTTCCGTCTTCTTCATACCCACGAGTTCTAAGCTCTTCAGAAGTTGGACACGCTGAGGAGGCGACACAAATACCATATCACCAGGACGAAGTTTCGAGCAGCAATAAATGCATCGACGTTAAACCCTTCATCTTTTGCGCGAGCCAGTTGAGCCTCGAAGGCAGTCTTCAAGTCCGTTTGCAACCACAACAAAATTGATCGACCTTCGGCAATGCTTCGATTCGGGTTGCTTTCTCAACGTACTTGGTTTTCCTTACAGCTTGCCGTTGTTTCCCCACTTTCTCCGTTGTGATTGCAACCAAGTTTGCCACAAATCCTAGTGATGATAGTTGCTTGATCTCTACCAGCCATTTTAAGAAGTCTCTGAAAGGAAGAAGCTGGTTGTAACGTGTGCTGGGGTCAAGACTTTCGTTGCCCGCGGCAGCTGTCCCCATAAACCGAAGGAATCCATCCAGCGTTTCTGGATCGAATCGTCTTGCAAGAGCGGCTTGGTTACTGTTGAGTAGCTTCATTGTTTCATTTTCGTCCATGCTGAAATACACCCCCAGCTTGCCCAGCACTGTGCGAAACTTTTCGATGTAATCCGGACCTTTAGCGCGACCTGAGAATCCCAGGGCATTTGGGTTCTTGGCGTACGCGATAAAATCCTCAACACGACCTCTGATAGATACCATCGCTGGGGCGTTGTGCTCAGCCCGACATTTGCCACAAGAGGTCTCAGGGCGTGGCACCACTTCGGGACGAAAAGCCGTTGGTTGATCACATCTCTTGTCGTAGTCGATACTGACATCAATGCTGGGAATGGCGACTGGACGCGCTGGGCAATTGCGCTGATGAGAAGAGCAGCGTCTTGGGCGGAACTCTTGAAAGCAGTAGTCACACTTCTTGTACGAATGAAGATTCTTCATGTGGTTCCAGAGTGATCTCTTGCTCGCGAAGAATTTTAAGGTGGAGCACTTCTTGCAGAACACTCTCCCCTCACCTCCGTGGACCTTAATGACATGTTTGTCCCTGCGGTCGACGCGGTCAAACGTCGAGGGGCAAGCCGGGTAGTATCTACACCTGACACTGTTGCGCTTGACCATTGTACCTTAGTGAAAAATTGGGAAATGTATTGAAATTCATGCTACCCCGTCGTCGATACCTCTACGTTTGGAGGCGGTTCACTGGAAGAAACGAGCCAAGTGAATCCTGGCCACTTATGATTCCCATCCCGAACGATACGCAATTCCGGCTGCCAAGCCTGGCATTTAGCATGTATCATTCATGCTTTCAACGCTTTTACTAGAGCCTCTTCCCACCACGACACGACCGATGTCTGTTGCGCCGCAGGTGGTGGCAGTGCCGCCATGACGGCTAGAGCACGGATCCGTGGCCGCTTGCCGAGTCCCAAGCGCAGAAGACGGCGGCCAGCGACTCGAAGCCGCATACACAAGGCCCGGCATTTTGCAGACCTCGACGCGACCGACGTCTGTTGCGCCGCAGGTGGTGGCAGTGCCGCCATGACGGCTAGAGCACGGATCCGTGGCCGCTTGCCGAGTCCCAAGCGCAGAAGACGGCGGCCAGCGACTCGAAGCCGCATACACAAGGCCCGGCATTTTGCAGACCTCGACGCGACCGACGTCTGTTGCGCCGCAGGTGGTGGCAGTGCCGCCATGACGGCTAGAGCACGGATCCGTGGCCGCTTGCCGAGTCCCAAGCGCAGAAGACGGCGGCCAGCGACTCGAAGCCGCATACACAAGGCCCGGCATTTTGCAGACCTCGACGCGACCGACGTCTGTTGCGCCGCAGGTGGTGGCAGTGCCGCCATGACGGCTAGAGCACGGATCCGTGGCCGCTTGCCGAGTCCCAAGCGCAGAAGACGGCGGCCAGCGACTCGAAGCCGCATACACAAGGCCCGGCATTTTGCAGACCTCGACGCGACCGACGTCTGTTGCGCCGCAGGTGGTGGCAGTGCCGCCATGACGGCTAGAGCACGGATCCGTGGCCGCTTGCCGAGTCCCAAGCGCAGAAGACGGCGGCCAGCGACTCGAAGCCGCATACACAAGGCCCGGCATTTTGCAGACCTCGACGCGACCGACGTCTGTTGCGCCGCAGGTGGTGGCAGTGCCGCCATGACGGCTAGAGCACGGATCCGTGGCCGCTTGCCGAGTCCCAAGCGCAGAAGACGGCGGCCAGCGACTCGAAGCCGCATACACAAGGCCCGGCATTTTGCAGACCTCGACGCGACCGACGTCTGTTGCGCCGCAGGTGGTGGCAGTGCCGCCATGACGGCTAGAGCACGGATCCGTGGCCGCTTGCCGAGTCCCAAGCGCAGAAGACGGCGGCCAGCGACTCGAAGCCGCATACACAAGGCCCGGCATTTTGCAGACCTCGACGCGACCGACGTCTGTTGCGCCGCAGGTGGTGGCAGTGCCGCCATGACGGCTAGAGCACGGATCCGTGGCCGCTTGCCGAGTCCCAAGCGCAGAAGACGGCGGCCAGCGACTCGAAGCCGCATACACAAGGCCCGGCATTTTGCAGACCTCGACGCGACCGACGTCTGTTGCGCCGCAGGTGGTGGCAGTGCCGCCATGACGGCTAGAGCACGGATCCGTGGCCGCTTGCCGAGTCCCAAGCGCAGAAGACGGCGGCCAGCGACTCGAAGCCGCATACACAAGGCCCGGCATTTTGCAGACCTCGACGCGACCGACGTCTGTTGCGCCGCAGGTGGTGGCAGTGCCGCCATGACGGCTAGAGCACGGATCCGTGGCCGCTTGCCGAGTCCCAAGCGCAGAAGACGGCGGCCAGCGACTCGAAGCCGCATACACAAGGCCCGGCATTTTGCAGACCTCGACGCGACCGACGTCTGTTGCGCCGCAGGTGGTGGCAGTGCCGCCATGACGGCTAGAGCACGGATCCGTGGCCGCTTGCCGAGTCCCAAGCGCAGAAGACGGCGGCCAGCGACTCGAAGCCGCATACACAAGGCCCGGCATTTTGCAGACCTCGACGCGACCGACGTCTGTTGCGCCGCAGGTGGTGGCAGTGCCGCCATGACGGCTAGAGCACGGATCCGTGGCCGCTTGCCGAGTCCCAAGCGCAGAAGACGGCGGCCAGCGACTCGAAGCCGCATACACAAGGCCCGGCATTTTGCAGACCTCGACGCGACCGACGTCTGTTGCGCCGCAGGTGGTGGCAGTGCCGCCATGACGGCTAGAGCACGGATCCGTGGCCGCTTGCCGAGTCCCAAGCGCAGAAGACGGCGGCCAGCGACTCGAAGCCGCATACACAAGGCCCGGCATTTTGCAGACCTCGACGCGACCGACGTCTGTTGCGCCGCAGGTGGTGGCAGTGCCGCCATGACGGCTAGAGCACGGATCCGTGGCCGCTTGCCGAGTCCCAAGCGCAGAAGACGACGGCCAAGCAAGTTTCGTATCGTTTCGTTACTGCTGACGGAACCACAGCAGGGAGTGATAGCCAATGTAAAAAGATGACGGGGACCGCTGGCACGATGTCGTCCCCTCCATTTCGCATCTGCCGCAAATGGTACTCTAATTCCGGACAGCACGGCATGTGAAGCTTCCAGCAGCCAACCATGACGAAAACTTGGGAAAGCATGTTCTCATATACGAGGAACATGATGGCGATAGTCTGAAGTGATAGAGACAGGCTCATCAGCCAATCAGCGATCAGGAAGGATAACTACGGCTGTACACACCCGTTTGGGCTGAAAACTTGGGAGACTACATTTTCGTATACGGGGAAGAAGATGGTGATAGTCTGAAGTGACAGAGACAGGACCATCATCCAATCAGCGATCAGAAACGATAACAACGTCTACACGCACCGGGTTGGGCTGAAAACTTGAGAGACTACGTTTTCATTTGTGGAGAACACGATGTTGATTGTCTGAGATGACATAGACAGGCCCATCAGCCAATCAGCGAGTAGCGAAGTTATCTACGGTGGCACACACCTGCTTCGACTAAAAACTTGGAGATTCACGTGTTTGTATATGAGGAACACGATGGTGACACTGCGAAGTGATAGAGACAGGCCTGTCAACCAATCAACGATCAGTAAGGGTAATTACGGCTGCTTACTCCCGTTTGGGATGAGAACTAGGGAGGCTGCGACGTAAGGTGAACATGCTGGTTGGACTCGACTAAGGACACAAAGAGAATAAATATTTGAGTATGTCGAGTGCAATTGGAGGTTGGGAAGTGTACTGTGGATGGAAAATGTATGTAGAATAAGCGTGTTGTATAGTATGCGTGTGTATGGGAACGAAAAATGTCTGTCGAATACTTAAAGAACTTATGGTAAAGAATGAACCGTGGAAAAGGTTATGGGTAGTTGTGTGTGTGACAGTGTTGTTGGGAATAGTATGAAAGTGAGTGAGTGTAAGTTTGTGTAGAATAGAAGTGTGTAGAGTGGGAATGTATGCAGAGAATGAGTGTTATTGTGTATGGACGTGTTAGTGTTTGAGTGTTAGTAGTATATGGTTTGAGTAAAAATAGAAGTGTAAATAGTATGATTTGGTGGTAGGTAAATGAGAAAAATAGGATGGGAGTAAGAGAAAATGAAAAGAATGATAATAGTTGATTATAATGAGATGGATTGGGATTGATAGGAAATGTGATTTGAATGAATTGATAGAGAGTTAGATAGTAATGTAGAAAAATGAGAAGAAGAAATATGTGGAGAGTATGGATAGTATATAATAGTGTAAGAGTGTATATAATTGTGAGTGTATGAGGTGTGTAAGAGTAGATATGTAGATATTGTATAGAGAAGTATGAGTATGTGAAATAGGAAGGTTTAAAGAAGGAGTATGTAGAGAATAAATGGGTGTAGTGTAAAGTATGAGTGTGTGAGAAGAGAAAAAAGGAGTTGAGGAAGGAATAGAGAAAATTTGAGTAATAGAAAATTGAAGAAAAATTATGGATGTTTGTGTGTATGAGTGTATGTAGAATATGGATGTTTGTGGTAAATAGAAGTGTATGTGAAGTGTGAGTGTAAGTATGTGTGAGTGTAAATAGAGAGTAAGTGTAAAAAAGTGTGATTGTTGTAGAGTATAAGTGTGTGTAAAGTATGAGTGTGTGTAAAGTATGAGTATGTTAGAGTGTGAGGATGTGTATGTGTAAAGTGTGAGTGTGTGTAGAGTGTGAGTATGTGTAGAGTGTAAGTGTTGTAGAGTGTGAGTGTTGTAGGGTTTGAGTATTGTAGGGTTTGAGTATTATAGGGTTTGCGTGTAGGGTGTAGGGTGTCTAGGGTTAGGGTTTAGTATACGCGACCGTTTGAAAACTAGCCTGGAAACCGGTACTCAAATTTTGCACAGGTATGTTATCGACCATGAACTATCACCTGAGCCGAAAAAAGTTTTCAAAAATGTCTGAGATTTTGTATACACGCAAAAAACATGTTTTTTGAGAAATCTAGCCTGGAAACATATGTTTTTCTTTGCATCAATGAACTCGCAAGGGTCGGTTTGGTGGGGGTAGAACAAGGTCCTGTTGCATAAATCGGCCTGGAAGACCGTCAAATGGCATATACGATTTGACATGGGTACATCGTACTTAAGTGAAAACTCACGGTACTTCTTCTGAAACGGACGCATTTGACAACATTTCACTTAAGTACGAAACTATCATATGGAATATTCTGTATGAGAGGTCGGACTTCACACAAAAATGAAGTACCGTAAATATCCTCTTAAGTACGATTCGAAGTACGGAACAAAATTCAGAGATGTACTTTTAAAAGTGCGCAAATGACTTTACGAAAAGAAATGTTGGTAGCGATTTTGAGTACTTACAGCCATATTGGGGGCTTCTGCAGACAAAGTTTGATAACATATGGACACCTCTGTTGGTGCTAGATGTTTTTGACGGATGGTATAAGAAATTACTATTCAAATATTTCGCATCTATGCACCTATAGTTACTATAAGTGACGTCATAAACGGCTTTTCGCTCCAATAAATTTATAAAGAAATAATTTTCGCGGCCAAAACGAACAGTTCAATATTGAGAATTCACAGTTGTATAAACAGAAATATAAGCCTTCCGGTGACAGACTGTATCTTGACAAAAAGGTACATTAACAGGAAAATGGACAGAATCTCCGTTTTAGAGTATTTTTAAAGTGAGTATGGGCATAAGGTAGACATACACATTTGGTGCCGTAGTGGTAGTAGTTGGCATAGATGGGGCGGAGGGAGAGGTGGGAGTATGGACGGTGCAAGAGCATGAAACCGAGTCGGAAACAGTCGAAATGCAGTTGCGCGCCGTGTTGGAGTGATTTTGAAGTGGGTAAGGGAGTTGGGTGGACATAGACGGTTGGGGAGGTGGTGGTAGTGATGGGCAAAGATGGGGCGGAGGGAGAGGTGGGGGTATGGACGGGGCGAGAGCATGAAACCGAGTCGGAAAGAGTCGAAATGCGGTTGCGCGCCGTGTTGGAGTGGTTTTGAAGTGGGTAAGGGGTCAGGTGGACATTGACGGTTGGGGCGGTGGTTGTAGTAGTTGGCAAAGACGGGGCGGAGGGAGAGGTGGGGATATGGACGGGGCGAGAGCATGAAACCGAGTCGGAAACAGTCGAAATGCAGTTACGCGCTGTTTTTGGGTGGTTTTGGGGTGAGTAAGGGAGTCGGGTGGACATAGACGGTTGGGGAGGTGGTGGTGGTGGTTGGCAAAGATGGGGCGGAGGGAGAGGTGGGAGTATGGACGAGGCGAGAGCATGAAACCGGGTCGGAAAGAGTCGAAATGCCGTTGCGCGCCGTGTTGGAGTGGTTTTGAAGTGGGTAAGGGAGTCAGGTGGACATGGACGGTTGGGGAGGTGGTGGTAGTGATGGGCAAAGACGGGGCGGAGGGAGAGGTGGGGGTATGGACGGGGCGAGAGCATGAAACCGAGTTGGAAAGAGTCGAAATGCCGTTGCGCGCCGTTTTGGAGTGGTTTTGAAGTGGGTAAGGAGTCGGGTGGACATAGACGGTTGGGGAGGTGGTGGTAGTGATGGGCAAAGACGGGGCGGAGGGAGAGGTGGGGGTATGGACGGGGCGAGAGCATGAAACCGAGTTGGAAAGAGTCGAAATGCCGTTGCGCGCTGTTTTTGGGTGGTTTTGAAGTGGGTATGGGAGTCGGGTGGACATGGACGGTTGGGGAGGTGGTGGTAGTGATGGGCAAAGACGGGGCGGAGGGAGAGGTGGGGGTATGGACGGGGCGAGAGCATGAAACCGAGTTGGAAAGAGTCGAAATGCCGTTGCGCGCTGTTTTTGGGTGGTTTTGAAGTGGGTATGGGAGTCGGGTGGACATGGACGGTTGGGGCGGTGGTGGTAGTGGTTGGCAAATGGTGGCAGTAGTTGGCAAAGACGGGGCGGAAGGAGAGATGGGTGTATGGACGGGGCGAGAGCATGAAACCGAGTCGGAAACAGTCGAAATGCCGTTGCGCGTCGTTATGGAGTTGTAGTGAAATGGTTGATGAAGGATAAAATGTATGTGTATGTTTGTGTTGGTAAATGGAAAGTGAGTACAGAGTTAGTTAGAGTTAGTTAGTTTGTTGAGAGAGTGGGAAATATTTGAGTATGGGAATGATATGAAGTAATGAAAAGGAATAGAGAAGTGTTGTAGAAAGAAGAAAAATGTAAAATGGTTGAATGAATAAAGGAATGAAGTAAGTTTGTTGTATGTGAAATAGGTAAAGATATATTGTGAAATGTAAGGTAAAATATTTAAAAAGTGTGTTATAGTGTGGGAATTTTAGAGTATACGTATAAGTGTGTGTGAAGTGTGAGTATGTGAAGAGTGTAAGTGTTGTAGAGTGTGAGTGTTGTAGAGTGTGAGTGTGTGTAGGGTTTGAGTGTGTAGGGTTTAGGGTTTAGGGTTTAGGGTTTAGGGTTTAGGGTTTAGGGTTTAGGGTTTAGGGTTTAGGGTTTAGGGTTTAGGGTTTAGGGTTTAGGGTTTAGGGTTTAGGGTTTAGGGTTTAGGGTTTAGGGTTTAGGGTTTAGGGTTTAGGGTTTAGGGTTTAGGG
>JAAVTH010000040.1:0-25814 GCA_011947325.1 Phytophthora macrochlamydospora
CACGCCCTCGGAAATCTGCCTCTGCTCGCTCACACACCAACCTACACCACAAGCCCACGCACACCAACCTACACCACAAGCCCACGCACACGCTGCATACCACCATCTGTCTGCACCGCCCTGCACTGCCCACAGCGGACGGCAGATCCATTCTTCGCCGTGAGACGTCGCTCTTTCCACTGCCCGTCTCGTCGGCGCGGTCGCAGCCACCGCTGCGCGTTTGACGCGGCTCGTCGGCACGAGCACATGATGCAATGCACACAATGAGACCAGCCACGACACCCAATCTCGCGCAGCTGTGGGACGTTATGCCGAGAGACGTCGCACAGATCGCCTCGAAGTCTCCGCGGAGAGTGTATGTGCCTGGAGATAGAGCGTGCGCCAGAGCAGCACCGAGCACCGAGCACCGAGCACCGAGCACCGAGCACCGGGTAGCCGGGCGTGGGGCTTGATGTGGGGCTTGATGTCGCGGGCTGCTGTTCAACGTGTGCACGTGTGCATGTGTGTGTTTCTTGAGCGAAGGGGAAGAAAGAGCAAAGTTTCCCACACCGGGACTCGAACCCGGGTCTGCTGGGTGAGAGCCAGCTATCCTAACCGCCTAGACTATATGGGAAGGCTGGACGTCATACTCCCCACGCCCTCGGAAATCTGCCTCTGCTCGCTCACACACCAACCTACACCACAAGCCACACCAACCTACACCACAAGCCCACGCACCAACCTACACCACAAGCCCACGCACACGCTGCATACCACCATCTGTCTGCACCGCCCTGCACCCCCAGCGGACGGCAGATCCATTCTTCGCCGTGAGACGTCGCTCTTTCCACTGCCCGTCTCGTCGGCGCGGTCGCGAGGCCACCGCTGCGCGTTTGACGCGGCTCGTCGGCACGAGCACATGATGCAATGCACACAAGGTGAGACCAGCCACGACACCCAATCTCGCGCAGCTGTGGGACGTTATGCCGAGAGACGTCGCACAGATCGCCTCGAAGTCTCCGCGGAGAGTGTATGTGCCTGGAGATAGAGCGTGCGCCAGAGCAGCACCGAGCACCGAGCACCGAGCACCGAGCACCGAGCACAGCACCGGGTAGCCGGGCGTGGGGCTTGATGTGGGGCTTGATGTCGCGGAGCTGCTGTTCAACGTGTGCACGTGTGCATGTGTGTGTTTCTTGAGCGAAGGGGAAGAAAGAGCAAAGTTTCCCACACCGGGACTCGAACCCGGGTCTGCTGGGTGAGAGCCAGCTATCCTAACCGCCTAGACTATATGGGAAGGCTGGACGTCATACTCCCCACGCCCTCGGAAATCTGCCTCTGCTCGCTCACACACAACCTACACCACAAGCCCACGCACACCAACCTACACCACAAGCCCACGCACACCAACCTACACCACAAGCCCACGCACACGCTGCATACCACCATCTGTCTGCACCGCCCTGCACTGCCCACAGCGGACGGCAGATCCATTCTTCGCCGTGAGACGTCGCTCTTTCCACTGCCCGTCTCGTCGGCGCGGTCGCAGGCCACCGCTGCGCGTTTGACGCGGCTCGTCGGCACGAGCACATGATGCAATGCACACAAGGTGAGACCAGCCACGACACCCAATCTCGCGCAGCTGTGGGACGTTATGCCGAGAGACGTCGCACAGATCGCCTCGAAGTCTCCGCGGAGAGTGTATGTGCCTGGAGATAGAGCGTGCGCCAGAGCAGCACCGAGCACCGAGCACCGAGCACCGAGCACCGAGCACCGGGTAGCCGGGCGTGGGGCTTGATGTGGGGCTTGATGTCGCGGAGCTGCTGTTCAACGTGTGCACGTGTGCATGTGTGTGTTTCTTGAGCGAAGGGGAAGAAAGAGCAAAGTTTCCCACACCGGGACTCGAACCCGGGTCTGCTGGGTGAGAGCCAGCTATCCTAACCGCCTAGACTATATGGGAAGGCTGGACGTCATACTCCCCACGCCCTCGGAAATCTGCCTCTGCTCGCTCACACACCAACCACCACAAGCCCGCACACCAACCTACACCACAAGCCCACGCACACCAACCTACACCACAAGCCCACGCACATATACCACCATCTGTCTGCACCGCCCTGCACTGCCCACAGCGGACGGCAGATCCATTCTTCGCCGTGAGACGTCGCTCTTTCCACTACCCGTCTCGTCGGCGCGGTCGCGGCCACCGCTGCGCGTTTGACGCGGCTCGTCGGCACGAGCACATGATGCAATGCACACAAGGTGAGACCAGCCACGACACCCAATCTCGCGCAGCTGTGGGACGTTATGCCGAGAGACGTCGCACAGATCGCCTCGAAGTCTCCGCGGAGAGTGTATGTGCCTGGAGATAGAGCGTGCGCCAGAGCAGCACCGAGCACCGAGCACCGAGCACCGAGCACCGGGTAGCCGGGCGTGGGGCTTGATGTGGGGCTTGATGTCGCGGAGCTGCTGTTCAACGTGTGCACGTGTGCATGTGTGTGTTTCTTGAGCGAAGAAGCAAAGTTTCCCACACCGGGACTCGAACCCGGGTCTGCTGGGTGAGAGCCAGCTATCCTAACCGCCTAGACTATATGGGAAGGCTGGACGTCATACTCCCCCACGCCCTCGGAAATCTGCCTCTGCTCGCTCACACACCAACCTACACCACAAGCCCACGCACACCAACCTACACCACAAGCCCACGCACACCAACCTACACCACAAGCCCACGCACGCTGCATACCACCATCTGTCTGCACCGCCCTGCACTGCCCACAGCGGACGGCAGATCCATTCTTCGCCGTGAGACGTCGCTCTTTCCACTACCCGTCTCGTCGGCGCGGTCGCAGCCACCGCTGCGCGTTTGACGCGGCTCGTCGGCACGAGCACATGATGCAATGCACACAAGGTGAGACCAGCCACGACACCCAATCTCGCGCAGCTGTGGGACGTTATGCCGAGAGACGTCGCACAGATCGCCTCGAAGTCTCCGCGGAGAGTGTATGTGCCTGGAGATAGAGCGTGCGCCAGAGAGCAGCACCGAGCACCGAGCACCGAGCACCGAGCACCGGGTAGCCGGGCGTGGGGCTTGATGTGGGGCTTGATGTCGCGGAGCTGCTGTTCAACGTGTGCACGTGTGCATGTGTGTGTTTCTTGAGCGAAGGGGAAGAAAGAGCAAAGTTTCCCACACCGGGACTCGAACCCGGGTCTGCTGGGTGAGAGCCAGCTATCCTAACCGCCTAGACTATATGGGAAGGCTGGACGTCATACTCCCCACGCCCTCGGAAATCTGCCTCTGCTCGCTCACACACCAACCTACACCACAAGCCCACGCACACGCTGCATACCACCATCTGTCTGCACCGCCCTGCACTGCCCACAGCGGACGGCAGATCCATTCTTCGCCGTGAGACGTCGCTCTTTCCACTACCCGTCTCGTCGGCGCGGTCGCAGGCCACCGCTGCGCGTTTGACGCGGCTCGTCGGCACGAGCACATGATGCAATGCACACAAGGTGAGACCAGCCACGACACCCAATCTCGCGCAGCTGTGGGACGTTATGCCGAGAGACGTCGCACAGATCGCCTCGAAGTCTCCGCGGAGAGTGTATGTGCCTGGAGATAGAGCGTGCGCCAGAGCAGCACCGAGCACCGAGCACCGAGCACCGAGCACCGAGCACCGGGTAGCCGGGCGTGGGGCTTGATGTGGGGCTTGATGTCGCGGAGCTGCTGTTCAACGTGTGCACGTGTGCATGTGTGTGTTTCTTGAGCGAAGGGGAAGAAAGAGCAAAGTTTCCCACACCGGGACTCGAACCCGGGTCTGCTGGGTGAGAGCCAGCTATCCTAACCGCCTAGACTATATGGGAAGGCTGGACGTCATACTCCCCACGCCCTCGGAAATCTGCCTCTGCTCGCTCACACACCAACCCACAAGCCCACGCACACCAACCTACACCACAAGCCCACGCACACCAACCTACACCACAAGCCCACGCACACGCTGCATACCACCATCTGTCTGCACCGCCCTGCACTGCCCACAGCGGACGGCAGATCCATTCTTCGCCGTGAGACGTCGCTCTTTCCACTACCCGTCTCGTCGGCGCGGTCGCAGGCCACCGCTGCGCGTTTGACGCGGCTCGTCGGCACGAGCACATGATGCAATGCACACAAGGTGAGACCAGCCACGACACCCAATCTCGCGCAGCTGTGGGACGTTATGCCGAGAGACGTCGCACAGATCGCCTCGAAGTCTCCGCGGAGAGTGTATGTGCCTGGAGATAGAGCGTGCGCCAGAGCAGCACCGAGCACCGAGCACCGAGCACCGAGCACCGGGTAGCCGGGCGTGGGGCTTGATGTGGGGCTTGATGTCGCGGAGCTGCTGTTCAACGTGTGCACGTGTGCATGTGTGTTTCTTGAGCGAAGGGGAAGAAAGAGCAAAGTTTCCCACACCGGGACTCGAACCCGGGTCTGCTGGGTGAGAGCCAGCTATCCTAACCGCCTAGACTATATGGGAAGGCTGGACGTCATACTCCCCACGCCCTCGGAAATCTGCCTCTGCTCGCTCACACACCAACCTACACCACAAGCCCACGCACAACCTACACCACAAGCCCACGCACACCAACCTACACCACAAGCCCACGCACACGCTGCATACCACCATCTGTCTGCACCGCCCTGCACTGCCCACAGCGGACGGCAGATCCATTCTTCGCCGTGAGACGTCGCTCTTTCCACTACCCGTCTCGTCGGCGCGGTCGCAGGCCACCGCTGCGCGTTTGACGCGGCTCGTCGGCACGAGCACATGATGCAATGCACACAAGGTGAGACCAGCCACGACACCCAATCTCGCGCAGCTGTGGGACGTTATGCCGAGAGACGTCGCACAGATCGCCTCGAAGTCTCCGCGGAGAGTGTATGTGCCTGGAGATAGAGCGTGCGCCAGAGCAGCACCGAGCACCGAGCACCGAGCACCGAGCACCGAGCACCGGGTAGCCGGGCGTGGGGCTTGATGTGGGGCTTGATGTCGCGGAGCTGCTGTTCAACGTGTGCACGTGTGCATGTGTGTGTTTCTTGAGCGAAGGGGAAGAAAGAGCAAAGTTTCCCACACCGGGACTCGAACCCGGGTCTGCTGGGTGAGAGCCAGCTATCCTAACCGCCTAGACTATATGGGAAGGCTGGACGTCATACTCCCCACGCCCTCGGAAATCTGCCTCTGCTCGCTCACACACCAACCTACACCACAAGCCCACGCACACCAACCTACACCACAAGCCCACGCACACCAACCTACACCACGCCCACGCACACGCTGCATACCACCATCTGTCTGCACCGCCCTGCACTGCCCACAGCGGACGGCAGATCCATTCTTCGCCGTGAGACGTCGCTCTTTCCACTACCCGTCTCGTCGGCGCGGTCGCAGGCCACCGCTGCGCGTTTGACGCGGCTCGTCGGCACGAGCACATGATGCAATGCACACAAGGTGAGACCAGCCACGACACCCAATCTCGCGCAGCTGTGGGACGTTATGCCGAGAGACGTCGCACAGATCGCCTCGAAGTCTCCGCGGAGAGTGTATGTGCCTGGAGATAGAGCGTGCGCCAGAGCAGCACCGAGCACCGAGCACCGAGCACCGAGCACCGAGCACCGGGTAGCCGGGCGTGGGGCTTGATGTGGGGCTTGATGTCGCGGAGCTGCTGTTCAACGTGTGCACGTGTGCATGTGTGTGTTTCTTGAGCGAAGGGAAGAAAGAGCAAAGTTTCCCACACCGGGACTCGAACCCGGGTCTGCTGGGTGAGAGCCAGCTATCCTAACCGCCTAGACTATATGGGAAGGCTGGACGTCATACTCCCCACGCCCTCGGAAATCTGCCTCTGCTCGCTCACACACCAACCTACACCACAAGCCCACGCACACCAACCTACACCACAAGCCCACGCACACGCTGCATACCACCATCTGTCTGCACCGCCCTGCACTGCCCACAGCGGACGGCAGATCCATTCTTCGCCGTGAGACGTCGCTCTTTCCACTACCCGTCTCGTCGGCGCGGTCGCAGGCCACCGCTGCGCGTTTGACGCGGCTCGTCGGCACGAGCACATGATGCAATGCACACAAGGTGAGACCAGCCACGACACCCAATCTCGCGCAGCTGTGGGACGTTATGCCGAGAGACGTCGCACAGATCGCCTCGAAGTCTCCGCGGAGAGTGTATGTGCCTGGAGATAGAGCGTGCGCCAGAGCAGCACCGAGCACCGAGCACCGAGCACCGAGCACCGAGCACCGGGTAGCCGGGCGTGGGGCTTGATGTGGGGCTTGATGTCGCGGAGCTGCTGTTCAACGTGTGCACGTGTGCATGTGTGTGTTTCTTGAGCGAAGGGGAAGAAAGAGCAAAAGTTTCCCACACCGGGACTCGAACCCGGGTCTGCTGGGTGAGAGCCAGCTATCCTAACCGCCTAGACTATATGGGAAGGCTGGACGTCATACTCCCCCACGCCCTCGGAAATCTGCCTCTGCTCGCTCACACACCAACCTACACCACAAGCCCACGCACACAACCTACACCACAAGCCCACGCACACGCTGCATACCACCATCTGTCTGCACCGCCCTGCACTGCCCACAGCGGACGGCAGATCCATTCTTCGCCGTGAGACGTCGCTCTTTCCACTACCCGTCTCGTCGGCGCGGTCGCAGGCCACCGCTGCGCGTTTGACGCGGCTCGTCGGCACGAGCACATGATG
This sequence comes from Phytophthora macrochlamydospora, assembly GCA_011947325.1. Taxonomy (NCBI): domain Eukaryota; phylum Oomycota; class Peronosporomycetes; order Peronosporales; family Peronosporaceae; genus Phytophthora; species Phytophthora macrochlamydospora. Next base: position 6,724 of record JAAVTH010000040.1, read on the forward strand.
CAATGCACACAAGGTGAGACCAGCCACGACACCCAATCTCGCGCAGCTGTGGGACGTTATGCCGAGAGACGTCGCACAGATCGCCTCGAAGTCTCCGCGGAGAGTGTATGTGCCTGGAGATAGAGCGTGCGCCAGAGCAGCACCGAGCACCGAGCACCGAGCACCGAGCACCGAGCACCGAGCACCGGGTAGCCGGGCGTGGGGCTTGATGTGGGGCTTGATGTCGCGGAGCTGCTGTTCAACGTGTGCACGTGTGCATGTGTGTGTTTCTTGAGCGAAGGGAAGAAAGAGCAAAAGTTTCCCACACCGGGACTCGAACCCGGGTCTGCTGGGTGAGAGCCAGCTATCCTAACCGCCTAGACTATATGGGAAGGCTGGACGTCATACTCCCCACGCCCTCGGAAATCTGCCTCTGCTCGCTCACACACCAACCTACACCACAAGCCCACGCACACCAACCTACACCACAAGCCCACGCACACGCTGCATACCACCATCTGTCTGCACCGCCCTGCACTGCCCACAGCGGACGGCAGATCCATTCTTCGCCGTGAGACGTCGCTCTTTCCACTACCCGTCTCGTCGGCGCGGTCGCAGGCCACCGCTGCGCGTTTGACGCGGCTCGTCGGCACGAGCACATGATGCAATGCACACAAGGTGAGACCAGCCACGACACCCAATCTCGCGCAGCTGTGGGACGTTATGCCGAGAGACGTCGCACAGATCGCCTCGAAGTCTCCGCGGAGAGTGTATGTGCCTGGAGATAGAGCGTGCGCCAGAGCAGCACCGAGCACCGAGCACCGAGCACCGAGCACCGGGTAGCCGGGCGTGGGGCTTGATGTGGGGCTTGATGTCGCGGAGCTGCTGTTCAACGTGTGCACGTGTGCATGTGTGTGTTTCTTGAGCGAAGGGGAAGAAAGAGCAAAGTTTCCCACACCGGGACTCGAACCCGGGTCTGCTGGGTGAGCCAGCTATCCTAACCGCCTAGACTATATGGGAAGGCTGGACGTCATACTCCCCACGCCCTCGGAAATCTGCCTCTGCTCGCTCACACACCAACCTACACCACAAGCCCACGCACACCAACCTACACCACAAGCCCACGCACACGCTGCATACCACCATCTGTCTGCACCGCCCTGCACTGCCCACAGCGGACGGCAGATCCATTCTTCGCCGTGAGACGTCGCTCTTTCCACTACCCGTCTCGTCGGCGCGGTCGCAGGCCACCGCTGCGCGTTTGACGCGGCTCGTCGGCACGAGCACATGATGCAATGCACACAAGGTGAGACCAGCCACGACACCCAATCTCGCGCAGCTGTGGGACGTTATGCCGAGAGACGTCGCACAGATCGCCTCGAAGTCTCCGCGGAGAGTGTATGTGCCTGGAGATAGAGCGTGCGCCAGAGCAGCACCGAGCACCGAGCACCGAGCACCGAGCACCGGGTAGCCGGGCGTGGGGCTTGATGTGGGGCTTGATGTCGCGGAGCTGCTGTTCAACGTGTGCACGTGTGCATGTGTGTGTTTCTTGAGCGAAGGGGAAGAAAGAGCAAAGTTTCCCACACCGGGACTCGAACCCGGGTCTGCTGGGTGAGCCAGCTATCCTAACCGCCTAGACTATATGGGAAGGCTGGACGTCATACTCCCCACGCCCTCGGAAATCTGCCTCTGCTCGCTCACACACCAACCTACACCACAAGCCCACGCACACCAACCTACACCACAAGCCCACGCACACGCTGCATACCACCATCTGTCTGCACCGCCCTGCACTGCCCACAGCGGACGGCAGATCCATTCTTCGCCGTGAGACGTCGCTCTTTCCACTACCCGTCTCGTCGGCGCGGTCGCAGGCCACCGCTGCGCGTTTGACGCGGCTCGTCGGCACGAGCACATGATGCAATGCACACAAGGTGAGACCAGCCACGACACCCAATCTCGCGCAGCTGTGGGACGTTATGCCGAGAGACGTCGCACAGATCGCCTCGAAGTCTCCGCGGAGAGTGTATGTGCCTGGAGATAGAGCGTGCGCCAGAGCAGCACCGACCGAGCACCGAGCACCGAGCACCGAGCACCGAGCACCGAGCACCGGGTAGCCGGGCGTGGGGCTTGATGTGGGGCTTGATGTCGCGGAGCTGCTGTTCAACGTGTGCACGTGTGCATGTGTGTGTTTCTTGAGCGAAGGGGAAGAAAGAGCAAAAGTTTCCCACACCGGGACTCGAACCCGGGTCTGCTGGGTGAGAGCCAGCTATCCTAACCGCCTAGACTATATGGGAAGGCTGGACGTCATACTCCCCCACGCCCTCGGAAATCTGCCTCTGCTCGCTCACACACCAACCTACACCACAAGCCCACGCACACCAACCTACACCACAAGCCCACGCACACGCTGCATACCACCATCTGTCTGCACCGCCCTGCACTGCCCACAGCGGACGGCAGATCCATTCTTCGCCGTGAGACGTCGCTCTTTCCACTACCCGTCTCGTCGGCGCGGTCGCAGGCCACCGCTGCGCGTTTGACGCGGCTCGTCGGCACGAGCACATGATGCAATGCACACAAGGTGAGACCAGCCACGACACCCAATCTCGCGCAGCTGTGGGACGTTATGCCGAGAGACGTCGCACAGATCGCCTCGAAGTCTCCGCGGAGAGTGTATGTGCCTGGAGATAGAGCGTGCGCCAGAGCAGCACCGAGCACCGAGCACCGAGCACCGAGCACCGAGCACCGAGCACCGGGTAGCCGGGCGTGGGGCTTGATGTGGGGCTTGATGTCGCGGAGCTGCTGTTCAACGTGTGCACGTGTGCATGTGTGTGTTTCTTGAGCGAAGGGGAAGAAAGAGCAAAGTTTCCCACACCGGGACTCGAACCCGGGTCTGCTGGGTGAGCCAGCTATCCTAACCGCCTAGACTATATGGGAAGGCTGGACGTCATACTCCCCACGCCCTCGGAAATCTGCCTCTGCTCGCTCACACACCAACCTACACCACAAGCCCACGCACACCAACCTACACCACAAGCCCACGCACACGCTGCATACCACCATCTGTCTGCACCGCCCTGCACTGCCCACAGCGGACGGCAGATCCATTCTTCGCCGTGAGACGTCGCTCTTTCCACTACCCGTCTCGTCGGCGCGGTCGCAGGCCACCGCTGCGCGTTTGACGCGGCTCGTCGGCACGAGCACATGATGCAATGCACACAAGGTGAGACCAGCCACGACACCCAATCTCGCGCAGCTGTGGGACGTTATGCCGAGAGACGTCGCACAGATCGCCTCGAAGTCTCCGCGGAGAGTGTATGTGCCTGGAGATAGAGCGTGCGCCAGAGCAGCACCGAGCACCGAGCACCGAGCACCGAGCACCGAGCACCGAGGGGTAGCCGGGCGTGGGGCTTGATGTGGGGCTTGATGTCGCGGAGCTGCTGTTCAACGTGTGCACGTGTGCATGTGTGTGTTTCTTGAGCGAAGGGGAAGAAAGAGCAAAGTTTCCCACACCGGGACTCGAACCCGGGTCTGCTGGGTGAGAGCCAGCTATCCTAACCGCCTAGACTATATGGGAAGGCTGGACGTCATACTCCCCACGCCCTCGGAAATCTGCCTCTGCTCGCTCACACACCAACCTACACCACAAGCCCACGCACACCAACCTACACCACAAGCCCACGCACACGCTGCATACCACCATCTGTCTGCACCGCCCTGCACTGCCCACAGCGGACGGCAGATCCATTCTTCGCCGTGAGACGTCGCTCTTTCCACTACCCGTCTCGTCGGCGCGGTCGCAGGCCACCGCTGCGCGTTTGACGCGGCTCGTCGGCACGAGCACATGATGCAATGCACACAAGGTGAGACCAGCCACGACACCCAATCTCGCGCAGCTGTGGGACGTTATGCCGAGAGACGTCGCACAGATCGCCTCGAAGTCTCCGCGGAGAGTGTATGTGCCTGGAGATAGAGCGTGCGCCAGAGCAGCACCGAGCACCGAGCACCGAGCACCGAGCACCGGGTAGCCGGGCGTGGGGCTTGATGTGGGGCTTGATGTCGCGGAGCTGCTGTTCAACGTGTGCACGTGTGCATGTGTGTGTTTCTTGAGCGAAGGGGAAGAAAGAGCAAAGTTTCCCACACCGGGACTCGAACCCGGGTCTGCTGGGTGAGAGCCAGCTATCCTAACCGCCTAGACTATATGGGAAGGCTGGACGTCATACTCCCCACGCCCTCGGAAATCTGCCTCTGCTCGCTCACACACCAACCTACACCACAAGCCCACGCACACCAACCTACACCACAAGCCCACGCACACGCTGCATACCACCATCTGTCTGCACCGCCCTGCACTGCCCACAGCGGACGGCAGATCCATTCTTCGCCGTGAGACGTCGCTCTTTCCACTACCCGTCTCGTCGGCGCGGTCGCAGGCCACCGCTGCGCGTTTGACGCGGCTCGTCGGCACGAGCACATGATGCAATGCACACAAGGTGAGACCAGCCACGACACCCAATCTCGCGCAGCTGTGGGACGTTATGCCGAGAGACGTCGCACAGATCGCCTCGAAGTCTCCGCGGAGAGTGTATGTGCCTGGAGATAGAGCGTGCGCCAGAGCAGCACCGAGCACCGAGCACCGAGCACCGAGCACCGGGTAGCCGGGCGTGGGGCTTGATGTGGGGCTTGATGTCGCGGAGCTGCTGTTCAACGTGTGCACGTGTGCATGTGTGTGTTTCTTGAGCGAAGGGGAAGAAAGAGCAAAAGTTTCCCACACCGGGACTCGAACCCGGGTCTGCTGGGTGAGAGCCAGCTATCCTAACCGCCTAGACTATATGGGAAGGCTGGACGTCATACTCCCCACGCCCTCGGAAATCTGCCTCTGCTCGCTCACACACCAACCTACACCACAAGCCCACGCACACCAACCTACACCACAAGCCCACGCACACGCTGCATACCACCATCTGTCTGCACCGCCCTGCACTGCCCACAGCGGACGGCAGATCCATTCTTCGCCGTGAGACGTCGCTCTTTCCACTACCCGTCTCGTCGGCGCGGTCGCAGGCCACCGCTGCGCGTTTGACGCGGCTCGTCGGCACGAGCACATGATGCAATGCACACAAGGTGAGACCAGCCACGACACCCAATCTCGCGCAGCTGTGGGACGTTATGCCGAGAGACGTCGCACAGATCGCCTCGAAGTCTCCGCGGAGAGTGTATGTGCCTGGAGATAGAGCGTGCGCCAGAGCAGCACCGAGCACCGAGCACCGAGCACCGAGCACCGAGGTAGCCGGGCGTGGGGCTTGATGTGGGGCTTGATGTCGCGGAGCTGCTGTTCAACGTGTGCACGTGTGCATGTGTGTGTTTCTTGAGCGAAGGGGAAGAAAGAGCAAAGTTTCCCACACCGGGACTCGAACCCGGGTCTGCTGGGTGAGAGCCAGCTATCCTAACCGCCTAGACTATATGGGAAGGCTGGACGTCATACTCCCCACGCCCTCGGAAATCTGCCTCTGCTCGCTCACACACCAACCTACACCACAAGCCCACGCACACCAACCTACACCACAAGCCCACGCACACGCTGCATACCACCATCTGTCTGCACCGCCCTGCACTGCCCACAGCGGACGGCAGATCCATTCTTCGCCGTGAGACGTCGCTCTTTCCACTACCCGTCTCGTCGGCGCGGTCGCAGGCCACCGCTGCGCGTTTGACGCGGCTCGTCGGCACGAGCACATGATGCAATGCACACAAGGTGAGACCAGCCACGACACCCAATCTCGCGCAGCTGTGGGACGTTATGCCGAGAGACGTCGCACAGATCGCCTCGAAGTCTCCGCGGAGAGTGTATGTGCCTGGAGATAGAGCGTGCGCCAGAGCAGCACCGAGCACCGAGCACCGAGCACCGAGCACCGAGCACCGGGTAGCCGGGCGTGGGGCTTGATGTGGGGCTTGATGTCGCGGAGCTGCTGTTCAACGTGTGCACGTGTGCATGTGTGTGTTTCTTGAGCGAAGGGGAAGAAAGAGCAAAAGTTTCCCACACCGGGACTCGAACCCGGGTCTGCTGGGTGAGAGCCAGCTATCCTAACCGCCTAGACTATATGGGAAGGCTGGACGTCATACTCCCCACGCCCTCGGAAATCTGCCTCTGCTCGCTCACACACCAACCTACACCACAAGCCCACGCACACCAACCTACACCACAAGCCCACGCACACGCTGCATACCACCATCTGTCTGCACCGCCCTGCACTGCCCACAGCGGACGGCAGATCCATTCTTCGCCGTGAGACGTCGCTCTTTCCACTACCCGTCTCGTCGGCGCGGTCGCAGGCCACCGCTGCGCGTTTGACGCGGCTCGTCGGCACGAGCACATGATGCAATGCACACAAGGTGAGACCAGCCACGACACCCAATCTCGCGCAGCTGTGGGACGTTATGCCGAGAGACGTCGCACAGATCGCCTCGAAGTCTCCGCGGAGAGTGTATGTGCCTGGAGATAGAGCGTGCGCCAGAGCAGCACCGAGCACCGAGCACCGAGCACCGAGCACCGAGCACCGAGCACCGGGTAGCCGGGCGTGGGGCTTGATGTGGGGCTTGATGTCGCGGAGCTGCTGTTCAACGTGTGCACGTGTGCATGTGTGTTTCTTGAGCGAAGGGGAAGAAAGAGCAAAGTTTCCCACACCGGGACTCGAACCCGGGTCTGCTGGGTGAGAGCCAGCTATCCTAACCGCCTAGACTATATGGGAAGGCTGGACGTCATACTCCCCACGCCCTCGGAAATCTGCCTCTGCTCGCTCACACACCAACCTACACCACAAGCCCACGCACACCAACCTACACCACAAGCCCACGCACACGCTGCATACCACCATCTGTCTGCACCGCCCTGCACTGCCCACAGCGGACGGCAGATCCATTCTTCGCCGTGAGACGTCGCTCTTTCCACTACCCGTCTCGTCGGCGCGGTCGCAGGCCACCGCTGCGCGTTTGACGCGGCTCGTCGGCACGAGCACATGATGCAATGCACACAAGGTGAGACCAGCCACGACACCCAATCTCGCGCAGCTGTGGGACGTTATGCCGAGAGACGTCGCACAGATCGCCTCGAAGTCTCCGCGGAGAGTGTATGTGCCTGGAGATAGAGCGTGCGCCAGAGCAGCACCACCGAGCACCGAGCACCGAGCACCGAGCACCGGGTAGCCGGGCGTGGGGCTTGATGTGGGGCTTGATGTCGCGGAGCTGCTGTTCAACGTGTGCACGTGTGCATGTGTGTGTTTCTTGAGCGAAGGGGAAGAAAGAGCAAAGTTTCCCACACCGGGACTCGAACCCGGGTCTGCTGGGTGAGAGCCAGCTATCCTAACCGCCTAGACTATATGGGAAGGCTGGACGTCATACTCCCCACGCCCTCGGAAATCTGCCTCTGCTCGCTCACACACCAACCTACACCACAAGCCCACGCACACCAACCTACACCACAAGCCCACGCACACGCTGCATACCACCATCTGTCTGCACCGCCCTGCACTGCCCACAGCGGACGGCAGATCCATTCTTCGCCGTGAGACGTCGCTCTTTCCACTACCCGTCTCGTCGGCGCGGTCGCAGGCCACCGCTGCGCGTTTGACGCGGCTCGTCGGCACGAGCACATGATGCAATGCACACAAGGTGAGACCAGCCACGACACCCAATCTCGCGCAGCTGTGGGACGTTATGCCGAGAGACGTCGCACAGATCGCCTCGAAGTCTCCGCGGAGAGTGTGTGCCTGGAGATAGAGCGTGCGCCAGAGCAGCACCGAGCACCGAGCACCGAGCACCGAGCACCGGGTAGCCGGGCGTGGGGCTTGATGTGGGGCTTGATGTCGCGGAGCTGCTGTTCAACGTGTGCACGTGTGCATGTGTGTGTTTCTTGAGCGAAGGGGAAGAAAGAGCAAAGTTTCCCACACCGGGACTCGAACCCGGGTCTGCTGGGTGAGAGCCAGCTATCCTAACCGCCTAGACTATATGGGAAGGCTGGACGTCATACTCCCCACGCCCTCGGAAATCTGCCTCTGCTCGCTCACACACCAACCTACACCACAAGCCCACGCACACCAACCTACACCACAAGCCCACGCACACGCTGCATACCACCATCTGTCTGCACCGCCCTGCACTGCCCACAGCGGACGGCAGATCCATTCTTCGCCGTGAGACGTCGCTCTTTCCACTACCCGTCTCGTCGGCGCGGTCGCAGGCCACCGCTGCGCGTTTGACGCGGCTCGTCGGCACGAGCACATGATGCAATGCACACAAGGTGAGACCAGCCACGACACCCAATCTCGCGCAGCTGTGGGACGTTATGCCGAGAGACGTCGCACAGATCGCCTCGAAGTCTCCGCGGAGAGTGTATGTGCCTGGAGATAGAGCGTGCGCCAGAGCAGCACCGAGCACCGAGCACCGAGCACCGAGCACCGAGCACCGGGTAGCCGGGCGTGGGGCTTGATGTGGGGCTTGATGTCGCGGAGCTGCTGTTCAACGTGTGCACGTGTGCATGTGTGTGTTTCTTGAGCGAAGGGGAAGAAAGAGCAAAGTTTCCCACACCGGGACTCGAACCCGGGTCTGCTGGGTGAGAGCCAGCTATCCTAACCGCCTAGACTATATGGGAAGGCTGGACGTCATACTCCCCACGCCCTCGGAAATCTGCCTCTGCTCGCTCACACACCAACCTACACCACAAGCCCACGCACACGCTGCATACCACCATCTGTCTGCACCGCCCTGCACTGCCCACAGCGGACGGCAGATCCATTCTTCGCCGTGAGACGTCGCTCTTTCCACTACCCGTCTCGTCGGCGCGGTCGCAGGCCACCGCTGCGCGTTTGACGCGGCTCGTCGGCACGAGCACATGATGCAATGCACACAAGGTGAGACCAGCCACGACACCCAATCTCGCGCAGCTGTGGGACGTTATGCCGAGAGACGTCGCACAGATCGCCTCGAAGTCTCCGCGGAGAGTGTATGTGCCTGGAGATAGAGCGTGCGCCAGAGCAGCACCGAGCACCGAGCACCGAGCACCGAGCACCGAGCACCGGGTAGCCGGGCGTGGGGCTTGATGTGGGGCTTGATGTCGCGGAGCTGCTGTTCAACGTGTGCACGTGTGCATGTGTGTGTTCTTGAGCGAAGGGGAAGAAAGAGCAAAGTTTCCCACACCGGGACTCGAACCCGGGTCTGCTGGGTGAGAGCCAGCTATCCTAACCGCCTAGACTATATGGGAAGGCTGGACGTCATACTCCCCACGCCCTCGGAAATCTGCCTCTGCTCGCTCACACACCAACCTACACCACAAGCCCACGCACACCAACCTACACCACAAGCCCACACGCTGCACCATCTGTCTGCACTGCCCACAGCGGACGGCAGATCCATTCTTCGCCGTGAGACGTCGCTCTTTCCACTACCCGTCTCGTCGGCGCGGTCGCAGGCCACCGCTGCGCGTTTGACGCGGCTCGTCGGCACGAGCACATGATGCAATGCACACAAGGTGAGACCAGCCACGACACCCAATCTCGCGCAGCTGTGGGACGTTATGCCGAGAGACGTCGCACAGATCGCCTCGAAGTCTCCGCGGAGAGTGTATGTGCCTGGAGATAGAGCGTGCGCCAGAGCAGCACCGAGCACCGAGCACCGAGCACCGAGCACCGAGCACCGAGCACCGGGCACCGGGGCGGGGGCTTGGGGCTTGATGTCGCGGAGCTGCTGTTCAACGTGCACGTGTGCATGTGTGTGTCTTGAGCGAAGGGGAAGAAAGAGCAAAGTTTCCCACACCGGGACTCGAACCCGGGTCTGCTGGGTGAGAGCCAGCTATCCTAACCGCCTAGACTATATGGGAAGGCTGGACGTCATACTCCCCACGCCCTCGGAAATCTGCCTCTGCTCGCTCACACACCAACCTACACCACAAGCCCACGCACACCAACCTACACCACAAGCCCACGCACACGCTGCATACCACCATCTGTCTGCACCGCCCTGCACTGCCCACAGCGGACGGCAGATCCATTCTTCGCCGTGAGACGTCGCTCTTTCCACTACCCGTCTCGTCGGCGCGGTCGCAGGCCACCGCTGCGCGTTTGACGCGGCTCGTCGGCACGAGCACATGATGCAATGCACACAAGGTGAGACCAGCCACGACACCCAATCTCGCGCAGCTGTGGGACGTTATGCCGAGAGACGTCGCACAGATCGCCTCGAAGTCTCCGCGGAGAGTGTATGTGCCTGGAGATAGAGCGTGCGCCAGAGCAGCACCGAGCACCGAGCACCGAGCACCGAGCACCGAGCACCGAGCACCGGGTAGCCGGGCGTGGGGCTTGATGTGGGGCTTGATGTCGCGGAGCTGCTGTTCAACGTGTGCACGTGTGCATGTGTGTGTTTTTGAGCGAAGGGGAAGAAAGAGCAAAGTTTCCCACACCGGGACTCGAACCCGGGTCTGCTGGGTGAGAGCCAGCTATCCTAACCGCCTAGACTATATGGGAAGGCTGGACGTCATACTCCCCACGCCCTCGGAAATCTGCCTCTGCTCGCTCACACACCAACCTACACCACAAGCCCACGCACACCAACCTACACCACAAGCCCACGCACACGCTGCATACCACCATCTGTCTGCACCGCCCTGCACTGCCCACAGCGGACGGCAGATCCATTCTTCGCCGTGAGACGTCGCTCTTTCCACTACCCGTCTCGTCGGCGCGGTCGCAGGCCACCGCTGCGCGTTTGACGCGGCTCGTCGGCACGAGCACATGATGCAATGCACACAAGGTGAGACCAGCCACGACACCCAATCTCGCGCAGCTGTGGGACGTTATGCCGAGAGACGTCGCACAGATCGCCTCGAAGTCTCCGCGGAGAGTGTATGTGCCTGGAGATAGAGCGTGCGCCAGAGCAGCACCGAGCACCGAGCACCGAGCACCGAGCACCGAGCACCGAGCACCGAGCACCGGGTAGCCGGGCGTGGGGCTTGATGTGGGGCTTGATGTCGCGGAGCTGCTGTTCAACGTGTGCACGTGTGCATGTGTGTGTTTCTTGAGCGAAGGGGAAGAAAGAGCAAAAGTTTCCCACACCGGGACTCGAACCCGGGTCTGCTGGGTGAGAGCCAGCTATCCTAACCGCCTAGACTATATGGGAAGGCTGGACGTCATACTCCCCACGCCCTCGGAAATCTGCCTCTGCTCGCTCACACACCAACCTACACCACAAGCCCACGCACACCAACCTACACCACAAGCCCACGCACACGCTGCATACCACCATCTGTCTGCACCGCCCTGCACTGCCCACAGCGGACGGCAGATCCATTCTTCGCCGTGAGACGTCGCTCTTTCCACTACCCGTCTCGTCGGCGCGGTCGCAGGCCACCGCTGCGCGTTTGACGCGGCTCGTCGGCACGAGCACATGATGCAATGCACACAAGGTGAGACCAGCCACGACACCCAATCTCGCGCAGCTGTGGGACGTTATGCCGAGAGACGTCGCACAGATCGCCTCGAAGTCTCCGCGGAGAGTGTATGTGCCTGGAGATAGAGCGTGCGCCAGAGCAGCACCGAGCACCGAGCACCGAGCACCGAGCACCGAGCACCGAGCACCGAGCACCGGGTAGCCGGGCGTGGGGCTTGATGTGGGGCTTGATGTCGCGGAGCTGCTGTTCAACGTGTGCACGTGTGCATGTGTGTGTTTCTTGAGCGAAGGGGAAGAAAGAGCAAAAGTTTCCCACACCGGGACTCGAACCCGGGTCTGCTGGGTGAGAGCCAGCTATCCTAACCGCCTAGACTATATGGGAAGGCTGGACGTCATACTCCCCACGCCCTCGGAAATCTGCCTCTGCTCGCTCACACACCAACCTACACCACAAGCCCACGCACACCAACCTACACCACAAGCCCACGCACACGCTGCATACCACCATCTGTCTGCACCGCCCTGCACTGCCCACAGCGGACGGCAGATCCATTCTTCGCCGTGAGACGTCGCTCTTTCCACTACCCGTCTCGTCGGCGCGGTCGCAGGCCACCGCTGCGCGTTTGACGCGGCTCGTCGGCACGAGCACATGATGCAATGCACACAAGGTGAGACCAGCCACGACACCCAATCTCGCGCAGCTGTGGGACGTTATGCCGAGAGACGTCGCACAGATCGCCTCGAAGTCTCCGCGGAGAGTGTATGTGCCTGGAGATAGAGCGTGCGCCAGAGCAGCACCGAGCACCGAGCACCGAGCACCGAGCACCGAGCACCGGGTAGCCGGGCGTGGGGCTTGATGTGGGGCTTGATGTCGCGGAGCTGCTGTTCAACGTGTGCACGTGTGCATGTGTGTGTTTCTTGAGCGAAGGGGAAGAAAGAGCAAAGTTTCCCACACCGGGACTCGAACCCGGGTCTGCTGGGTGAGAGCCAGCTATCCTAACCGCCTAGACTATATGGGAAGGCTGGACGTCATACTCCCCACGCCCTCGGAAATCTGCCTCTGCTCGCTCACACACCAACCTACACCACAAGCCCACGCACACGCTGCATACCACCATCTGTCTGCACCGCCCTGCACTGCCCACAGCGGACGGCAGATCCATTCTTCGCCGTGAGACGTCGCTCTTTCCACTACCCGTCTCGTCGGCGCGGTCGCAGGCCACCGCTGCGCGTTTGACGCGGCTCGTCGGCACGAGCACATGATGCAATGCACACAAGGTGAGACCAGCCACGACACCCAATCTCGCGCAGCTGTGGGACGTTATGCCGAGAGACGTCGCACAGATCGCCTCGAAGTCTCCGCGGAGAGTGTATGTGCCTGGAGATAGAGCGTGCGCCAGAGCAGCACCGAGCACCGAGCACCGAGCACCGAGCACCGAGCACCGAGCACCGGGTAGCCGGGCGTGGGGCTTGATGTGGGGCTTGATGTCGCGGAGCTGCTGTTCAACGTGTGCACGTGTGCATGTGTGTGTTTCTTGAGCGAAGGGGAAGAAAGAGCAAAGTTTCCCACACCGGGACTCGAACCCGGGTCTGCTGGGTGAGAGCCAGCTATCCTAACCGCCTAGACTATATGGGAAGGCTGGACGTCATACTCCCCACGCCCTCGGAAATCTGCCTCTGCTCGCTCACACACCAACCTACACCACAAGCCCACGCACACCAACCTACACCACAAGCCCACGCACACGCTGCATACCACCATCTGTCTGCACCGCCCTGCACTGCCCACAGCGGACGGCAGATCCATTCTTCGCCGTGAGACGTCGCTCTTTCCACTACCCGTCTCGTCGGCGCGGTCGCAGGCCACCGCTGCGCGTTTGACGCGGCTCGTCGGCACGAGCACATGATGCAATGCACACAAGGTGAGACCAGCCACGACACCCAATCTCGCGCAGCTGTGGGACGTTATGCCGAGAGACGTCGCACAGATCGCCTCGAAGTCTCCGCGGAGAGTGTATGTGCCTGGAGATAGAGCGTGCGCCAGAGCAGCACTGAGCACCGAGCACCGAGCACCGAGCACCGAGCACCGAGCACCGAGCACCGGGTAGCCGGGCGTGGGGCTTGATGTGGGGCTTGATGTCGCGGAGCTGCTGTTCAACGTGTGCACGTGTGCATGTGTGTGTTTCTTGAGCGAAGGGAAGAAAGAGCAAAGTTTCCCACACCGGGACTCGAACCCGGGTCTGCTGGGTGAGAGCCAGCTATCCTAACCGCCTAGACTATATGGGAAGGCTGGACGTCATACTCCCCACGCCCTCGGAAATCTGCCTCTGCTCGCTCACACACCAACCTACACCACAAGCCCACGCACACCAACCTACACCACAAGCCCACGCACACGCTGCATACCACCATCTGTCTGCACCGCCCTGCACTGCCCACAGCGGACGGCAGATCCATTCTTCGCCGTGAGACGTCGCTCTTTCCACTACCCGTCTCGTCGGCGCGGTCGCAGGCCACCGCTGCGCGTTTGACGCGGCTCGTCGGCACGAGCACATGATGCAATGCACACAAGGTGAGACCAGCCACGACACCCAATCTCGCGCAGCTGTGGGACGTTATGCCGAGAGACGTCGCACAGATCGCCTCGAAGTCTCCGCGGAGAGTGTATGTGCCTGGAGATAGAGCGTGCGCCAGAGCAGCACCGAGCACCGAGCACCGAGCACCGAGCACCGAGCACCGAGCACCGGGTAGCCGGGCGTGGGGCTTGATGTGGGGCTTGATGTCGCGGAGCTGCTGTTCAACGTGTGCACGTGTGCATGTGTGTGTTTCTTGAGCGAAGGGGAAGAAAGAGCAAAGTTTCCCACACCGGGACTCGAACCCGGGTCTGCTGGGTGAGAGCCAGCTATCCTAACCGCCTAGACTATATGGGAAGGCTGGACGTCATACTCCCCACGCCCTCGGAAATCTGCCTCTGCTCGCTCACACACCAACCTACACCACAAGCCCACGCACACGCTGCATACCACCATCTGTCTGCACCGCCCTGCACTGCCCACAGCGGACGGCAGATCCATTCTTCGCCGTGAGACGTCGCTCTTTCCACTACCCGTCTCGTCGGCGCGGTCGCAGGCCACCGCTGCGCGTTTGACGCGGCTCGTCGGCACGAGCACATGATGCAATGCACACAAGGTGAGACCAGCCACGACACCCAATCTCGCGCAGCTGTGGGACGTTATGCCGAGAGACGTCGCACAGATCGCCTCGAAGTCTCCGCGGAGAGTGTATGTGCCTGGAGATAGAGCGTGCGCCAGAGCAGCACCGAGCACCGAGCACCGAGCACCGAGCACCGAGCACCGAGCACCGGGTAGCCGGGCGTGGGGCTTGATGTGGGGCTTGATGTCGCGGAGCTGCTGTTCAACGTGTGCACGTGTGCATGTGTGTGTTTCTTGAGCGAAGGGGAAGAAAGAGCAAAGTTTCCCACACCGGGACTCGAACCCGGGTCTGCTGGGTGAGAGCCAGCTATCCTAACCGCCTAGACTATATGGGAAGGCTGGACGTCATACTCCCCACGCCCTCGGAAATCTGCCTCTGCTCGCTCACACACCAACCTACACCACAAGCCCACGCACACCAACCTACACCACAAGCCCACGCACACGCTGCATACCACCATCTGTCTGCACCGCCCTGCACTGCCCACAGCGGACGGCAGATCCATTCTTCGCCGTGAGACGTCGCTCTTTCCACTACCCGTCTCGTCGGCGCGGTCGCAGGCCACCGCTGCGCGTTTGACGCGGCTCGTCGGCACGAGCACATGATGCAATGCACACAAGGTGAGACCAGCCACGACACCCAATCTCGCGCAGCTGTGGGACGTTATGCCGAGAGACGTCGCACAGATCGCCTCGAAGTCTCCGCGGAGAGTGTATGTGCCTGGAGATAGAGCGTGCGCCAGAGCAGCACCGAGCACCGAGCACCGAGCACCGAGCACCGAGCACCGGGTAGCCGGGCGTGGGGCTTGATGTGGGGCTTGATGTCGCGGAGCTGCTGTTCAACGTGTGCACGTGTGCATGTGTGTGTTTCTTGAGCGAAGGGGAAGAAAGAGCAAAAGTTTCCCACACCGGGACTCGAACCCGGGTCTGCTGGGTGAGAGCCAGCTATCCTAACCGCCTAGACTATATGGGAAGGCTGGACGTCATACTCCCCCACGCCCTCGGAAATCTGCCTCTGCTCGCTCACACACCAACCTACACCACAAGCCCACGCACACGCTGCATACCACCATCTGTCTGCACCGCCCTGCACTGCCCACAGCGGACGGCAGATCCATTCTTCGCCGTGAGACGTCGCTCTTTCCACTACCCGTCTCGTCGGCGCGGTCGCAGGCCACCGCTGCGCGTTTGACGCGGCTCGTCGGCACGAGCACATGATGCAATGCACACAAGGTGAGACCAGCCACGACACCCAATCTCGCGCAGCTGTGGGACGTTATGCCGAGAGACGTCGCACAGATCGCCTCGAAGTCTCCGCGGAGAGTGTATGTGCCTGGAGATAGAGCGTGCGCCAGAGCAGCACCGAGCACCGAGCACCGAGCACCGAGCACCGAGCACCGGGTAGCCGGGCGTGGGGCTTGATGTGGGGCTTGATGTCGCGGAGCTGCTGTTCAACGTGTGCACGTGTGCATGTGTGTGTTTCTTGAGCGAAGGGGAAGAAAGAGCAAAGTTTCCCACACCGGGACTCGAACCCGGGTCTGCTGGGTGAGAGCCAGCTATCCTAACCGCCTAGACTATATGGGAAGGCTGGACGTCATACTCCCCACGCCCTCGGAAATCTGCCTCTGCTCGCTCACACACCAACCTACACCACAAGCCCACGCACACGCTGCATACCACCATCTGTCTGCACCGCCCTGCACTGCCCACAGCGGACGGCAGATCCATTCTTCGCCGTGAGACGTCGCTCTTTCCACTACCCGTCTCGTCGGCGCGGTCGCAGGCCACCGCTGCGCGTTTGACGCGGCTCGTCGGCACGAGCACATGATGCAATGCACACAAGGTGAGACCAGCCACGACACCCAATCTCGCGCAGCTGTGGGACGTTATGCCGAGAGACGTCGCACAGATCGCCTCGAAGTCTCCGCGGAGAGTGTATGTGCCTGGAGATAGAGCGTGCGCCAGAGCAGCACCGAGCACCGAGCACCGAGCACCGAGCACCGAGCACCGGGTAGCCGGGCGTGGGGCTTGATGTGGGGCTTGATGTCGCGGAGCTGCTGTTCAACGTGTGCACGTGTGCATGTGTGTGTTTCTTGAGCGAAGGGGAAGAAAGAGCAAAGTTTCCCACACCGGGACTCGAACCCGGGTCTGCTGGGTGAGAGCCAGCTATCCTAACCGCCTAGACTATATGGGAAGGCTGGACGTCATACTCCCCACGCCCTCGGAAATCTGCCTCTGCTCGCTCACACACCAACCTACACCACAAGCCCACGCACACGCTGCATACCACCATCTGTCTGCACCGCCCTGCACTGCCCACAGCGGACGGCAGATCCATTCTTCGCCGTGAGACGTCGCTCTTTCCACTACCCGTCTCGTCGGCGCGGTCGCAGGCCACCGCTGCGCGTTTGACGCGGCTCGTCGGCACGAGCACATGATGCAATGCACACAAGGTGAGACCAGCCACGACACCCAATCTCGCGCAGCTGTGGGACGTTATGCCGAGAGACGTCGCACAGATCGCCTCGAAGTCTCCGCGGAGAGTGTATGTGCCTGGAGATAGAGCGTGCGCCAGAGCAGCACCGAGCACCGAGCACCGAGCACCGAGCACCGAGCACCGGGTAGCCGGGCGTGGGGCTTGATGTGGGGCTTGATGTCGCGGAGCTGCTGTTCAACGTGTGCACGTGCATGTGTGTGTTTTGAGCGAAGGGGAAGAAAGAGCAAAAGTTTCCCACACCGGGACTCGAACCCGGGTCTGCTGGGTGAGAGCCAGCTATCCTAACCGCCTAGACTATATGGGAAGGCTGGACGTCATACCCCCCACGCCCTCGGAAATCTGCCTCTGCTCGCTCACACCAACCTACACCACAAGCCCACGCACACGCTGCATACCACCATCTGTCTGCACCGCCCTGCACTGCCCACAGCGGACGGCAGATCCATTCTTCGCCGTGAGACGTCGCTCTTCCACTACCCGTCTCGTCGGCGCGGTCGCAGGCCACCGCTGCGCGTTTGACGCGGCTCGTCGGCACGAGCACATGATGCAATGCACAAGGTGAGACCAGCCACGACACCCAATCTCGCGCAGCTGTGGGACGTTATGCCGAGAGACGTCGCACAGATCGCCTCGAAGTCTCCGCGGAGAGTGTATGTGCCTGGAGATAGAGCGTGCGCCAGAGCAGCACCGAGCACCGAGCACCGAGCACCGAGCACCGAGCACCGAGCACCGAGCACCGGGTAGCCGGGCGTGGGGCTTGATGTGGGGCTTGATGTCGCGGAGCTGCTGTTCAACGTGTGCACGTGTGCATGTGTGTTTCTTGAGCGAAGGGAAGAAAGAGCAAAGTTTCCCACACCGGGACTCGAACCCGGGTCTGCTGGGTGAGAGCCAGCTATCCTAACCGCCTAGACTATATGGGAAGGCTGGACGTCATACTCCCCCACGCCCTCGGAAATCTGGGCTCGCTCACACACCAACCTACACCACAAGCCCACGCACACCAACCTACACCACAAGCCCACGCACACGCTGCATACCACCATCTGTCTGCACCGCCCTGCACTGCCCACAGCGGACGGCAGATCCATTCTTCGCCGTGAGACGTCGCTCTTTCCACTACCCGTCTCGTCGGCGCGGTCGCAGGCCACCGCTGCGCGTTTGACGCGGCTCGTCGGCACGAGCACATGATGCAATGCACACAAGGTGAGACCAGCCACGACACCCAATCTCGCGCAGCTGTGGGACGTTATGCCGAGAGACGTCGCACAGATCGCCTCGAAGTCTCCGCGGAGAGTGTATGTGCCAGAGCGTGCGCCAGAGCAGCACCGAGCACCGAGCACCGAGCACCGGGTAGCCGGGCGGGCTTGATGTGGGGCTTGATGTCGCGGAGCTGCTGTTCAACGTGCACGTGTGCATGTGTGTGTTTCTTGAGCGAAGGGGAAGAAAGAGCAAAAGTTTCCCACACCGGGACTCGAACCCGGGTCTGCTGGGTGAGAGCCAGCTATCCTAACCGCCTAGACTATATGGGAAGGCTGGACGTCATACCCCCACGCCCTCGAAATCTGCCTCTGCCTGCTCACACACCAACCTACACCACAAGCCCACGCACACGCTGCATACCACCATCTGTCTGCACCGCCCTGCACTGCCCACAGCGGACGGCAGATCCATTCTTCGCCGTGAGACGTCGCTCTTTCCACTACCCGTCTCGTCGGCGCGGTCGGGCCACCGCTGCGCGTTTGACGCGGCTCGTCGGCACGAGCACATGATGCAATGCACACAAGGTGAGACCAGCCACGACACCCAATCTCGCGCAGCTGTGGGACGTTATGCCGAGAGACGTCGCACAGATCGCCTCGAAGTCTCCGCGGAGAGTGTATGTGCCTGGAGATAGAGCGTGCGCCAGAGCAGCACTGAGCACCGAGCACCGAGCACCGAGCACCGAGCACCGAGCACCGAGCACC